>JANAVB010032820.1:8293292-8349264 GCA_029216955.1 Iris pallida
GTTGAGCATTAAGTCAGATTTTAACATGTCGCAAGAATGCTACAACCGAGTGTTGGAGTTGATTATAGAGATCTTGCCGGCGGGTGCTAAGTTGCCTAAAGACTTCTACCGGTCTAAGAGGATGGTGAGATCGCTCTGGATGGGATACGAGAAAATTGATTCTTGTCGCAATGGGTGCATGCTGTACTACAAAGACGACAAGGACGCAGATGTGTGCAAATTTTGTGGTGCTGATCGCTATAAGACAACTAGTACAGGAAGGTCTACCGGTGCAAGAAGACCGACCGATTTAATGCACTACTTGCCTTTAACGCCGTAGTTGCAAAGATTATTTATGGTGAAAGAGACGGCCAAAAATATGAGTTGGCACATGCGAGAACAGATTGAAGGAGTGTTGGATCACCCATCCGATGGAGAAGCGTGGAAGCACTTTGATCGAGTGTATCCTGATTTTGCTTCAGATCCGCGTAATGTCAGGTTGGGGCTATCTTCTGACAGTTTTACTCCTTTTGGTCTTTCGGGATCCTAGTATTTGTGCTGGCCTGTGATTGTCACTCCGTATAACCTACTGCCTTGGATGTGCATGAAGACTCAGTACATGTTTCTAACCGTTATAATTCCTGGTCCGAACAATCCCAAGAGGAATATTGATGTGTACTTACAGCCTTTGATAGATGAGTTGAATCAGTTATGGGAAGTAGGCGCTAACACGTACGATGTTTCCAGGAAGCAGAATTTTCAGATGAAGGCAACCCTTATGTGGACCATCAACGACTTTCCGGCCTATGGAATGTTATCTGGATGGAGCACTCATGGCCGTCTCTCATGTCCGTATTGCATGGACCGTAGTAAGGCTTTCCGCTTGAAACATGGAGAAAAAACCGTGCTTCTTTGATTGTCATCGGCAATTTCTGCCAAAAGATCATCCGTTCAGAAGGAACATGAATGCATTCCGTGCCGGCGTTGTAGAGAAGGGTGATCCACCGCCAAGGTGGTACGAAGCCACGATATGGAAGGAGGTTAGAGATTTTCCAAGTGCTATCGAAGATCCTACAACTGGGTACAAGTGCGAGGATTTGGTAGAGATCATAACTGGACAAAGAGGAGCATATTCTGGGATCTGCCATACTGGAGTACCAATCTGATCAGACATAATCTTGATGTCATGCATATTAAGAAGAATGTGTTTGATAACATAATTAATACTGTGATGGACGTAAAGGAAAAAACGAAAGACAATCCCAAGGCCAGGTTGAACTTAGAAGAAATATACAAACGCCCTGCGTTACATTTGATAGAGCAGAATGGAAAACAGTTCCTGCCGAAGTCAATTTTCTCGCTGGACAAGGAGGATAAAGTGAGACTTTGTCGGTGGATCCAGGGCCTAAAATTTCCATACGGATATGTGTCAAATCTGAGAAGATGTGTCGATCCGAAGGAAAATAAATTGACGGGTATGAAGAGCCACGACTGTCACGTATTCATGGAGAGGTTAATTCCGATTGCATTTTGGGAATTCTTACCGCAGGCAGTTTGGGATCCATTGACGGAGCTTAGCATATTCTTCAGGGATCTTTGTTCTAAGAAATTGCTCGTTGATCGTCTAGAAAAGCAAGAGAAGGACATTACGGTAATACTGTGCAAGCTAGAGATGGTGTTTCCTCCTGGATTCTTCGACTCTATGGAGCATTTGTCGATTCATCTATCCTATGAGGCACGTGTTGGTGGACCCGTCGAATATCGATGGATGTACCCGTTCGAGCGACATTTGAATCACCTAAAAAGAAAGGTGAAAAATAAGGCACGGGTCGAGGGCTCTATTTGTGAAGCCTATGTTCTCGAGGAGATTACAAACTTTTGTTCGATGTATTTCAAGCCTCATGTTGCAAGTAATAGAACGAGAGCTTCCAGAAACGACGACGGAGATCATGAAAGTAATGATACAATACTGAAGGTATTCAATGCTCCAGGAAAGCCATCGGATAAAATGAAGAAGAGGTATCTGAACGATGATGAGCTAAGGGCTGCTCAGGTGTATGTATTACTCAACTGCGACGAGGAGGAAGTAGAGAAATTGGAGGGATAAGTAATTAATACGTCTATATTATTTTAATAGTGTTGATTATTATACTATTACATTAATTGAACGATGTTGTTTTCAGCATATTTAATGATGATTTTTTTTATCATCTTTGTATTTATTGGCCCTATGGGCCCATTCACCGTTCTGTATACTGATTTTGAATATTATTTGACTCTGTTGGACATGTATGTTTGTTGGACATGTATGTTGGTGATATTTAATTTGTTAGTATTTTTATTGAGTACATGTATGATATTTTATTGTAGACTTGTCACGACCCGCACCCACTGTGAGGGTACGAGAACGTAACAACGCCCAGCCTACGCCGCAGTGTCGACGGTAGAACGCTGTTCTAGGTCATGAACTATAACTAGCATAATATGAATACTCTCCATAAGGAGGCCAACACAGAGGTACAACTCAATCACAATCTAAGGTAGAATGTAGCACGATAAAATAGATAAGAAATCCTCAACTGAGGTACAACAGAAAAGAAATACAAGTCTCATCAACTCTAAAATATACAACTCTGAATATAAAGACAACAGCTAAGCATGAAAAGAAGGAACAGTCTAAGCTATCTACACTATACAAGGTATCATCCTGAGCAGCTGCCTGAACCTCCCCAGGGGTCCAGGTCGCGAGTGTCAACTAGGCAAGCTCCAAGTAAGGGTACAGGGTTCCTCATCATCCTCTGTAAAATTTTCAACAGGTCCAGTCAGGACGGGAGCGAGCACAAAATATCTCACGCAGTTCATATCATGTTAGGAAATATAAAGCATGCAATAGAGTAATGTACATGAAATGCTGAAAGAAGAATGTATATGAAAACAGCAGAAATTTGATAATGGGAAATATCTATATATGATAAGTAAGAACTGTAAGCCTACTGTGATTTAGAGTACAATATGGTTATGTAAACGGGTTAGGTTGTACAATAAAATGTGACTCCTTTGTACGTGAGTGTACAATGGACATATACAATTTCTTATACAATAGGATTGATCACATAACCACTTCTACTCTCCCTCCCCAATTAATAAACAAGGATCCAATTCAGTTACGTTACCTTATACAATGGCTTGTACAATGGCTTGTACAATAGCTTGTACAATGGCTTGTACAATGGCTTATACAATGGCTTGTACAATAGCTTGTGCAATGGTTCAATGTGATAATGAGAGTACAATATGCACAATGAGTGTACAATGATAAGGGTATTCAATAAATACAATATGTAAGTGAAACGCACATCATATTATGTATTTAGTGAATACAAGGAGATAACATCTCAGAAGAAGATCCGTATAGTACCAATTCGTGATAATGATCGTGTCAGCATCAAGTACAGTAATCTAGAGCAAGAATATAAATCCAGACAAGTATGAAACGGTCAGAGAATGTACTCGCCTCGTATCTGAATGTCTGAAGTAAATGTACTGTCCGAAATGAGGTACCTGACTCCTAGTTAGAGCAACACAAGTCAAGATGTATACAGAGGGTGATATATGAAATGTACAATGCATCTGCATGCTGTCTAGGTCAAACTAGATCAAAGTCAACTCTCGGTCAACTCTAGTCAACTAGACTAGTCAAACTAGGTCAACTAGGTTAAGTCCTAGCCCAACAAGTCTAATAAGTCTCACTAGGCCTAACCAAGTCTTGTCTAGCAATCACACACCAATCACAAGGCTATACAAGCCAAACATAAGCCACACATCAAGGCACATTCATATATGTTATTCATCAACATTATATATATATATATAAAAAGAGAGGAAGGAACTAACATGTAAGCTATGTGTGTGTGTGAACATGGATGTGTACATGAAAAGAGAAAACATTACTAGTTATGAGTTTACACTACACATGGCACAAAACTAACTCATCTTCATTACAATTGTATTTATATTTAACATGCATGGCTACAAGTATACATCTATATACATTAGAGTAGAGACTATTTAAGTTATAACTAACATGTATTTATACTTTACATAAATCTATATATATTATAGCAATCATTTAGAGAAGGGTTACATGGCATGGTGGTTGATATAGAGTGGGGTGTCCTTGTGCAGAGGGTGAAGTTCATTCTCAGTTTAGTTTTACATTTACATATAAACTAAAGTGAGCTATTCCATAAACTGGTGTAACTAACCACATAAAATGAACCATGTTATCTGAAATCTGCCATTAAGCCAACATCCCATATGCATACAGCTCATGCATTGGTTCTATGTCTACATATAAAATCTGATATTGCATTTACAATATTTATACATTATGCATTCATATCTATCATTACATATATACCTTGCATTTATATCTAGCATTCATTATATACTTTCATGCATGCATTGTATATCATTCTTTCATTCATGTTTTTATGCATTGCTTACATATGTTACATACTATGGAACCTACATATTCATTACAAGCCATACTTATACATGCTTACATTAGATAGAATACTTACACCTCATACATCATTTATTTAACCATTTACTCATGCTTGCATTTTCTATTTAATTACATAATGTATATACATTAACATGGGTTAAAATCAAATAGAACATTATATTACACACAAGGGTGCACAAAATGCATATGTCGAATAGTAACTCCTACTAATAATCAATACTGTACCATCTCAACATGAATTAAAATCTAGGATTAAAGTATGCTATAGATCTATGTGTTAGCTTTCCGAAACTTCAAACGGATCACGTTTTCGTTTTCGAAAACTCCCGGAATCGCGAAAACACCGAGAATGCGTTTGTCTTTCATACAGCTGACACTCAAATAATTCTCCAGAAAGTTACAGAAATAATTAGGCCTATTAATACATGTTTTTAGAAAGCTAACTTCAATATGCTTCTTTTAAAAAAAAATGGGAGATTAAACCGATCTTTGAGCTAGAAGTTATGACATTTCTAAGTTAGGGCTAAAATTAAAAACGTGGATAAAAATCATGACGGATTTGGGTAGTTTGAGACAAAAGAACACAAGTATATAACATAATATATCAAGAACTCACTCTCTACACTAATATATATATATGAGACACTATAGAACACATCTCCAATACAAAAATATGAGATTAAACATGTAATAATTTATTTATACATAACAACAACACATAGTGTGTCCAAATTTGGGATTTTCCCACATGGACACAACCACAACACAAAGGACACTCCTATGACCTCTAAATGGACACAAATGGAGATACAACCATGGGGGTCATTCCTATGGGTTCAAAATAGACATATATTCATGAGAAAGTGAAAAGGAGAGAGGATTTATACCTCCCGGTAGATCGAATCGAAGAAAAGCCTTCCCGGAGCGACACCGACACGTAGAGATTCCAAAAGGACACGAACGAGCTCCGAATCCTCCCAAACTTGGGTAGCTTCCTCCTTGGCTAGAATGGAGAAGGAAAGAAGATTTGGTGGTGAAATGGAAGGATTTGGTGGAGAAATTGCTAGGGATTGCTCTCTAGGAATTTGGAGAAGAACAAGAGAGAGAGTGTGGATGAGAATAATGAAATGAACTTGAGCCTATCCTCTCCCAAAGTGGCTGGCCATATGGGCTATTTGTCCTATTATGGTAAGGTCCAAAATGCCCCCACTAACCTATTCTATGAGTATTAGGAAAGGGCTAATTGGTTGGGGGCTAAATTAGTCATTCTAAAGTCTCTAATCACACTAACCTTATCCATAATAATTAGTCTAACCTCTAACTAAAATATTTCTATCATGTGGACTAAAATTAATATCATGTGGGCCATGCCTAACTAGTGTGTGGGTCCCACTAGAGTCAAACTACCCCCGGGTCCCCGTTTCAAGTCGGATTGAGTTGAAATTCGAACCCGACTCAAATAACCCCAAAACAATATCATAAATAATAAAATACATTTTAAAAATATTCAAAAATGTAAAATGACAAAATACTTCTGTTTCTGAAAACTAGGGGGGTGACAAATTCCTCGAAATTAAAACCAAACAATAGTAAAATGTTAAAATCACAAGTCATAGTTTAAAAATGATTAAAAATCACCAAAAATCGTAATATGAAATAATTATCAATAAATAATAATTATAATTACAAAATTTCAAAATTACCCTCATTTGGAAAACTGGGTGTTACAATCCTACCCACCTTATAAAAATTTTGTCCTCGAAATTAAGATGATCGCACCCCCTTCTAGGTCAAACATAGTCAAGGGTCAATCACTAGTCAATTTCTCAACATCCAAGTACTTGGTCATCAACTGGTCAACTTCTTAGGGTTTTACCTATGCTAGCTATTTAGGTGTTGGCAACTAGAATTTAGCAAAAGAGAAACTCTATAATAGACTAGCTCTCAACTTCCCAATCCTATCAAGTCACCTATAACTAAATACCTACAAGCTAAGCACATGAATACCAAATACCACATATATATATATATATATATATATATATATATATATATATATATATATATATATATATATATATATGCTCAAGAACAACAACCCATCACATATATCCTAAGTATATCATCTATATATATACATGACTGATCAACCAAGGGTTAAGGCAGACTAAACTTATAAGGGTCTGAAATAATGCTTAGAACTAGGCTAAGGATGAATGGTCTGAATCAAGGGGACATGGTATCTAGTGAAGGGTCTGCACACTGCCTATAAAGGTGATCAACACAAAGGAACTCAACACGAAGGGAACTTAACTAAAATGGAAAACTGAACCAAGTATAGGCTAAACAACATATTTATAACCCTATACAACAATGGCCTACAGATACCAACTAACCTATATCCCATATGCCAATATTATCTGTAATCTATCTATGCAAATAGACCTCTCGGTCTTAGGTGAAACTACAACTATACTCAAAGGTAGGCTCTGATCATGGGTGCCTCACTGGAAAAGGTAAGGAAAAGTAGTAATAATCATCAAAGATGTAAGGCATACTAACATCCTATGTGTAACTGGTTGGTATTATAGATAACAGGAGAATTATCTGCAATGGGTTACTATTCTAACACCAATGCTAACTATCACCTCTAGGGTACAGACACTCTACAAGTCATCATACCATTATACTATGAAGGAACTACCTATGAATAAGCTCTACAAAACTAAATATCCCTACTCCTAAGTCATTTATAACAATCAAAAGGGTATGATGTTTTTAAACCTTCTCAAGATACAACCTGTTAATCATATGCGTCTGTCCTAGATCATGTTGTCCAGAGTCTTCATCATGCTAGTGAGCAAGGCTACGATAATCACAGAGTCCTTGACTAAGGTACGTACCCTTAGGTTCATGGTATTTAAAATTTTCGCATTGCCGCATGCGACGGCGAAAACCTTAAATTCCCATACCCGAGAATACATCCAAAATCTGACTACATGTCCTCACTATGCCAACTAACACGACTATCGAGGATTCTAGATCCCATGATTTAGGCGACCTAGCCCATATGATTTTCTCAGAAGAAAAAAAAACAAACACAACAAAAGAGTAACATAACAAAATTAATCAATCAACAAGGAATAGATGGAATTCGATTTCAAGGTAATTATAAAAGACAATTGCGGGAATGGAATTGAGAAGAACGGAACTTGCAGCAAGATCTCCAATGGTCTGCGCATCCTTGACTGTCCTGACGATAGCTCGTCCTGCTAGTTTTCCCTGGTCTGCTGCTGATGCTGCATGAATCACCGCTGCTGAAAGAAATCAGAAATGATGAGAGAAAATCTCTGTATAGATAGAGGTGCACCTCCAATGTAGCAAAAATGCCAACCTGAGTCGGCACAACAGAAGCTGCGGTCTCGAGGCCCTGATGAACAGGACGAGAGGTGGCCAGCCTCTCGATAGTATCCCCCGAACCGAAGCGATGAGATCGTGTCTTCATAACCATCATGAAGACAGATCAAAACAAGAAGCAATTGCTGAGAATGAAGCAAAAAATCAAGGGAGGACAGTTTATATTCAAAGGAAATCAATAAGCAGCAATTGGATAAAAGGAATCTGATTAAGAGTTTTTTCTAATGTGATTGAGTACCCCAAAAATATCCTAATCCTACTGCAGGCTGTAGTGATACTCTAGTTCGAATACCACTACATAAACTCGACCTGCATGGGCCACCACTAAAAACGTGTCACGACCCGCACCCACTGTGAGGGTACGAGAACGTAACAACGCCCAGCCTACGCCGCAGTGTCGGCGGTAGAACGCTGTTCTAGGTCATGAACTATAACTAGCATAATATGAATACTCTCCATAAGGAGGCCAACACGGAGGTACAACTCAATCACAATCTAAGGTAGAATGTAGCACGATGAAATAGATAAGAAATCCTCAACTGAGGTACAACAGAAAAGAAATACAAGTCTCATCAACTCTAAAATATACAACTCTGAATATAAAGACAACAGCTAAGCATGAAAAGAAGGAACAGTCTAAGCTATCTACACTATACAAGGTATCATCCTGAGCAGCTGCCTGAACCTCCCCAGGGGTCCAGGTCGCGAGTGTCAACTAGGCAAGCTCCAAGTAAGGGTACAGGGTTCTTCATCATCCTCTGTAAAATTTTCAACAGGTCCAGTCAGGACGGGAGCGAGCACAAAATATCTCACGCAGTTCATATCATGTTAGGAAATATAAAGCATGCAATAGAGTAAGGTACATAAAATGCTGAAAGAAGAATGTATATGAAAACAGCAGAAATTTGATAATGGGAAATATCTATATATGATAAGTAAGAACTGTAAGCCTACTGTGATTTAGAGTACAATATGGTTATGTAAACGGGTTAGGTTGTACAATAAAATGGGACTCCTTTATACGTGAGTGTACAATGGACATATACAATTTCTTATACAATAGGATTGATCACATAACCACTTCTACTCTCCCTCCCCAATCAATACACACGGATCCAATTCAGTTACGTTACCTTATACAATGGCTTGTACAATGGCTTATACAATGGCTTGTACAATGGCTTGTGCAATGGCTCAATGTGATAATGAGAGTGCAATATGCACAATGAGTGTACAATGATAAGGGTATTCAATAAATACAATATGTAAGTGAAACGTACATCACATTATGTATTTAGTGAATACAAGGAGATAACATCTCAGAAGAAGATCCGTATAGTACCAATTCGTGATAATGATCGTGTCAGCATCAAGTACAGTAATCTAGAACAAGAATATAAATCCAGACAAGTATGAAACGGTCAGAGAATGTACTCGCCTCGTATCTGAATGTCTGAAGTAAATGTACTGTCCGAGATGAGGTACCTGACTCCTAGTTAGAGCAACACAAGTCAAGATGTATACAGAGGGTGATATATGAAATGTACAATGCATCTGCATGCTGTCTAGGTTAAACTAGACCAAAGTCAACTCTCGGTCAACTCTAGTCAACTAGACTAGTCAAACTAGGTCAACTAGGTCAAGTCCTAGCCCAACAAGTCTAATAAGTCTCACTAGGCCTAACCAAGCCTAGTCTAGCAATCACACACCAATCACAAGGCTATACAAGCCAAACATAAGCCACACATCAAGGCACATTCATATATGTTATTCATCAACATTATATATATATATATAAAAAGAGAGGAAGGAACTAACATGTAAGCTATGTGTGTGTGTGAACATGGATGTGTACATGAAAAGAGAAAACATCACTAGTTATGAGTTTACACTACACATGGCACAAAACTAACTCATCTTCATTACACATGTATTTATACTTAACATGCATGGCTACAAGTATACATCTATATACATTAGAGTAGAGACTATTTAAGTTATAACTAACACGCATTTATACTTTACATAAATCTATATATATATTATAGCAATCATTTAGAGAAGGGTTACATGACATGGTGGTTGATATAGAGTGGGGTGTCCTTGTGCAGAGGGTGAAGTTCATTCTCAGTTTAGTTTCACATTTACAAATAAACTAAAGTGAGCTATTCCATAAACTGGTGTAACTAACCACATAAAATGAACCATGTTATCTGAAATTTGCCATTAAGCCAACATCCCATATGCATACAGCTCATGCATTGGTTCTATGTCTACATATAAAATCTGATATTGTATTTACAATATTTATACATTATGCATTCATATCTATCATTACATATATACCTTGCATTTATATCTAGCATTCATTATATACTTTCATGCATGCATTGTATATCATTCATGTATTTATGCATTGCTTACATATATTACATACTATGGAACCTATATATTCATTACAAGCCATACTTATACATGCTTATATTAGATAGAATACTTACACCTCATACATCATTTATTTAACCATTTACTCATGTTTGCATTCTCTATTTAATTACATAATATATATACATTAACATGGGTTAAAATTAAATAGAACATTATATTACACACAAGGGTGCACAAAATGCATATGCCGAATAGTAACTCCTACTAATAATCAATACTGTACCATCTCAACATGAATTAAAATCTAGGATTAAAGTATGTTATAGATCTATGTGTTAGCTTTCTGAAACTTCAAACGGATCGCGTTTTCGTTTTCGGAAACTCCCGGAATCGCGAAAACACCGAGAACGCGTTTGTCTTTCGTACAGCTGACACTCAAATAATTCTACAGAAAGTTATAGAAATAATTAGGCCTACTAATACACGTTTTTAGAAAGCTAACTTCAATATGTTTCTTTTAAAAAGAATGGGAGATTAAACCGAGCTTTGAGCTAGAAGTTATGACATTTCTAAGTTAGGGCTGAAATTAAAAACGTGGATAAAAATTATGACGAATTTGGGTAGTTTGAGACAAAAGAACACAAGTATATAACATAATATATCAAGAACTCACTCTCTACACTAATATATATATATGAGACACTATAGAACACATCTCCAATACAAAAATATGAGATTAAACATGTAATAATTCATTCATACATAACAACAACACATAGTGTGTCCAAATTTGGAATTTTCCCACATGGACACAACCACAACACAAAGGACACTCCTATGACCTCCAAATGGACACAAATGGAGATACAACCATGGGGGTCATTCCTATGGGTTCAAAATAGACATATATGCATGAGAAAGTGAAAAGGAGAGGGGATTTATACCTCCTGGTAGATCGAATCGAAGAAAAGCCTTCCCGGAGCGACACCGACACGTAGAGATTCCAAAAGGACACGAACGAGCTCTGAATCCTCCCAAACTTGGGTAGCTTCCTCCTTGGCTAGAATAGAGAAGGAAAGAAGAAGATTTGGTGGTGAAATGGAAGGATTTGGTGGAGAAATTGCTAGGGATTGCTCTCTAGGAATTTGGGGAAGAACAAGAGAGAGTGTGGATAAGAATAATGAAATGAACTTGAGCCTATCCTCTCCCAAAGTGGCTGGCCATATGGGCTATTTGTCCTATTATGGTAAGGTCCAAAATGCCCCCACTAACCTATTCTATGAGTATTAGGAAAGGGCTAATTGGTTGGGGCTAAATTAGTCATTCTAAAGTCTCTAATCACACTAACCTTATCCATAATAATTAGTCTAACCTCTAACTAAAATATTTCTATCATGTGGACTAAAATTAATATCATGTGGGCCATGCCTAACTAGTGTGTGGGTCCCACTAGAGTCAAACTACTCCCGGGTCCCCGTTTCAAGTCGGATTGAGTTGAAATTCGAACCCGACTCAAATAACCCCAAAACAATATCATAAATAATAAAATAAATTTTAAAAATATTCAAAAATATAAAATGACAAAATACTCCTATTTCTGAAAACTGGGGGGGGTGACAAATTCCTCAAAATTAAAACCAAACAATAGTAAAATGTTAAAATCACAAGTCATAGTTTAAAAATGATTAAAAATCACCAAAAATTATAATATAAAATAATTATCAATAAATAATAATTATAATTACAAAATTTCAAAATTACCCTTATTTGGAAAACTGGGTGTTACAAGACTGTTATGATGGGAGACTGTTAATTGTGATGATATCTGCGACGGGGATGACAAATATACCTACGCTGGGTTATAAGCGATGATCTGATATACAAAGGAGGTGCTGCCCAAATTTTAAAAAAATATAATATGTATTTTTGTGATGATGTGTGTCTGTGTTTACAGTGAATGTGAAATGCAGTGTTCGAAACCAACGACAGTTTCGATTACTGTTGTATGTTTTATCTTGGATAGAAAGAGCAACAGTTCAGGGTGTACTTCTGAGAGCTTCATTTTCACGTCCTTCACTTTCTCGGGACGTCGTAAAGGATCCCGAGAAGGTGAAGGACGTGAAGAGGAAGCTCTGAGAAGTGCACCATGAACTGTTGCTCTTTCTATGCAAGATAAAACATAGAACAGTAAGCGAAACTGTCGATGGTTCGAATACTGCACTTCACACACACTGTAAACACAGACACACAGCATAACAAAAATACCAATTATATTTTTTTAATTTTTTTATAACATCTACGACGTATAGCGACATTCTGCGACATTTTGCGACGTATAGTACACGTCGCTATACGTCGCCAAATAGTGACGTAACGTCGCTATCCGTCGCTATATTGCTGACGTTGCATATGACCACCTGAGAGCTGACGTCGCTAAAGTTGTCGCTAGGCGTCGCTAAAATGCTGACGTGGCTGCCATGCCATATCATAATATATAAAGTTGACGCCGTCGCTAAGTGGTCGTCCTACGTCGCTATAGTGGCGACGTATGATAACGTCGCTATCTATCGCTAATGTTGCGACGTCTAGTGACACTAAACGTGACGTCGCAAATAGCGACGAATTGCGACAAAATTGTAATCTGCGACAAGCCTATACGCGACATCCAATTTTCGTCGCTAAATACGTCGCTAATAGAATTAGCGACGAAGTTTCCTTTTTTAGCGACGTATTCTGACGTCGCTAAAAGGGGTTATTTTAGTAGTGTCGGTTTTGTATGGGTGGGTGAGAAGCTCATTCCACCAGTACAATTGAGTGCTGACACCCACATAGTTTTTATGTGCAGGCACAGGTAGAAGCTCGTGGTACGGAGCTCGCTTGGATGCATCGAGGCATGAAGTTCCTTGGCGATTCGAAGCGTACGACCGTATGGAGTAAAGACTTATACGGGACATAATGTATGGACATCGACTTCCGAAGATTTTGCTGGCTCAAGCATTGTAATTGAGAGATGAGAGAGAGCATAGTGACTTATAAAGTGAGAAGAGTGAGCTTGAGTGTTTGTAATCTTGGCCTTGCACCCCCAATGTAACTGTTGTTTCAATATTAATAAAGAGCTTCTTTGTATAACTTTTGTTTGTTCTAAATTTTCGTTGCGTGTTTAATGTCTCTGCTTGGAACTTCTGTGCGACGACCCCGTCGCAGCCGTTGAAATAGGCCGTTATGGAATCCGCCTTGTACGAGCGCAAATCTAGGCTCGTGCGGCATCACGCCTTAGCGAGGACGATCGCTCCCACGGGAGTGGAGCGTGACATAATGGTATCAGAGCACGGCTTTACGTCCTTGGACTATCGATTGAATTCTTTAACTCCGTTGTTTCCGCAAACTCTGAAATATTGCTTCCGCAAAGTTGATATCGTTGGAGCGCTCTCTCTTAAATGTCCCATGGATGTCTATACAATAAGTCTAACTATTTTGCAAAACATAGGAGAACAGTTTTTGACAAAACAAAAAGATGGTTCGCGTAAGCACGGTTGGCTAAGTCGGGCTGGACATATACACCAAAGTTGTGTCGACCTTAGAAAAGTCGAGTACGGTATTCGAATTGTGTCGGACGAGAATGAGTTAGACTTGATTGAGTAAATGGGATGACTATCGATAGGGGTGCTATCGAGCGACGACAACGTCGGTGCGATATAGATGAGCGTGCTTGAAAATTGAGGAATGGTTCGAACGGAAAATTTGAAGAAGTTGATTTTGATTCGAATGATAGTTGAGGATTTGATAAATAACTTCATCCCAGAGTGGTGTATGCGATAGCCTCAGGGATGTCGATCGATCGATTGAGGAAAATTGATGTTGTGAATGATTCGAGGGATAACGATCGAACTTGAACTTGAATGTCGAGGAGATTATCCAGTCGTACGATAGCATCATTCGCACGACTCAGAATTCGTTGCAAACGAAGATCGTCAGGTTACGTATATCGTCGATGGTATTGAGGCGTATCAAAGATGATATGCGATAACTCGGGGGTACTCTGACTCGACGAATGTCGATCGTGCAAGTGTTATTATTCGGTTGGATACAAAACTTAGAACTTTGATTGAGATAAATGTTTGATGAAAATAGAAGTGTCTTGAGGGTTACACGGATAACCGCAGCATCGACATTCTTGCCTTGCACAAGCGCAACTCTAGTCTCGCACATGCGTCGCATCGGATTTGGGACGATCGTTCCGCATGAGCGTTGACATGGTGATTCATGTTGCGGGAATGTTCGAACTCGAAAAATTAGGATGCGACAACTTTGATTGTATCGACTTGTTGGTTTGATGCGAAGGAAAATTCGAGGATGTTTGGACTTGCGATTGATAATTGAATAAACTTAAGGATTGAGTAGGTCCAATCCGCGCATCGAGAATGAATTAGTCTAGACGTAAAACAAGAGTTTCGTCTCGATAAGGATAATTATTCCACGGAAGCGTGCATGGTGATTCATGCTCACCGTGGATAATCTGACACGCGTGAGATCGGGATGCAATGTATTGTTAAGTCATATGACCTTTTGATCGATTACGTGAATTGGAATAGATGACTTAGGAAATGTGGAATGTGAAATTTTGGTTAGCGACTAAATTGTGTCATAGCGTGCTTGACTTGGAAGGATTGATAGACGAACTATATCGAACGTGTTTGAAGGGATAGACTATACAAGATGATTTGTTGAACGAGCGATATGTACATGTCGAGTATTGGTTGAACGTGAGTTGTAGTAGGATGGCTTTGCTGAATGGCTCGGATCCCGTGCGACGAACGTTGGGATGTGTGTAGGAAATCGATGCTCGATGTTTAGAAATCGGAGTGATACGAGCTTGGGTAGAAATCCCATACTATCAACTTGGATTGACCTTAGGATGGGGTCAGTGTTGATATTGTTGTTTAGGAACTATGGTTCCAATACTGACGGAAAGACATAGCCTAGCGGTTAGTCAGACGTCCGAGTACGAAGTGGTAGGATTTGTGGAGGCACCACATACGAGTATCGGTTGACATACATGTGTATCAAGGACGCCCGAACATGTGTACGATCCGACTCGAGTGGTGATAGTGGATTCTCTATCACGAGGCTTGGCTGAAATGTATGTATTTTGGGGACGCCTGGAATATGTGCACGATCTAACTAAGTGATACGATGAATCAAGTGAGACTTGAGGAACGGAAAGGTGTCGAGGATTTTGAGATCGTAAGTTTAGAAGAAAAGGATTATGGATAGCACGAGCGTGGCTCGCATTTGGAAAACGCATAGGAGTAAGTGTGTGCGAGAGTCCTTGAATGTTGAGTAAAGTGATAAGTCAATAAGTGTACTCAGTTAGTTTCGAGGACGAAACTTTTTTTGAGTGGTGTATGATGTAGTGTCCCATCCCGCTCAGTCAATCGGAGGAATCGAAACACCAACGACGTTCGGACTTAGCCTTGCAATGGCTGCTCGAAGACATCGCTCGGTCGAGGCGATCGCTCGCTCAGGTGGGGTAGTTTCGGTGAACTCGTCTCATCTTTGCCTTCATATAATAAATTGCGTATTTTCAACTTGCACAAGTAGGCTTGATAATAAAAGACACGAATCCACATAGCTAAAGGGAATAATCTTGACAGGTCGAATTGAGTTAGAATATGGAAAGGTCCAAAACGATCATCTTAGAGTTGGTGCACTGCGTGCTTTAAAAATGACACTCGATCCTTCGTCCCGTGGCTTGGGAGAAAGAAAGTTAGTTGAGTAGGAAAAGTTATGAACGTAGCCTGAGTCATAGGCGTCGCCCTTATAAATGCTTCATAAAGCATGCACGGTCCTATCGTCCAAGGCTTGGCATAGCCTTGGCCTGCCCCATGAGTTAAGTTGCGTTACACGGCTTATGACATAAGTCTAGGCACCCAAATGAATTCGTCGTTCATAAATCGAACGCATGCGCGGCACGTTTCCGCAATGCAAGGCTTGACGCAGCCTATGTTCGTCGAGTCGTGTGCGTTTAAGTCAAGCAAGTTATGTTAGGCTACCGGGGTGGTAGCAAGCACGGTCCTACGAGTTCTACGGTTGGGTATAACCACATAGTCTTACGGTCTCAAGGCCCGTCATATAAAATATGACTTGGACGATAGCGTCGCGTAGATCGGAAGTCGGTTGAGGCACGATGCACGGACTTAGTGTTTAAGGCATAAACCACGGGTGATTTAATGAGTTTTGGAGAAAGGACTATCGAATAAGCATTTATGAGTTGAATAAAATGATATGGTAACATGGAAAGAATGCTCGCGATCGTGGGTCATCGAGGGGTCTCAAATGATAGAAGTCTTGATATTGGTTTTGGAAGAGAGGGTAACACTGAAAGAAGGATGACTGTGTGAGACGTCAGTTTGTGTCGAGTCTTGCATGGTCATTGGACAACTTATCGACAAAGAGAGAGTTTTCTTGAGCGACAACCCCGGGCCACTAGACCGACTCGGCCTAGGAGGAAATACGGTATAGCTGTGCTGGATGATAGGGTGATAGCACGGGTTAAGCGGGGACTTGCAACGGGGCTCGCTACTTGCGCTGCAAGGGCCCCGGCTAACAAAAGCTATAGTCCAGGATAGCTTGTCATGCTAGTGACCTCATATAGATGAGTCGGCACGGGCGGTAATCCGTGAGTGTGTCTTTGGATTGAGTCGAGTATTGAGTGCACTATATCAAGGAGTCGAGTTGAATGTGTGTGTATAGTTTGAATATAATGTTGGGCCTAAGATTTGGTCGTAACGTAGGCGACGTGCTTCGGCACGAGATGTGGCATCGAGTCTTATGTTGTCGGCATATAAGTTGCATGTTATGATTGATATGTCTTAAGTTTATGTCAGGAGATGCCGCAAGGCAAAGTCGGTGGAGTGACACTTAACCCACAAGTCTTGATTGGGTCGGTTGGAGATAAAAGTAGCAAGGGCCGCGAGGCGGCGATATGGTTAAGTCTGACTGAGTTGCGAGGCACGGCCTCAGCAAGGATTTGTAGCACGGTCACACGGAAATGGAGTCTATCGTGTAGTTGCGTCTCTGATTTGGGTCGTAAGGCAAACACGACTTGATAGATTAACGTTGTTGGCACGAGAAGGGTCTAGAGGCATGGCATGAGTTAATATTGTTGATGCAAGCACGGGATGGTCTAGCGACACAGAATAGGCCAAGGCGTCGGTCCTAAAACTGATACTAAGGCAAGAGTAGAAAGACAATTGATAAGAAGGGACTATGTTGCACAAAGTAAATCAAACGTGTCGGTTTTGTATGGGTGGGCGAGGAGCTCATTCCACCAGTATAGTTGAGTGCTGACACCCACATTGTTTTTATGTGCAGGCACAGGTAGAAGCTCGTGGCACGAAGCTCGCTTGGATGCATCGAGGCACGGAGTTCCTTGGCAATTCGAAGCATGCGGTCGCATGGAGTAAAGACTTATACGGGACATAATGTATGGACATCGCCTTCCGAAGCTTTCGCTGGCTCAAGCATTATAATCGAGAGATGAGAGAGAGCATAGTGACTTGTAAAGTGAGAAAAGTGAGCTTGAGTGTTTATAATCTTGGCCTTGCGTCCCCAATGTAACCGTTGTTTCAATATTAATAAAGAGCTTCTTTGTATAACTTGTGTTTGTTCTAAATTTTTGCTGTATGTTCAATGTCTCTGCTTGGGACTTCTGTGCGACGACCCCGTCGTAGCCGTTGAAATCGGCCGTTATAGAACCCGCCTTGCACGAGCGCAAATCTAGGCTCGTGCAACATCACGCCTTAGCGAGGATGATCGCTCCTACGGGAGCGGGGTGTGACAAGAAGTGCTACTGTCATTTGCTACTGATTACGAAATCTTTTTAGATTCTCGTAATCCAGAATCCTCTTTGGATCTCTGTTGTGCACCTTCTTTGAAGTGTTGCGTTGAAACATTATTTTTACAATCGTTTTATTTTTTCAGTTTTCCATCGAAAATTTGTCTTCAAAATATTCTGCGTCGCGAGATTCAATGATATGATTTGACTCAATATCAAGAAATCTTCGAGCATCACTCTTCTCGGCATACCCCAAGAAGATTGTTTTTGTAGTCCTTGTCCAAGCTTCTGAATCTTCAGATCTGGAAGCTTAACATATGCCAGACACCCCCACACTCGAATGACATTCAAGTTTGGTCTGATCTTGAACTAGAGGCACTCTATTTAGAATAAAAGTGGCTGTCAATGCAGCTTCTCCCCAGTGGCACTTTGGAAGACCTACGGTCAACAGCATCGAGTTAATCATTTCTGTTAACGTTTTGTTCTTCCTCTCTACTACTCCGTTTGATTGAGGAGAGTACGGAGCCATAGTCTCATTGACAATTCCATGTTCTTTGCAGAACGATGTGAATTTATGAGACCTGTACTCCCCACCTCGATCACTTCTTATTCTTTTGAGTTGTTGTCCAGTCTGCCGCTCATCTTCGGCTCTGAACTCCTTGAACTTCTCGAATGCTTCGTCTTTAGCCTTCAACAAGTAGACGAACGCATACTTAGAGAGGTCATCGATGAAGGTTATGAAATACTTCATCCCGACCTTTGTAGAGAACTGTTTGAAGTCACAGATATCGGAGTGTACCAACTCCAGAAGCTGCACTTCGATAAACCCGAGGAAAGGGTTTCCTTGTGATCTTCGTTTGTGCACAAACTTCACATTTCTCTACCTTACCCCCACACTTGGAGATAAGTCCTAGACTAGACATTTTGTTTATTCGTTTACAATGAACATGTCCTAGCCTATTATGCCACAACTCAAGAGTATAAGCAGAATGAGTGATTGCATTAATTACATTGGACTGATTTACAAGCTGTATTTTGAACATTCCTTCGGTACAAAAAGCTTTCCCAAAGTATGTTTCCTTAATAGACATCACCATCTGGCCAGCATTGATGTCCATCCTGAGGCCTGTATTATAAAGTAGACCTCCCGAGATCAGGTTCTTTGTGATAGCAGGTATATGCTTCACGTCTTGAAGCGTCAGAGTCTTGCCAGAATTCAGCTTCAAAACCACCGTCCCGATCCCGAGCACTTCAGCTTGTGCCTGGTTTGCCACCATAACCACTTCAGAAGCTGGTGTATAGGTGGTAAACCACTCCTTGCTGGAACATACATGGCAAGTGGTGCCAGTGTCTACCCACCAGTCAGAATCAGCGCCAACCGCAGTGACCTGCACAATCATAGCAACAACATCAGTGATTATTGAGACCTTACTAGGCTCACCTTGCTCTGATTGCTTGGCCTTGGATTTGCATTCACTTTTGAAGTGGCCCTTTTTGTCACATTTGAAGCAAGCCAAATAGGACTTTGGCTTCTTTTGCTTGAAGGAAGTCCCCTTGACTTTCAGATTGTCAGGGTCCTTCTTCTTGCTGTGGGAAGCCACCTGCTTTCCCCTTGGTTTCCTCGTATGAACCATATTGGCGTTAGCCAATTGCTTAGACAGTGCGTCCACTTTCAGTTGAGCCCGCATCTGGTCCTCAACATAAATTTCCTGCAAGAGATCTTAAAGGCTGATCTCAAGCTTCTTCCTATGCATGTTTGCATAGAACTTGCTCCACCCAGCGGGGTGCTTCGAGACAATCCCTCCAACAAAAAACTTATCGGGGGGGAGGGGGGCATCGCCTCGTCTTCCAGCTTCTGTCGCAGCTTCAGGAATTCTTTCACCTGCGACAGCATGGATTTCTCGTCCTCAAAGAGCCATTTGTGATATTTTTCAACCATAAATATCTTGCTCCTTTTTTTGTCTTCTTCGTACAGTTTCTCCAGAGACTCCCATATGTCTCTGGCAATAGTCTTCTTACTGTAGGATTCTGCTAGGAAATCTTTCATAGGATTCAGGATAAGAAGCCTGCAAATGCTATTCTTCCTTCTCCACTTGGCCTGAAGTTTAGTAGCCGCAGTGATTACGACAGCAGACCCATTATCTAGAACAGTAGGTTCCTCTTCAAGAAACACGTGATCAACGTCTCTGAGTTGAAGAGTGAGATAAACCTTCCTTTTCTAGACTTGATAATGCTCTCCATCAAACTTTTCTAACTTACAAAAGTTAGTATTGAGGAGTGCAGCATTAAAGTTTTCCATCATAGCAATAAAGATTTTGGTTCAATAGAGGACCATTAATCGAAAGAATATCAGGAATGGTGGGTACATGTTCTATTAGGCATGGAGAGGTTACGGACCTACAACTTGTCTACTGTTATTTTCTGCGGAAAACGGATCCTGTGGGAAGGTTGGCATAAACGCCTTAATGAGTTCTCAGACAGAGTGAATGTCTGGTGTGCTTTATAGGAAGCACGGTAGCGCAATACTACAAGAAGTAAAACTCCATGCTGCTGTAGGGTGACTCCACCATGAGGTGCCCGAAAGGGATAATGCCTCGGCTGTATGAGCCAACTCACAGCGACGTAGCACCGTAAATAGGCAGGTAGCCTAATGCTGTATATTGAAATAAAGAGGGGTGTAGACAATACTACAAAGGAGAGGAGTTTCTCATGTTACAGTGGTACGACACCACGATGAGGTACCCGGTTAGGGATAAAGTCTCGGCCTTGCAAGCCATGTCGTTGCGACGTAATACCGTAAGGGATCCTAAGGCTTCATGCTGGTAGTATGGCACTACAAAGAAGCGGTGACCTCATGCTACATTAGTATGACACTACGATAAGGTTACCGGTACGGGGTAAGGCCTCGGCTTTAGGCCATGTCATAGCGGCGTAGCACCGCAAGGTGTCACATCCCGCTCCCGTAGGAGCGATCGTCCTCGCTAAGGTGTGATACCGTACAAGCCTAGATTGCGCTCGTGCAAGGCGGGTTTCATAACGGCCGATTTCAGCGGTTGTGACGGGGTCGTCGCACAGAAGTCCCATGCAGAGACATTGAATCATAGCAGCGAAAATTTAGAACAGACGCAAGTTATTCAAAGAAGCTCTTTATTGATATTAAAACAACGGTTACATTGGGGCGCAAGGCCAAGATTACAAGTCTCTCAAGCTCACTCATCTCACATTACAAGTCACTCAGCTCTCTCTCATCTCTCAATACATGTCTCGAGCCAGCAGATGCTTCGGAAGGCGACGTTCATACATTATGTCCTGTATAAGTCTTTACTCTATGCGGCCGCACGCTTCGAATCGCTAAGGAACTCTGTGCCTCGACGTATCTAAGCGAGCTCCGTGCTACGAGCTTCTACCTGTGCCTGCACATGTAAACTATGTGGGTGTCAGTACTCAACTGTACTGGTGGAATGAGCTCCTCGCCCACCCATACAAAATCGACACGTTTGATTTACTTTGTGCAACATAGTCCCTTCTTATAAATTGTCTTTCTAGTCTTGTCTTAGGATTTGTTTTAGGACCGACGCCTTGGCCTATTTCGTGTCTCTAGACCATCCCGTGCTTGCAACATCGACGTTACCCTATCAAGTTGAGTTTGCCTTACAACACTTAATCAGAGACGCAACTACGCGATGAGGCTCCATTTCCATGTGATCGTGCTAGGAATCCATCGTGCCGTGCCTCGCAACTCAGGGTGACTAAATCATATCGCCGCCTCGCGGCCCTTGCTACTTTTATCACCAACTGACCCAATCAAGACTTGTGAATGTTAGTGTCACTCAACCAACTTTGCCTTGTAGCGGTTTTCGGACTTAAACTCAAACAACTCAACCAACTTATGTAACTTATATGCCGACAACTCAAGACTCGACGCCACATCTCGTGCCGAAGCACGTCGCCTATGTTGTAGCAATTCTTAAGCCCAAATATTTGTATTCTAACTGTACACACATTCAATAACTCAACTCAATCCAAAGATACACACACGGATTGTCGCCATACCGACTCATCTATATGATTTGGTCACTGACTCCCAGAGCCATCGTGGACTCCTCTAGCTTTTTTTAGACGGGTGCCCCTTTCAGCATAAGGTAGCTAGCCCCGCTGCAAGTCCCCACCTAACCCGTGCTCAGCACAGCTAATTACTCGTTTCCAATCGACGGCCGCAACGGTCCCGTGGCCGTTGGGTTACCGTGCGGGGAAACGACCCACCTTGTCGACAAGTTGTCCATGACCATGCAAGACTCGACACAAACTGACGTCTCACACAGTCATGCTATCTCTAGTGTTACCATGTCTTTCAGGACCAAGTTTAATACTTCTCAAATCTGAGACCGCCTCGACGACCTATAGTCGCGAGCATTCTTCCTTCTTCTAAAATTGCCTCGACGACCTATAGTCGTGAGCATTCTTTCCATGTTACCATATCATTTTATTCAACTCAAAACGACCATTTGATAGCCCTTTTTCTAAACTCACTTTTGAATCAACCGTGGCTCGTGCCTTAAACACTAAGTCCGTGCATCGTGCCTTAAGCCTATGCGACACCACCGCCCAAGTCATACTCTATATGACGGGCCTTGAGACTGTAAGACTATGTGGATACACCCAGCCGTAGAACTCGTAGGGTCGTGCTTGCTACTACTCATGATAGCTTAACGTAACTTGCCTAACTTACTTTTGCAACAACTTGACGAGTAAAGGCTGTGTCAAGCCTTGCGTCGTGGGAAAGTGCCGTACATGCGATCGAGTTGAACAACCAAGTTATTTGGGGTGCCTAGAATTATGCCGCAAGCCGTGCAATACAACTTAATCCGTCGGGCGAGCAAAGGCTATGCTACGCCTTGGGCAATGAGATCGTGCATGCTTTATGAAGCATTTGTGCGGGCGACGCCTATGAATTTGGCTAACTCTTATCTTTGCGTCGAATACCAATTTTCCTTCTTCCAAGCCACGGGACGAAGGATCGAGTGTCATTTTCAAAGCACGCCGTGTACCAACTCTAAGCCGACCGTTGAACCTTTCTATATTCTAACTCAATTCGATCCGTCGGGATTATTCCCTTTTGCTATGTGGATTCATCTCTTTTATTATCAAGCCTACTTGTGGAAGTTAAAAATATGCGATTTATTATGTGAAGGCTAAGATGAGGCAAGTTCACCGAAACTACCCCACCTGAGCGAGCGGTCGCATCGACCGAGCGATATCTTTGAGCAGTCGTTGTAAGGCTAAGTCCGAACGCCGTCGGCGTTCCTATTCCTCCGATTGACTGAACGGGACGGGGCACTACATCATACACCACTCAGAAAAAGTTTCGTCATCGAAACTAACTGAGTACACTTATCGACTTATCACTTATTCAACATTCAAGAACTCTCGCACACACTACGCCTATGCATTTTCCAAATCCGAGCCACGCTCGTGCTACTCTCAATCTTTCCTTCAATACGATTTCAAAATCCTCGACACTTTTCTATTCCTCAAGTCTCACTTGATTCAACATATCATTTAGTTGGATCGTGCACATATTTTAGGCGTTCCCAAAATATATACATTTTTGCCAAGCCTCGTGATAGAGAATCCACCATCACCACTCGAGTCGGATCGTGCACATATTCGGGCGTCCCTGATATACATGCATATCAACCGATACTCGCGAGTGGTGCCTCCACAAATCCTACCACTTCGCACTTAGACGTCTGCCTAACCGCTAGGCTATATCTTTCCATCAGTATTGGAATCATAGTTCCCAAACAACGATATCAACACTGACCCCATCCTAAGGTCAAATCAAGTTGATAGTACGGGGTTTTCTACTGTCACGACCCGATCCCAAATAATTGGGTCGAACCGGATCATGCCCAGCCTGCACCGTTGTTGAGACGGCGGCAGTAAGCTGTTCCATTAGCAGGTAACCATACAACAACAACTATATTTGTCACAACTCAAATTCGAAAATGAAATTTTATTAAACTTTGAAATGAAATACAACCGGGAAAAGATACTGAAATAAATAACTAAATTTGAAATAAACAACAATACTGAAAAAGAAAATCTATCTATCAGCCGGCTCATCGGCCTCAGTCCCAACGTCCTCCAATGGGGACTCTGGCAGCACTACTGGGTACAGAACAGGGTCGTAGTAGCTGTTGTATAACAGCTCATCATCCTCATAGTCCCCTAAAAATATATCTCCAGTCAGGAGGGAGCAAAGTACAATTCATGCTAATTTAAAACAGTTATAATGAATAATAGAATCATGCACTTTTAAACAGTTTAGAAATGAACAGTTTTGCAGCAGTAAAACAGTGTGATTTGAATAGGCAATGAATATGACCGGCTTGGGATGTACAGTTGTATCCTATTGATACGATTCGGCTTATCCCCGTGTGTGTGAGGGGTAAGCTAATACAGTTCGAAGTTACAGTTGGCTTTGGTCATAAACATTACTCTACTCCCCCAGTCCCCAATCAGTACAGTAGTCACAATCAGTACTCTCATAGAGAGTTTCGTGTTTGCATCGTGGTTTAAACTTGCAGTAAAGTGATTATTAAAATAACTGTAAAACTAACACAAACTATACTTGCCTCAAAATGGACTTGACTGGAGAGGATGAAGACTTCGAGACAGGAATTCAGAATCGTCCTCGAATTCCTACATTCGAGAAATTGACTCAGATTCCAGGGTTACCAATCTAGCTACGCTAGTTGAAATCTCTATTTGTGTCCTAATCCATTTTAATTCTTATTTAACAAAACACAACCAGGATTACGATTATCGGTGCGTTAATTTTAATACGAGGGAAAAGTTCATTTTGACTTTGTATTTGGAAAACTCGTTGATACCAGATTAATTGATTAAAACTTGGTATTTTAGTAACTATAAATATAAAACTAAATTTCTTATTTTAGTGAGAAATACATGATCGTTAATTAAAACTAGTAGATTTTAGGTGAGAAAATCTTTATTAATTTTTATACGAAAAATACTTTTATTAGATTAATTCGTACGCTACAAAAACTCGCAAAAACAGCAAACAACAAAAAATCCTACGCTACCAAATTAATAGTTACAGAACCAACAACCAGCTGGGCTTATGTCCATTACAATTTATTTACATAAATTGAAATAAGACAGAAACGGCCGTTAGTTCTTAAACTTTAAATAAATTAAATAAATAATAAAAATAAAATAAATATGAACTAGTCTCAGATATGGTCCAATCGTCGACTAGGCTAATGCCTCAACGTCCGGGCGAAACCGGTTTCGTTTGCACTTAGCCGGGGCCCATTGACCGATACGGTCGTCGCCCAAAATCCAAATATTAAATATATAATTCTGAAATCCATTTTAAAATTATTTTTAGAATATACTTTAAATTTACGAAAAAATCCGGCAACATTTCCTCTATTTTTGGTCAACCCAAAAACTGGAAAATATGCCGATAATCTTTCCTGCAATCCCAAACCAGGGAATCCCAAAATATATATATATAAAATAATCCACAACCAATCTACAGATTAATTCGGAACGACCCGAAATAATTTCGGAAGTCCGAATCCAACCAAACGTCACAGCACAATACCGAAAACATCCGGAAGCCAAAATATACCGAAATCTAATTTTTGAAAAGTTCCAAAAAATCCAAACAATCAACAGAACCTTTTCGAAGGTTCCGAAAAATACGACGTCGCTAAAAACCGAATTCCCAGGAGGGAATCGGGGACCATTCTCATCACAGACAGTATAAAAATAGAACGGGACAGGGGTTATACCTCGGGTTGCTCGGCTAGAGCTCTCAGATGCAATATAATAGAAAAGAAAGACGGGATCAGCAATTCAGGAATAACCGAAGCGCTGGACAGCGCTGGACGATGCCGCTAAAGCACGGGAGACGCTGCGGGAACGTCGAAGGAGCGCTGGGAACCGGGGTCGCCGGCAGCCGCGAGCTAGGGCACACGGACAGGGCGGTCGAAGGATCGGGGGCGCCGAGGAGGGTCGGCGAAGGGGGCGCCGGGGGTACCGGCGGTCGGGGAGCCGTGGGGCGCGGGGGATGCCGGCGGTCAGGGAGCCGGCGGTTGGCCGGAGGGGCTTCGGGGCACGGCCGAGAGAGAGGGGTCGGCCAGAGCTGCGCCGGGGAGGGCGCCGTGCTGGGAGCGGCTGCAGGGAGCCGGGCCGGCGGGGTCGGGCTCGCGGGCCGTCGGGCGCACGGGGAGCTCGGGGCTAGGGCTCCGACGTTGGCGTGAAGGGGAAGGGGAGAGGAAGTAGTTTGGTGATGGTGGTAGGGGTGTTCTGTGCTTCTCTAGTGAGAGAGATGAGAGAAAAGGTGAGGGAGAAAATAGTGCTGTAAGGAAGGGTGGTAGTCGTGTGTTGCTCTTAAATGTGGGAGAGGAGTTGTGGGGAGTTAGGAGTTATAAGGGGATGGAAAGTTGTGAGAGTTGTGGATGGGAGAGTTGTTGGGAGAATTGAAGGGAGAAGGGGAATACGTGGTTGGAGTGAGGAGAATAGTGCTGGTCCCTCGTGGACCAGCACAAAGCTATTTTTTTTAATTAATAAAGACCAATTCAGATTTTTAGAAATAAGATTGGGTCTGGGTTCGGACTCGGGTCTGGGTTCGCATCCAAAAATCCCTGTAAATTTTTGAAATTAATTTTTTTTTAACACTAAAAAATTAAGACTAATAATTATATTAATAACGTAAATATTAATCTACAAAAATTGGGTTTCACAATCTTTCCTCCTTAGAAAATTTCGTCCTCGATATTTCAAGGATAGAGCCGGGTACAATCAAAATCACCTAACCTTTAAACAAAATTTAGAATTTAAAACACCAAGCACGATTGGACTCTAGGCATGGTCACTAGGTACAAAGATAAACTATCGGCATGATCAGAGTTATCTAGATATGATCTGAGATAGGGTTGGAATGTTGTGGTGATAAAAATCATTTTGGGCACGAGAAAAAAATCTAGGTACAAATTATGATCATGAATAGGAGAAAATCAAGTGGGGTCTCGAGAAACAGGAAAGCCAAGAAAGAAGCAAATGTCAACAGTGTATTGAGAAGGCAAAAAGTAAATGGAATCATTTGAGATGATGGACTAAAAATGTCAAATCAAATTGGAATGGGGTACAAGGGTTTGTGACTCAGGAAAGGTAAAAGTTGTACGATAGTAGGATATTAGAGATGATTAGAATAATAATGAATGTAATCGAGTGAAATATTTCCAATGAGGGCCGAGTGAGGATCAAAGAGGATGGAAAGTATGTCGTTTCGCTGTTCAATGGTCAGAAGATATGATATGCGGGAAAGGACTTACAAGATAACTATCTATAGCTTCCAAAATCTGCAACTAAATAATAATAATAATAATAATAATAAATAAATGAATAAATATATAAGATATCAGAATATATGTGTGTGCAACGTACCAAGGTTGAAACAGAAAAGAGATTGAGGTAGCAGAGATTGATTTGATCCTAATAAGTTTTTAGGGAGATCAAGTAGAATTTTATAGGAAATCCTTTCTTTCTGAATATGACAAGAGATTTTTGGGAAAGGAGACAACCGCTAGAAATGTAAATTCTTTAATCAGGCAAAGGTCAGAATGATTTGATGGTGCAAAGACAACCATGGTTTGAATATAGTCTGAATAATATTCGGAAACCAAATATGTTTGAAGTCACTTTGTCTCAAATTCATGCCTCGCCAGAGTGCACCTGACTGCAGTAAATTTTTTTGACCCAATAACTTGAATAATTTTAGGTTACCGAGTACTCTTCTAACTTTATCCATTTCATAGCTAAGCAACATAGAAGATCAACATGGTGCATTTAGGACAGTCACAATAATATCCGAAAACCTATGAACACCCAAAATTACTTCAACTTTAGAGTCTTTTGCCTCGCCAGTGCACAACTGGCTGCAATAAACTCGCAGTTTTCATAATTCAGGCAAATTACTACAACGCAAATGTGCGAAGTCGTATTAGGTTATTGGATATTTTTTCAACTTTGTCCATAAGAATTTCAAAGAAGTTTCCTAAAAATTCAAACGAGTTCTAAAGTTCTATTCATGATAGAAAAAGATGTTGATGAATGTTCTACTGGTTTCAAGAAAATTTATCAGGATAAATATGTGTTCCAGTAGCTTTTTGAGATTTAAGAGATTTGATTTTGAAGAAATTGATTAAGCTTGAGTATGACTAATTGAGTTGGTCACAGGATAAGGTAGAAGAATCAGAGCTTTGGGTTGAGTTGAAGCAGTCAATGAGAATATTCCTGACAAATCACTTAAAGGATATATACGTTTACCAAGATTATTTGAAGAATTAATTTCTTATCCAAGGAAAGTTTTGAGAATGTGATGGGAAGTAGGGTTGACATAAAAGAAGTATGTCTTTATGGATTTCGGGAAGTCAGGTTAAAATGGTTTAGTAAAGCCAACAAGGGAATGGTTCAACAATTTAAAAGAAGATTTACTAATAGGATGGAATCAATTCTCTGACCGTTCGTACTTTACGGTACTCAAGCATTGAGTTTAAAAACTGTCTAGGCCTTGAATTGATTAAGAAGTTGCATAGAGAGTGTAGGGTTTTCAAGTTGAGTGGAGGAAATCAACAATAAAATATTTGGAATAACCTAGGAGATAACAATCAAAATTTGAGGTTATTTTGAAATTATCTTCTCTAGGGGAATCATGAACTAACTAGGCTGAACCAATTCTTTCGATAATAATTGAGGTTTATGGTTCCAGAGGGATTTGGTTCAGGATTCGTTCTAAGGAAGTTAATTAGAATTTAGATCAAGTTTGGATACGCTAAACATATAAGTATCTTAGGTAGATAAGAGTTATTAGAGTTTAAAACTCTAGATAGAGAACGAGTCTGGATTCCCGTTAAAGATAGAAAAGATTTGTTCGACTAGTGGAGAAGTTTAAAAAGGTCTGCTGACGAAGGAGATTGAAGAGTTCTAATATTGATCCATAAATAACAAAAGTATAGATCTTAAGGGGTGCTAAAACCTGTTAAAGATATGGAAAGGAGATAATTCCGAAAATCACGGGACACTAAAAGATACAAAATCTAGGAAAGTAAAATATGTAGTAACATATACCATCATACAGTCGACCTAAACTGGTCAAGGTCAAAATCACTCCTCATGCCCTCATTACTTCCAATTGTTATAGGTACCAACTAATATTTTGGTAATCCAAAATTCTACTCTTCCAATTCTTAATCACCAATATATCCCTGATAAATACCGCCTTACATTCCTTCTCATTAAGATTAAAATTTCAGCAATTGTATCGTAGGAGAGAAACTTTGGGAAAGACATCTACCATAAAGGTGTAAACAAGAATTTTATTCATATTGGAGAATTACTGCAAGACTCTCATGATTATTCTAAAGACATCCTGTTACAACTTCTTATAACAATAGGTAATGGCAGTTCTAGGTACTAGTCCTCATGGCTCTGGCTCTTGTACGAGCAGTCTCCAACTGCCTCATCTTCTTCTATGATCCTCGAGTCTGCATCATGCCTTCCTGCAGTGAGTGTAGGAGGCAAGACTTGCTCGATAGGAAAAGAGTCCCTAGGTTGCAGCGTAGCAGGGGTTGCTGAGATAGGTGCTCTAGTAAAATGGACAGATAAGAGGCAGTTCTTTACCCGATGTTCAGCGGATCCACATGCCAAACATTGTCCCAATCTCTTGCGGTAACTAACGGCTAGATGACCAGGCCTCTTGCAGTAGTCACAAGCCAATAACTTCTTACGACAAGACTGCCGGGAAGTAGAGTACTTGATGGGACCCAAATATCTTCTAGATTCAGGGGTATTCCTTCTAGGGTGAGGTTCCGCACCAACTCGGTTTAAGATAGCTAAGGCTACGTCATTGACATCCTTCATAACATCTCTCGTGATATCAATCTGTTTCTACTGGGCCTCGGCTTGGGCCTTCTGGGACTCCAGGATTCTTTGAAGTAGGGCAACCATTCGGGAGGTATCTACTGTTACTGGTGGGGCGACATGGGTAACTATCATAACAGGAGATGGTAGAATTGTCGTGGGCTGACTAGGTTCGGCTGTAGTATGAGCTGTGCCAGGGACTTGTGCAGCAAAGGGGTATTGATGAGCTGCAAAGGAGAAGGATTGGAATAGACCTAAGAGAGAGGGGTGTGATCAGGAGATAACACCTCATCATCAGCAGGGCCGGATCGGGTAGTCATTTCTTTGGCCATAATCTGGAAGGTTTAGGGTACAAACATAAGCAAGGTGTCCTACCAGTCTATAATCAACCAAAAATATTTATGTATATAATTCGGACCTATGTTGTGACAAATCAATGTTCTAGTGTTCTAATTATTTCTAGGTATGTTTTCCTAAGTTGTTGTACGACCTGCATGGGCCACCACTAAAAATATGTCACGACCCGATCCCAAATAATTAGGTCAAACCGGATCATGCCCAGCCTGCACCGTTGTTGAGACAGCAGCAGTAAGCGGTTCCATTAGCAGATAACCATACAATAACAACTATATTTGTCACAACTCAAATTCGAAAATGAAATTTTATTAAACTTTGAAATGAAATACAACTGGATCCAAAGGCACACACGTAGATTGCCGCCATGCCGACTCATCTATATGATTTGGTCACTGACTCCCAGAGCCATCGTGGACTCCTCTAGCTTTTGTTAGACGGGTGCCCCTTTCAGCGCAAGGTAGCTAGCCCAGCTGCAAGTTCCTGCCTAACCCGTGCTCAGCACAGCTAATTACTCGTTTCCAATCGACGGCCGCAACGGTCCCGTGGCTGCCGGGTTGCCGTACGGGAAAATGACCCACCTTGTCGACAAGTTGTCCATGACCATGCAAGACTCGACACAAACTGACGTCTTATACAGTCATGCTATCTCTAGTGTTACCATGTCTTTCAAGACCAAGTTCAATACTTCTCAAATCTGCGACCGCCTCGACGACCTATAGTCGCGAGCATTCTTCCTTCTTCTGAAATTGCCTCGACGACCTATAGTCGCGAGCATTCTTTCCATGTTACCATATTATTTTATTCAACTCAAAACGACCATTTGATAGCCCTTTTTCTAAACTCACTTTTGAATCAACCGTGGCTCGTGCCTTAAACACTAAGTCCGTGTATCGTGCCTTAAGCCTATGCGACACCACCGCCCAAGTCATACTCTATATGACGGGCCTTGAGACTGTAAGACTATGTGGATACACCCAGCTGTAGAACTCGTAGGGTCGTGCTTGCTACTACTCCTGATAGCTTAACGTAACTTGTCTAACTTACTTTTGCAACAACTTGATGAGTAAAGGCTGCGTCAAGCCTTGCGTTGTAGGAACGTGCCGTATAAGCGATCGACTTGAACAACCAAGTTATTTGGGGTGCCTAGACTTATGCCGCAAGCCGTGCAATATAACTTATCCCGTCGGGCGAGTAGAGGCTATGCTATGCCTTGGGCAATGAGATCGTACATGCTTTATGAAGCATTTGTGCGGGCGACGCCTATGAATTTGGCTAACTCTTAGCTTTGCGGCGAATACCAACTTTCCTTCTCCCAAGCCACAGGACGAAGGATCGAGTACTGTCATTTTCAAAGCACGTCGTGCACCAACTCTAAGCCGACCGTTGGACCTTTCCATATTCTAACTCAATTCGACTCTTCGGGATTATTTCTTTTTGCTATGTGAATTTGTCTCTTTTATTATCAAGCCTACTTGTGCAAGTTAAAAAATATACGATTTATTATGTGAAGGCTAAGATGAGGCAAGTTTACCGAAACTATCCCACCTGAGCGAGCGGTCGCTTCGACCGAGCGATGTCTTCGAGCAGTCATTATAAGGCTAAGTCCGAACGCCGTCGGCGTTCCTATTCCTCCGATAGACTGAACGGGACAGGGCACTACACAAGGGAAGCGCAAAGCCCTTCATGCCATGTCTCTTTAATAATGAACTCACCTATAGTGTATGGACAGAGATCTCAGGCCGTCTCTTGAGGATAAACATGTAGACGCCCAAAATTATATACTGAAACTAGGCTGGCACAGGGCCTTTAATGTGCAAGCCAGAAGCACATATAACTACATTATGTGAGTGGGATTTCAGCTATGGTACAGAATTCAAGGCTTAGTCCATTCTTGTATTATAGTCTGTTGTTTGACCCATGCGGGAAGATTCAAGTCGTCAACGATATCTCTCCTAATTCATGATGGACAGTTACTGTAGGGAACACTTATACCTATATATAGAGATATGTGGGAGATTGTTGGGTTTTGGCCTTTTTAGATTGGAACTTTAGTCCCACATCGGCTAGGCCAAAGGAGTTGTATCTGTATATATTAGCTATGCTCTTTTAGAGATGCACATATGGTGTGGAGGTGCACATGGGTGTGCCATGTGGGATTATTTTTTAATAGAAAAAAGGCTAAATCAATAATTGAAAGCATTCATGCTTTTTGCTCTTGCGAAATTTATTTCCATGGGAGCTAAGCCCCGTAGGGGCTTAGCGACTCGGACTCGATCGGACTCGGACTCGGACACGGACTCGGGCTCATGGGCTCATGAGGCGTAATGTGGCGTTTTGTTGGCGCACTTCGTACTTAGCACGTCAGCATCGTCGCTAGGCACATAGTGCGCTATATTGCGCTCGTTGCGTGAGCCACTTGCGCAGCCGGTTGAGCTGCCAGGTTGTGCGGCTCTGGTTGCGTGGGCCAGGTTGCGCGTCCAGGTTGCGCACCTAGATTGTGCGGCCAGATGCGCGCCTAGTTGCGCGCCCAGTGGTGCGCCCAAGTACGCGGGTGGCGCAGGGTGCGTAGGGCGTATAGGGTACGCATGTGGCGCAAGTGGCTCAGTGCGCGTTCTGCGCGCAGTGTGCAAGGCGCACGGGGTGCGCGAGTGTCGCAACTTTCTATAGATCGTGCCTGTGCATGATCTGTGCGGTTACTGCACGTTCGGAGTGATTTTTACCACGTTCCGAACATTGTAGAAATCGGGCAGTTGCCACTCAGGCCTATATAAGGTCTCTTCTCTCCACAGGACATATACAGAAGATTACATAGAAAGTTAAAAGAGTTTACAAGTGTTTCTTAATATAAGTAAACAGAAGCTGTGAGAGAGAAGAGAAGTTTTGCACCAGCGTTACTTTTGTACGGGAGTCCGTATACGATCCGAGGAGTCAGAAGAGCAGGAGTGTTCCAAAGTTCTCCGACGAACTTGCTGGTTCCTTGAAGCTGTTCTTGTGGGGCGAATAAAGCTTTGAGCACCGGTGATCATTCACCCCAGCAGGCCATCTTTCACCTTTCGCCTGTCATCGCTGCTGCTGTTAGCAATTCGATTCTTGCCTTCTGTTTAGAAGTGCTACTGTCATTTGCTACTGATTACGAAATCTTTTTAGATCCTCATAATCCAGAATCCTCTTTGAATTTCTGTTGTGCACCTTCTTTGAAGTGTTGCGTTGAAACGTTGTCTTTACAATCGTTTCATTTTCTCAGTTTTCCATCGAAAATTGTGCCCCGGCAATAACAGTGTTTACTTCTTTATGTTTAGAGCAACCATAACCAATGGTAATAGTATTGTGATTAAGCCAAGATGGATGGTTAAGAACCTCAAGGAAAAAGAAGTCTCAAGCTTTCTGGCCAAAAGACTGAATGTAACTTCTTTTTCGGAACCGTTCCTGTTCAGATTCTTTTGGGCCTGTGTGTTTGGTTCGCTCTAGAAATTGTAATTCCTATCACTTTTTCTTTCCGGTATATATTAGAAATAGAGTTATTTGTATTTACCCTCCAATTGCTAATCATATTTCTACTTCCTCCCAATTTTATTTTAATTAGTGTTACCCCCCCAATCTTTAGATAAAGTACAAATAAACTCTCCTTAGATTTGCGTTTTTTATTTGAAGACCCCTTGTTTAGAAAAAAAGATCCCACATTTTAATTTTTGCTCAGTTTGCAACCATGTCATTAACAGACGTTAAAATACGTTTAAAAATACGATTTTATCCCTCCTCCCACTCTCTCCCTGGTGGTGGGAGTTTGTCAAGCGGGGCCGACCAGAGGAGAGGGGAGGGTGGCCGGCCAGCGGAGGTAGGAGGGAATGGGTCGAATTAGGGGTGAGCATTCGGTTAATTCTGTTCAAACCGAACCGGAAAACCGAATTGAACCGAAAATCGAATAAGCAAAACCGAAACGGAACCGAATTGACCCATAGCCGAATCAAACAGAACCAAATCAAATCGGTTCGATTTACGATTTATTTGCACTTTTTTGTTAATATATATAGTACTTAAATATACATAAATTTATATATATATATATATATATATATATATATATATATATATATATATATATATATATATATATATAGTAACTAAATTTTCTTATTCTGTTTTTGATTTGGACTGAAACCGAAACCGAAACCTAAGACCGAAACAGAATAAGAAAATTTAGTATTTTCAAAACCGAAACTGAATAAGAACTTTTTAAACCGAACCAAATCTCTTATTCGGTTCGGTTCGGTTTTCGATCCAAACCGAATAATGCTCACCCTTAGGTCGAGCATGGCCGACCAGCGGAGGGGGGTCAGCCAGCGGAGGGAGGAGGGGGTTGGGAGGGCTGGCTAGCGGAGGGAGGTGGGGGACGGATCGAGGGGGCCGGCTAGCAGAGGGAGGAGAGACGGTCGAGGGGGGCCGAATAAGAAAAAATCGAACATAACCGAATAAGAGATTCGGTTCGATTAAAAAAAGATCCGATTCGACTTCTGTTTTAAAAATACTAAATTTTCTTATTCGGTTTCAGTTTCGATTTTGGGTTTCGGTTTCGGTCAAAAACCAAAAACCGAAGAAATTTTTTTAGTTTTTTAGTTTATATATATATATATATATATATATATATATATATATATATATATATATTAACAAAAAAGTACAAATAAACCGAATAAACAAAAATTGAACCAATTTAATTTGGTTCGGTTTGATTCTGTTATGGGCCAATTCGGTTCGGTTTTGATTTGCTTATTCGATTTTCGGTTCGTTTTGAACCTAATTAACCGAATGCTCAACCCTAGCTCGACATGTCCCCTCCTCCCTCCGCTGGTCGGCCACCCTCCCCTTTCCTCTAGTCGGTCCCGCTTGACAAGCTCCCACCACCGGAGAGAGAGGGAGGAGAGAGTAGGGGGAGAGGTAAAATCGTATTTTTAGACGTATTTTAACGCATGTTAATGACATGAGTGCAAACTAAACAAAAATTAAAATGTGAATTTTTATTTTTTTTAAACAAGGGGTCTTCAAATGCAAAAGCGCAAATCTAAGGAGGGTTTATTTGTACTTTACCCAAAGATTAGAGGTAACACTAATTAAATAAAATTGAAAGAAAGTAGAAATATGATTAGCAATTGGAAGAATAAATACAAATAACTCTTAGAAATATAGTCAGAATATTTTTTTGAGGAGAAATAGTTAGTCCTAAATTTTTGTAGTATATGCATGAAATTGTGAGGGAAAGTGAATCGTTGAGGTGTGTGTGGAACCCGATGTCCTATACAGAATAATTATAGACAGAAAAGACTTCAGGAAAGAATAAATAGACTGAACAAAACTATAAACAAAGACAAGGTTAGGTTAGCTTAGTTTGTATAGACAAACATACGACGAGAAATGGTACAAAAGAACAAAAGTAACCGACAGGCATCCTTATTTCCTCTCCAAAGTCCGACTTCCTGCATAAATATATATATTTTTTATGACCCCTTGGTAAGGCAATTAAACCTCTTCTTCACCTTGTCAAGTTCAGAAAAAGAAGAATGTTCTCTCATTGTCTTGGTTGCTTTATCTTCAACATAATTTGTTTCAAAAGGCTCAGTGGTGGGTGCGTGGGGGTTTGGAGTTTACATTCCACAAGGAGAATATATATGGCTAAGATTAAGTGTAGTATCTATTCTTATCAGTTTAATATCTGATGTGGGCCATATGCTGACAATAATATTAAATTAATTTTTTCAGGGGGAGAGCCCAATAGCAGTAGCCCCTCGAGCGTTAACTATTGCAAGAGCCCGAAACCCTCTCCCCTAGGGCTGCAAATGAGCCAAGCCGTTTGCGAGCTGCTCGAAGCTCGGCTCGATAAAAGCTCGTTTGAGCTCGGTTCGTTTAGTAACAAGCCGAGCTCAAGCTTCGTTTTCGAGCTCGTTTAATAAATGAGCCAAGCTCAAGCTTAGAAGTACTCGGCACGTTAGAGCTCACAAGCTGACTCGTTTATGAGCTTGCGAGCTGGCTCGTTTAGAAGCTCGTTTAGGAGCTTGTTTAGAAGCTCGTTTGTTTGTTGAATTCTAATTTTATGTATGTTTGTATAATGATATGGTTGTGTGCTTTATATATTTATATGTCCTTAATAATTGATATGAAGGAACTTTTTTAATTAAATTTTTATAAATAAATTGTTAGATTACAGGTACTTGAATTCAAGCGTAACTAGGTTGAAATCGAACTCATTAAGCTTGAAATAAAGGTGAACTCAAGCTTAATGAGCTTGATATGAGCTTATCGACCTTGTTTATCAAGCTTGCTTATCAAGCCAAGCTCGAGCTCAAACCAAGCCAAGCTCAAGCTTAATATAAACAAGCTCAAGCCAAGCTCAAGCTCTAAAATAAAAAATTTATCAAGCTTGAGCTCGAGCTCGAACTCGATTAATTCTAGTCAAGCCAAGCTCAAGCTTACAAAAGCTTGGCTCGGCTTGGCTCGTTTGCAGCCCTACTCTCCCCCCCCTCTCTCTCTCTCTCTCTCTCTCTCTATATATATATATATATATATATATATATATATATATATATATATATATATATATATTTTTGAAGCAAGGATAATTAGTTTCTGGAATCGCTTCCACTGGAATTCGAACTCCTGACCACTCGGGCCGCATGCATCTCTCTTAACCACTAGGCTAGAGGTCATTTGCCTCTCTCTCTCTCTCTCTATATATATATATATATATATATATATATATATATATATATATATATATATATATATATTTGGAACCAGGTAAATTGTTTCTGGAATCGCTCCCACTGGAATTCGAACTCCTGACCACTCGGGCCGCATGCATCTCTCTTAACCACTAGGCTAGGAGGTCATCTGCTCTCTCTCTCTCTCTCTCTCTATATATATATATATATATATATATATATATATATATATATATATATATATATATATATATACAGGGAGCGGATCAAAAGTCCCCCTTAGAAAACTCCCTAAAACCTCACTCACTCTAATTCGTAATATTAATGTTAATATTAATGTTAATGTTAATATCAATATTAATGTTAATATTAATTTTTTTTATATTAATGTTAATGTTAATATTAATGTTAATGTTAATGTTAATGTTAATATTAATTTTAATGTTAAGTTTAATGTTAATTTTAGTATTTAATGTTGATATTAATATTAATATTAACATTAACATTAATATTACGGATTAGAGTGAGGGGAGTTTTTAGGGAGTTTTCTAAGGGGGACTTTTGATCCGCTTCCATGGTCCGGATCGGGAGCCCCGCGGAAGTACCGTCCGCTCCTCATCCGTTGGATCGAGCAGACACACCTCCTCCCTTCCCCCCGATCCGATGGTACAGGAGGGCGGGGCTTTGGCGGGGCTCCCGTGACGGAATTTTTGATTCGAGTTTATATATATATATATATATATATATATATATATATATATATATATATATATATAGAGAGAGAGAGAGAGAGAGAGAGAATGACCCTCTAGCCTAGTGGTAGTGGTGAGACATGCGGCCAGAGTGGTCAAGATTGATTTCCGGTGGGAGCGTTCGCCACAATTACCCTCTTTCAAAGAGAGAGAGAGAGAGAGGAGAGAGAGAGAGAGAGAGACCTTTTTTCATATATATATATGGTGCTGCTATTAGCACTCCTATAATGTCATTCGGCACTCCTCTTTAATTTTTTAACATTCAAATTACAAATCTACCCCTGCATTAAATATGGCATTAATTTGTGCATGCATGGAGGTAGGGAGTATAGGATGACATTTTAGGAGTGCTAATAATGTTAATGCATGGACAAATTTGAAATTTGAATGTTAAAAAATTAAAGAGGAGTGCCGAATGACATTTTAGGGGTGCTAATAGCAGCACCATATATATATATATATATATATATATATATATATATATATATATATATAGAGAGAGAGAGAGAGAGAGAGAGGGAGAGAACTTCCCCTAAGGAGAAAACACATTGTTTCTCTTCCAAATTTCTCTCTATTTAAAAATATTAAATCTCTCATTTTAAAAACAAACCTATCTCTATCTTAAAGATAAGTCTATTTATTTTTCAAATAGGGAAAGATTTATTTATTTATTTTAAAATAGATAGAGATGGATAAGTTAATTTTATTTTTAAAATAAAGATAGATTTTTTTTAAAAAACAATCTATCTTGAAAAATAAATATACCTATAAAAATTATATTTAAAAATATTACTTTTAATGTTAATCTTAATGTTTATTTAATATTATTTTTGACGTTAATTTTTTGGTGTAATATTATTGCTGACATTAATTTTAATTTTAATGTTCATTTTAGTGATAATTTTAATGTTAAGTTTGATATTAATTTTAGTTTTAACATTAAAATAAAAAATTAACATTAAAATTAAAATTAACACTAAAATTAAAATTAATGTTAATATTAACATTAAAATTAATTTTAATTTTAGTATTAACATTAACATTAAAAATCTAATATTAAAATTAAAACAAATCTAAAATTAAGATTTAATTTAGATTTAACTAAAATTCAATTTAAAAATAAATTTTAATTTTAATTTAAAATTTAATTTAAATTTAAAGTTAACACTAACATTAAAGCTAAAATTAATGTTAATTACAATTAAAAATAATTTAAATTTAGATTTAAAATTAACATTAACATTAATATTAACATTAACATTAACATTAACATTAACATTAAAATTAAAATTAATGTTAAAATTGAAATTAAAATTAATATCAACAATTATATTAAGATTAACATTAAAATTAATATTTTAAATATAAATTTTAAAGGTATATTCATTTCAAAGATTGGTTGTTAAAAAAAAAATCTCTATTAAAAAAAGAATACTAGTTTATCTATCTTTATTTTAAAAAAATTAATAAATCATCTATTTAAAAATAAATAAATAAATAAGCCTTATTTTTTTAAGATAAAGATATGTTTGTTTTTAAAAGGAGAGATTTAATTTTTTAAAGAAAAAAACATTTAGAAGAGAAACATACGTGTACTTCTACAACATATATTTTTTAAAAATAAATAGTTTTGTGTTTTTTCCTCCACACAAAATAAATAGTTTTGTGTTTTTCCTCCACACAAAATAAATAGTTTTGTGTTTTTTAAACATATGTGTACTTTTACAACATACTAGACCACTCCAACTTATTCGTATGAATTTATTCAGTCATAGTAGAGTAGCTAGTCTCGGTGGTAAACTCTATGCTTTTGTTTTAGTGAATGATTTTTCGAGATTTACTTGGTTATTTTTCTTGCAAATAAAAGTGATACTTTTCGTAAATTTGTTGTTTTTGTAAACGTGTTCAAAATGAGAAATGTATTATGATTAACAAAATTAGAAGTGATCATGGAGGTAAATTTGACAATGTCAATTTTAAAAACTTCTGTATTAAAAATGGTTTTGGTCATGATTTTGCTTGTCCTAGAACTCCACAACAAAATGGTGTAGTTAAAAGAAAGAATAGAACCCTCAGCGATATGGCCAGGGTCATGTTAAACCAATACAAGCTCCCTAAATCGTTTGCGACGGAATCCGTTAACACGACATGTTATGTTATAAATAGAGTCTTGATTAGACCTATTTCTAAGAAAACTCCTTATAAGTTTTGGTTTGACAAAATTTTTTCTATTGAATATTTTAAAGTTTTTGGATGCAACTATTTTATTCTGAATACCAAAGATAACCTAGGCAAATTTAAAGAAAAAGCCTATGAAGGTATATTCCTTGAATATTCAATGCATAATAAAGGATTTCGTGTCTTTAACAAAAGAAGTCTTGTAGTCAAAGAGTTAATCAATATCTCATTTGACAAACTTAAAACTTCTACAACTAGCTCCTTGAATGATGTTGATGACGTCTCTTTTGGTTTAAAAAATTATTCTCTTGGAGATACAAGTGCTCCTTCATCTATTAATAAAGTTGAGATTCCTCCTCCTAAAAATTCTTCAACTATAAAGACTCCTCAAGAGGATCTCCCTAAAGAATGGAGATTTGTCCCTCATCATCCCAAGTTATCATTGGTGATCCTTCCTCACGAGTTAGCACTCGATCCTCTACACGAGATCACTGTATAAATGTGGCTTTTATTTCTCAAATATAGCCTAAAAATATCAATGATGCTTTTAATGATGAATTTGGATGATTGCAATACAAGAAAAGCTTAATCAATTCGAGAGAAACAATGTTTGGAAACTCGTTCCTAAACTTCACAACTATCCTATTATTGGGACAAAGTGAGTATTTCGAATAAGCTTAAAGAGGATGGGATCGTTACTCATAACAAAGTCCGATTGGTTGCTCAAGGCTATAACCAAGAGGAAGGCATTGATTATGAAGAAGCCTATGCACCGGTTGCTCGTCTTGAATCCATCCGAATGCTTTGTATTATTGCTTATTTTAATGATTTAAAACTTTTTCAAATGGATGTCAAAAGTGACTTTTTGAATGGTGTTATTAAAGAAGATGTGTATGTCAAGCAACCTCCTGGCTTTGAAGATTTTCAATTTCCTCATCATGTTTTCAAATTACACAAAGCCCTCTATGGTCTCAAGCAAGCTCCTCGTGCTAGGTATGAGCGTCTTAGCTCCTTTCTCATTTCTCACAACTTCTCCAAGAGCAAAGTTGACACTACACTTTTTATTAAAACTGACAATGGAACACTCATATTAGTTCAAATTTATGTTGATGATATTATTTTTGGTTCCACTAACAAAATACTATGTATAGAGTTTGCCAAAGTTATGCAGAACGAGTTTGAAATGAGCATGATGGAAGAACTATCATTCTTTCTTGGGTTGCAAATCAAGCAAGGATCTCTAGGCACGTTCATCAATTAAGCCAAATACACCAATAATCTTCTTAAGCGCTTTGAACTAGACTCATCCAAATAAATGAGAACTCCTATGACCACTATAACTAAGCTTGATCAAGATAACAATAGTGTATCAGTCGACATTCGTAAGTATCGAGGTATAATCGGTAGCTTACTCTATTTAACTACTAGTCGTCCTGACATCATGTTTAGTGTTTGCTTATGTGCACGCTACCAAGCAAATCACAAAGAATCACACTTATGTGCCGTTAAACGCATTTTTTGGTATCTCAAAGGCACCATTAACATGGGACTTTGGTATCCAAAATCTCTATCCTTTGAGCTTATCGGCTACTCGGATGCAGATTTTGCCGGATGCAAGATTGATCGAAAAAGCACTAGCGACATATGCCAATTCCTTGAAAAATCTTTGGTTTCATGGTTTAGTAAGAAACAAAACTCGGTTGCCCTTTCTACAACTGAGGCCGAATACATTGCGGCTGGATGTTGTTGTGCACAAATTCTTTGGATGACACAAACACTTGTAGACTACGATATTTTCTCAAATGGCATCTCTATAAAATGTGACAATACTAGCTCTATTAATCTTACTAAAAACCCTATTTATCACTCACGTACGAAACACATTGAGATTCAACATCACTTTTTGCGTGATCATCAACTAAAAGGTGACATACGTCTTGAATTTATTGACACTGACTATCAACTTGCTGTCATCTTTACCAAATCTCTTGCCGAACCTTCATTTGTCGGGAAATTGTCCTTCTTGATAAATCTCTTTAAATACTTCTTAATGGATAATCCGACAGAAAATTTGATGGACTTTCGCGGAAGTATGTCGGCTTTTTTGTTTTTCCTACGGTTGACAGAACACTTTTCAAATGTCCTAGTCATTATTTTCAAACTTTTCCACATCCGGTTTGTCCGTCGGATCTCCGCAAATTTTGGTCGGATTATCCGACTGACACATTATGCCCAGATTTGACCGAATCCAGCTTTTCCTCTTTCCCAAAATCCTTTCCCCTTCCCCAAACACCGTTACACACTTCCTAAAACCCGCCAACCCTTCACATCCCCTCTTATTAAATCCCACCTACCTTTTTAATTACCCTCCTACTTGTCTTTAAAACCCCTACTATTCCTCCTTCTCCATCTCTCCACATATATTCAAAATCGGACATCCGCCCAGATCTACCCAAATCCTATTGACGCTTCGAACCACCACCATGTCTCACAAGCGATCCCGCCATGGCGCCTCCGCTTCGTCATCCCAAGCTCCTCCTCCTACAACCATATTCCTCCCCACCGCCACTGCCCACGGCCACAACCCAGCCATCTTTCGTTCGGCCCAATAATTCTACGACTGGTTCACTATTTTCAACAAACATCCTATTTACACTGGCAAGCCCTTCTCATTTCTTTATTTTCTAAACCATCAAAAACATTTCGACGATGCTGGTGTCACAGATCTGCTGGAGATGCAGGTGGATGTCTATCCTGCAGCCATCTAAATGTTCTACTGCAACCTGGTTGCAAGTGGCGATGGTCCGGAGTTCGAGACTACAATGGGCAGGGTCAAGTTCACTGTCACAACCGCTCCCCTTTCCAACATTCTTGGCATTCCAGTGTGTCCCAATATTTGTCCCCTTTCCTGCACCATTGACTTCATCAAGCTCTCCTAAAACTACACTTTTGAAGAATTCATATTCTGTATCTGCGATCGTCCCACCTCTTTGAAGCCTTATGACAAGGACTTGAGTCCCTTCTATCATGATCTCTACCGCATCCTCTGCCACTTCATTACCCCTAAATCTGGCTATATGGACAACCTCACCACTGAGGAACTCATTGCCATTACCACCTCTTTGTCCGCCAACCATTCTTCCTAATCGAGATGATTGTTTACTCAATGACCCGTATCCAAGAAGCTAACCATCGGTCTCTCCTCTTCGGCATGTACATCACCATGATTCTGGAAATGGGGTTGATCTCACCAATTGCCAAAAGGATAAAAAGCCAACTCTTCTTGCCAAATTGAAGCCACGGCCCCTCCACTCATCATCTCGACCTTCAGCTTCCCAACCACCTGCTGCTGGCACTTCCTCTACTCCTCCAGCTCCGACGCCTCTATCTCTGGAGATTCGCTGATACATTGATCTCAGTTTTGACTCCCTCACCATCTCTACCTCGGAGCACATCCTGACTGCTACCCAAGATCTAGGTATCCTGTTTCATCATGGCTTCATGGATCAGACACATTATATTAAGTACTGCTTTCTGAAGAACAATCCTCTCGTCGACCCTGCTGTACCTAACCCTGTCTACCTTGGACCAAGGTTCACTGACCCAAATGTCTATGGGTTCATGTATCCAGACAGCATTGAGCCCTATGGCTCCTTCACTCCTGCTGCGGGGGTTAATGAGGATCCTACTGATGATGATGACACTATGGCTGCCCCTGATGGTTGATGATCACAAGTGCTAGTAGGTGATGTCTTGGAGTCAATAAGTTGTTTTGTTATGTTGTGTGCAGTCCTTCGTGGACTAAAAACTTGTGTCCTTATGTTTGCTCTTATGTTACAGTCCTGCATATTCCAATAGGGACTAGTATGTTGTTTTTCGGAAGAAGTTCTACTTTTATGAATGAATATGCATGTTTGTTTGTCCAAATGCTCTCCAACTTTTTATCTATAGCATATCATCTTTCATTTTGCATAAATGCCAAAGGGGGGAATGGTATTGAGGGGAGATATCCATTTATGGGGGAGATATCTACTTACGGGAGAGCTATCTCCTAAAAATAGTATATTTGTCAATTATCAAAATGGGAAAGATTGTTGGCACATTGATTTTGATATTGTACTCACGATTAAGGCCTCTACTATTTTACAATCATTTACTCCTTTGGATCAAAGGAAAGCCTCTATCAATGAAAGATATCTACATCCATCACCTGGTGCTCAGACTTATTCTTGGATCACATTCAAATATACATAAGCTTCACAAGTCAAACATGCAGCTCCATATCTCCAAGAGTCTGTAATACATAGGAGACAAGTGTAAACACTTTGTATGGATGACAAAACAAAAGCTGTAAAGGTAAACAAATAGATAGCTAAGAAGCGGATCATCCGTCGGATGATCGCAGATTTTCGTCGGGTTATCCGAGTTGTTCCATCAAGTTTTTGTGGGGACATTCGGATCCTCTGCCAGATCTACGAGGATCACCGTCGGGTTATCCGAATTGTTCAAGCAAGTTTTTGTGGGAACATTCAGATTATCCTTCGGATCACCGTTGATATCCGCCGAATAATCCGGATTATCCAACAAGTCTTTTGTGGGGATATTCAGATCATCCTTCATATCACCACGGATATCTGTCGGATAATTCGGTTTGAAACAACAAGTATTTTGTGGGGACATCCGGGTGATCGCGGACCTCTACGGATCAACGTCGGATAATCTGCAAGTGCTGAGCTGGCTATTTAAAAATAAAATCCAACGATCACTACCAAAAGCATTTAATGCATCCAACGGCTAGTTTTCTAGCCGTTACTGTTGGGACAGATAATCCTTCGTACGTTTGCGGACAACCGAAGGATCATCTATTCAGCTGTAGTAAATGCTTCCTTGTCTTGGATTTGTATAAATAGACTTATCCCTTCTTCATAAATACTTATCCACTTGAGCCTTAAATTTCTTATCTACCAAAGAGCTCCACCATTACTCTACAAAACTTTAAGTTGTCATCCATTGAAGTGTTAGAGTATTCAAGAGTTGTAACTTAGATCTTCCAAGTGTTCAAGAAGATCGAAACATTTTTCTTTCAAGTTTGAAGTTGTCGATCCTTCGGAGGAAAACTCGTGTGTAAGAAGTTGACGAACCTTCGGATAAAAACATCATGTTGTACTATTTACTCAAATAGTAGATTAAAGTCGGAGTGATTTCTGGGACTGGAGTGCCCTTTGGGAGGATACCAGGATACATCAAGTGTTTGATTCTCTCTTCTTTTAAATTGTCTTTTACTTTGCTTATTGTTGTTGGTAATTATTTTATTACCATATTCATCCCCCCTTTAGGGTTCTACATACACAACCCTAGGACTTCCATCTTTTATCCCAACAATCCCCAGGCTACCTACAACCCTGGTTTGGTCGGCACCAAGCCGAGAAGGCAACCAAAAGTCGGTCGAATATGGGCTAAAATCTCACAGCAGGTACGCTATTTTCTCGAGTCGGTTTCATCTAATTTTTCTTGTCCATTTGACGCAAAACAAAACTAACGCAAAGATTTATGTGTCCTCTACAATATCCTAAAATTTCAATACCTAGTTCACAACGGTTTCCCTATGGCGTCCGTTGTACGACAGGTTGTCCAGATTCGACTATGTCCGAAGTAGTTGATGTTTGCAAGATATTGCGGGGCCATCTGACGGTCCCAAGACCAATGGTAAGCACCCAAATAACCCTCATTTGATTCCTTTACATCTACATAATCTTATGGCAAAGTTTCATGTTGTTTTGATATCAAACTTTGGTAACTTTGGTATGGTTGTTGTTGTAGTCGGCCGATTGCTAGGAAATTAATGTTCTTGATTGTGTGTCCTCTTGCTATTGAACTTTTTGGTGTTAAAACCCCAAAAGCCCCTTGGAGAAATTTTTGGACACTGGGAATTGAAATCAATTACTTCAAAATATACAAATCTATCTTTGATGTGATCGAGTCGACCCGTTTTGTTAGAAAATTGGGAAGTTGTGTGAACAAATCGAACTAGTAACTAGTTCATGAGTTTTTCTTACAAATAACCTATAAAAATTATATTTAAAGTATTTTGCATTATTTTTCTAGAATTTATAATAAATATTTCCTAATTCTAGAAAAGATAGTCCCACATCGGCTACACCAAAGGGTGAGTATCTCAATATAATGCATTGCTTGTGTTGAGGTGTGCACATGAGGTGTAGTGGGGCACAAGTTTGTGCCATGTGGGAGTATTTACCTAGAAGGAAAAATGATTAAATACAACAAGGATGCAAGTTGATTTTTGTTGTGCGGACTTGGACTCGGACACGGACTTCAGGATGTCTCGTGCATGCACGGGAGTGTTCGAAGGGTAGGCGTGGACTGGCACACTTCTATGCTGATTGTGGGATGATCTAAAATATTAAATTCTATTTTCGAGTATTGGTATTTTAGTCCCACATCGGATAGGAGAAGAGGTGAAGTCTCACTCCACTCTATAAATAGAGCCCCTTGGCCTCCTTTGAAAGATGCACCAAGAAGAGAGTTAAGGGAGTCTGTAAAGTCCAGGAAGCCCATTCAAGTCTCAAATTTTGACTTACGAGCGTTCCAGAAGTTCTACATGAACTTGCTGGTTCCTGGGAGCAGATCGTGTTGGGGCGAATCTTGCTTTGAGCAACGGTGATCTTAATCACCCCAGCAAGAACCTTTCCTCTTCTTCTTTCTTCTTTCTTCTCCTTCATCTGAGTTGAAACTCAGTTCTGTCCGTCTGCAACTGCGATTGCAAGGAAGAACGTGAGATTTATTTTCTGAACTCAGTTCTGTCCGTCAGCAACTGCGATTACGAGGAAGAACGTGAGATATACTTTCTGATTATTGTTGCTTTTGTAATCAGATTTATATTATAGTGTTCCTCTTGGATCTTGAGAATAATCAGAAGGTGAACGTTTGTTGAACATCTGATCTCGACATCGAGTCTACCATCTTTGATCAAGCCCCGGGACTAACAATCTTAAAGCAAGATCCTTGTAGATGGAGAACTCTCGTGCTTCTCTCATCGATACCAGCTTTAACAAGTTGAAGAAATTCGACGGAGAATATTTCCAAATCTGGAAGAGGAAGGTCACCCTTAATCTTCAACTCGTGGACGTAGACCATGTGTTGATTGAGGATGAACCGACGATTGCAGAAGGAGGAACTGCCGATGCTATTGCTGCTGCACTCGTCAAGCAGAGCAAATAAAAGAGAGAAAACAACATCTGTAAACTGCTGATTCTTAATTCTATGGAAGACTCTCTGGCAGAGTCATATTCCACGAAGGTGAAGGCCAAAGAGATCTGGGACTCTTTGGGTAAGCTATATGAAGATGATGGTCCAAAATCTTTATCGTTAAGAAGTACCACAAGTGGCTCTTCGAAGACGAGATGGCGATGCTACCTCAAGTAAAGGAATTCCTGAAGTTGCGCCAGAAGTTAGATGACGAGAAGATGCCCCTCGTCGACAAGTTTGTCGTTGGAGGGATAGTCTCGAAACTTTCTGCTGGTTGGAGCAACTTCTATGCTAGAATGCATCGGAAGAAGCTGGACATTAGCTTGGAAGATCTTCTACAAGAGATCCACGTTGACGACGAAATGCGATCTCAACATAAGATGGACTCCCTGTCCAAACAACTAGCTAAGGCCAACTTGGTGCAGACAAGAGAGTTCAAGGGGAAGCAAGTGGCTTCTCATCACAAGAAGAAGGACTCCACTAATCTAAAAGTGAACGGTCCTTCGTTCAAGCAACAGAAGTCCAAGTCCCACGTGACTTGCTTCAACTGTGACAAGAATGGCCATTACATGAGTGAATGCAAATCCAAGCCCAAACCAAAATAGCAGGTATAGCTAAACTTGGTTATTTTGATTACTTAACTTGGTTGCTATTGTTGCACAGGTTGAGTTATCTAGCGTGGTAGCTGACTAGTGGTCTGACACTAGTACATCTGACCACGTGTGCTCTCAAAAGAGCTGTTCACCAAGGACGAGCCATGTTATGACGAAGGTCTCGATGGCGAACATATATCTAGCAGAAGTTCTGAAGATCAAGACAGTGGTTATTAACCACCGACAAGGACATTGGAATACATGTTGCACGTACCAGAGATGTATTAGCGATCTAATCTCAGAAAGTCTGTTATCTGATACAGACTTGAAAGATGGACATTTGTACTAGCCAGATGGTAATTTTTTGGCAAAGAACATACTTCAAAAAGATGTTCGGTGCTGAAGGAATGTTCGAACTTCTGCTGATGGCGATGAAATTACTTCATTGAGTGGACTGAGAGTTGTTCTATGACAGAAGCAGACTCAAGCTGTCCTACCAGGACCTTATCTTCGGAATGTGGAGGTAAGGAGGTGGAGGAGTTTAAGGTCTGTACAGATACAAGACTGTTGGAAAGCTGCTCAGTCGATTAAACTAAAGTACTAATCATCTGGAGTTAGTACACTCAGATATATGTGACTTTTATCAATTCTCCACAGAGGCCGGTTCGAAGGGTTTCTCGAAGTGCACGTTCGCATGACTTCTCAAGTAGAAGGATGCAGCATTCGAGTAGTTCAGATACTTCAGGGCTGAAGCTGAACATTAAATCGATCTACAACTACTCAGAAGTGATCGAGATGTAGAGTATAGGTCTCATGAATTCACATCGTTCAGCAAAGAACATAGAATCATCAATGAGACTATTGCTCCGTATTCTCCTCAATCTAACGGAGTAGCAGAGAGGAAGAACAGAATGTTGACAGAAATGAACTCAATGCTGCTAACTATGGGTCTTCCTAAATGCTAATAGGGAGAAGCTGCATTGACGACCACTTTTATTCTAAATAGAGTGCCGTTTGCAACTTCGGATGTAACTTCTCATGAACACTGGTTCAAAGTCAGACCTAACTTGAATGTCATTCGAGTGTGGGGGTCTCTGGCTTATATGAAGCTCCCAGATCTGAAGATTCAGAAGCTGGGGACTAGGACTACGAAGATGATCTTCTTGGGGTATGCCGAGAAGAGTGATGCTTGAAGATTTCTTGATATTGAGTCAAATCATATCATCGAATCTCGTAAAGATAATTTGCAAGGCACATGAATATTGTTCTTACGGATAAACCGGAGAACAATAAGGGTGCACAAGAAACTGAAGTTTTTAATAAAGAAGTAGTCCAAGAAGATGTTGTTGTTGAAACAACGGTTGAACCAGAACTCGCTGAGCCGTCGTCGAAGCGAGCGAGGAGGCCAAAGAACTTCGGAGATGACTTCATCACCTATCATGTGGAAGCAGATCCGCTTACCTATGATGAGGCGATGAAGACCAGAGATGATGTTTCATGGAAGGAGGCGATTGACAATGAAATTGATTCCATCACCTCAAATAACACTTGGGTGTTGGTTGATCTTCCTGAAGGAGCAAAACCCATCGGATGCAAATGGATCTTCAAGAAGAAGATGAAAGCAGATGGAACTATTGACAAGTTCAAGGCCAGGTTGGTGGCCAAGGGGTTTTTTTAGAAGCAGGGGATCGACTACTTTGACACGTATGCTCTAGTAGCCCGGATGGCCACCATCAGAATGTTGATTGCTCTCGCAGCGATACATAAGATGGTGATACATCAGATGGATGTGAAAATGGCATTCTTGAATGGCGAGCTGACCGAAGAGATCTACATGCAACAACCAGAAGGGTTTGTCGTCAAAGGTCTTGAAGATAAAGTCTACAAGTTGGTAAAATCTCTGTACGATTTAAAGCAAGCTCCCAAAATATGGCATGAGAAGTTTGACAAAGTAAGGTCAAATGGCTACAGGGTCAGTGAAACAGACAAGTGCGTCTATACAAAGTTTGCTGACAAAAGAAGAGTCATTGTTTGTCTATACGTGGACGACATGCTAATCCTAGGTACGGATATAAGCTGTGTCACGGAGACAAAGAAGTTCCTCTCGACGAAGTTCAGTATGAAGGACTTGGGGGATGCTGATGTTATCATGGGACTTAAGATCATCCGGACAGACACTGGACTAGCGCTATAACAGTCTCATTATGTTGAGAAGATGATCACTCGTTACGGATATCAGGATCTTCCAGGGATCGATGCGCCGTACAAGTGTGATCTGAAACTGAAGCCTAATTCAAGGAAAAAACGTCAGGCAGCTGGAGTTTGCAAGCGTAATCGGAAGTTTGATGTATGCTACTACTGCCACAAGGCCTGACATAGCTTTTACTATGGGGATGCTGAGTTATTTCACGAGCAATCCAGACATTGAGCACTGGAAAGCTGTGAAACAGGTTATGAGATATCTCAAGAAGACTCAGACATATGCACTGTACTACAACAGAGATCCGTCGGTAGTGGAAGGCTTCAGTGATGCCAGTTGGTGCTCAAAAGTGGAGAGCAAGAGGTCCACAGGTGGATACGGCAGCAGATGAAGCAGACTATGCTCTCGTGATCATCTATAGAATTTGAGTTATTTGCACTTGATACCGCAGCAGATGAAGCAGAGTGGCTTCGGAAGCTCATGTATGATCTTCCAGTAGTTGGGGCACAGATACCGGCAATTCCGATATACTGCGACAACCTGGCGACTGCAGTGGTGGCATCGAATGATCTCTTCAACGAGAAGAAGAGAACTCTACGGTTAAAGCACAGGGCAGTGAACGATCTCATCAAGAGAGGTGTCATTGCAGTGATTGATGTTCGGAGTCAGGAGAACCTGGCGAATCAGTTCACCAAGGGCCTCAAGCGCCAACTGGTCGATGACACAGCTTGTAAAATGGACTTGAAGGCATTCTGATATTGTGTTATTACATTCCTACCATAAAGTTTTATGCTATTAGTTCAAAGAAAAATCTACTAGGAATCTAGCTTTTGGTTCAAGGGAGGACTATTAACCAGAAGAATATCAGAAATGGTGGGTACTTGTCCTCTGTGACATAGAGAGGTTACGGACCTACAACCACTGTTGTCTACTGTTATTTTCTGCGGAAAACGGATCCTGTGGGAAGGTTGGCTTAATTGCCTTAATGAGTTCCCAGGCAGAGTGAATGCCTGGAGTGCTTTACAGGAAGCACGATAGCGCAGCACTACAAGGAGTGTAACTCCATGCTATAGTGGGGTGACTCCACCATGAGGTTCCCAGGTAGGGGTAATGCCTCGGCTTTGCAAGCCAAGTCACAGCGGAGTAGCACCGCAAATAGGAAGGTAGCCTAATGCTGTATAATAATCATAATAAAGAGAGGTAGACAGCACTACAAAGAGGACGATGTCTTCATGTTACAGTGGCATGACACCACGAAGAGGTACCAAGTAGGGTAAAGCCTCGGCTTCGCAAGCCATGTCATAGCGGCGTAACACCGCACGGAAGCGCAAGACTTTATGCTGGGTAGTTTGGTACTACAAAGAGGCTTGTGACCTCATACTACAGTAGTATGACACTACGATGAGGTACCCAGGTGGGGTAAAGTCTCGGCTTTAAGCCATGTTATAGCGGCGTAGCACCGCAAAGAAGCGCAATGCTTCATGCCATGACTCTTTATAAAGAACTCATCTATAGTGTATGGACAGAGATATCAGGACGTCTCTTGAAGGTAAACTTGTAGACGCCCAAAAATTATAGACTGAAACCAGGCTGGCACAAGGCCTTCAATGTGCAGCCAGAAGCACAGTTGATGTTATTATGTGAGTAGGAAGAATTGCAGTTATGATACAGAATTCAAGGCTTAGTCCATTCTTGTATCATGCTGTTATTTAACCTATACGGGAAGATTCAAGTCGTAGCGACATCTCTCTTAATGCATGATGGGCAATCACCGTGGGGAATGCTCAACCCATATATTGAGATATATGGGAGATTGTTGATATTTTTGCCTTTGGACTAGAAAAGATAGTCCTACAACGGCTACACCAAATGGTGAGTATCTCAATATAATGCATTGCTTATGTTGAGGTGTGCACATGAGGTGTAGTAGGGCACAAGTTTGTACCATGTGGGAGTATTTTTCTAGAAGGAAAAATGATTAAATCCAACAAGGATGCAAGTTAATTTTTGTTGTGCGGACTCGGACTCGGACACGGACTCCAGGATGTCTCGTGCATGCACGGGAGTGTTCGAGGGGTAGGTGTGGACTGGCACACTTCTATGCTGATTGTGGGATGATCTAAAATATCAAATTCTATTTTTGAGTATTGGTATTTTAGTCCCATATCGGATAGGAGAAGAGGTGAAGTCTCACTCCACTCTATAAATAGAGCCCCTTGGCCTCCTTTGAAAGATGCACCAAGAAAAGAGTTAAGGGAGTCTGTAAAGTCCAGGAAGCCCATTCAAGTCTTAAATTTTGACTTACGAGCGTTCCAAAAGTTCTTCGTGAACTTGCTGGTTCCTGGGAGCAGATCGTGTTGGGGCGAATCTTACTTTGAGCAACGATAATCTTAATCACCCCAGCAAGAACCTTTTTTCTTCTTCTTTCTTCTTTTTTCTCCTTCATCTGAGTTGTAACTCAGTTCTGTCCGTCTGCAACTGCGATTGCGAGGAAGAACGTGAGATATACTTTCTGATTATTGTTGCGTTTGTAATCAGATTTATATTATAGTATTCCTCTTGGATCTCGAGAATAATCAGAAGGTGAACGTTTATTGAACCTCTGATCTCGATATCGAGTCTACCATCTTTGATCAAGCCCCGGGACTAACAATCTTAAAGCAAGATCCTTGTAGATGGAGAACTCTTGTGCTTCTCTCATCGATACCAGCTTTAACAAGTTGGAGAAATTCGACGGAGAACATTTCTAAATCTGGAAGAGGAAGGCCACCCTTAATCTTTAACTTGTGGACGTAAACCATGTGTTGATTGAGGATGAACCGACGATTCCAGAAGGAGGAACTGTCGATGCTATTGCTGCTGTACTCGTCAAACAGAGCAAATGGAAGAGAGAAAACAACATCTGTAAACTGCTGATTCTCAATTCTATGTAAGACTCTCTGGCATAGTTATATTCCACGAAGGTGAAGGCCAAAGAGATCTGGGACTCTTTGGGTAAGCTATATGAAGATGATGAGAACATGTCCAAAATCTTCATCGTCAAAAAGTACCACAAGTGGCTCTTCGAAGACGAGATGGCGATGCTACCTCAAGTAAAGGAATTTCTGAAGTTGTGCCAGAAGTTAGATGACGAGAAGATGCCCCTCATCGACAAGTTTGTCATTGGAGGGATAGTCTCGAAACTTCTTGCTGGTTGAAGCAACTTCTATGCTAGAATGCATCGAAAGAAGCTGGACATTAGCTTGGAAGATCTTCTACAAGAGATCCATGTTGAGGATGAAATACGATCTCAACAGAAGATGGACTCTCTGTCCAAACAACTGGCTAAGGCCAACTTGGTGCAGACAAGAGTGTTCAAAGGAAAGCAGGTGGCTTCTCATCATAAGAAGAAGGACTCCACTAATCTAAAAATGAACGGTCCTTCGTTCAAGCAACAGAAGTCCAAGTACCACGTGACTTGCTTCAACTATGACAAGAATGGCCACTACATGAGTGAATGCAAATCCAAGCCCAAACCAAAATAGCAGGTATATCTAAACCTGGTTATTTTGATTACTTAACTTGGTTGCTATTGTTGCACAGGTTGAGTTATCTAGCGTGGTAGCTGACTAGTGGTCTGACACTAGTGCATCTGACCACGTGTGCTCTCAAAGGAGCTGTTCACCAAGGAGGAGCCATGTTATAATGAAGGTCTCGATGGCAAACATATATCTAGCAGAAGTTTGAAGATCGAGACAGTGGTTATTAACTACCGACAAGGATACTGGAATGCGTGTTGTACGTACCAAAACGTCAGAGGGTATCTGCAAATATAATCTCGCCTAGTTCCTTTTGAAAACTATGGTTTAACTGTTTGGCTTCCCAAACGCACTAGTGACTTTCCTCCCCCAATATTTTCCCCACTGACCAAGTCATGTCCATGACCCTCCCAGTTTTGTAACTGCTTGAGTCTCTATACCTTAATCATAGTAGTTACGAACATCTATCCGACACACGACTATAGAGATGGCCAATCAATATGCAAGCCGTGCCCCTAGCAAAATATCTCAAACCGTATAGTGAGAGTGTCATGGCCGAAGGAGATATAAGAATATCCCACAACAAGAAGGTAGTCCACTAAAACTAAGTCAACATGCATAAAATAAAGTAAAATAACGAAAAACGACTAATAGAGTCGCTTGCACCCAAGTGTGCCTTCGACGCGCAGTTTATAACAAATAAAACTAACAAATATTAAACAAAGTAAATAATGCTGAAAATAAATAATACGACACTAAATTATAATAAGGTATACTTGCCTGGTGGTTGGAAGGCGTTTTGACGACGTCTAGTAGATGAAATCGACAAGTGAGAAGAAGCTACAAGGGTGGAACCTCCGCAAACGTTCCCGAATGCTGAAACAAATATCAAAAAAATTTCTAGTGTAAAAGATATATCTAGGAAACGCCTGTCCGAAAGTCCAATTCCAGAACAAGGGCAAAATCATAATTTCGGGTCAAAATGATGTCCGCCGTTAGACCCACTTTGTACCGAAACGCATGCCAGAACCTATGGTCTCTAAAGTCGTTAAACTATATGTCTACGGATTCGGTTTTTTGAGTCAAACTCAACGGTATGTCCAATTTTGGATTTCGATGAGCTATGCACAAAATCAACCGTTGATTCGGATTGTGGGGCCCACAAAACGGCGATTCGGTCAACGGTCTCAGAATCGGACCAAACTTGGTCCACAGGACCAGAAAAATATTTGGAGTCTAATGGCACAAGTTTCGTCACGATTTGACGAGTGTGCGCAAGGTAATTAAGAATTTGGAAAAAATACCGTACGCGTTCTTCGACGGATACGGGTCAAATTTGTCGCGTACACGCGCCGATTTGAATTTCGTCAAAGCCTACACGTCCATAAAGTCGATACGCACCTTTTAATGCCTTCGGTTTGTCATGGGGTCGTCCGGTTTGTCGGGACGGACCCCGTATCGGGAATTTTAAGTTTTAGAAAACTATTTTTTTTTGATGGAACTGATTTAAAACTGAATTTATTAACTAAAATAAAAACTAAAAATATGGTTTTGTAGCTGTATAGGTTTTCTAAAATTTTGTTCCAATAGATTTTCGAATTCCTCGATGTATGGCCCGGAAAACGACTTCCAAAACCACTCCTCGGGACAGTTTCTGTGGCCAGAAATTTATTAGTTTTCTTAATTTTGGAACTCGATTTTCTTCCTGTATATTGCGAATTAACAAAATCCACTTGATGGGAGTTGTAGGTGGTTATGTTGTCTATGCATAGGATTTTTCAGTTCAAAAAATCGTCAAGCGACAATGAAGAAAAATGGCGTAGAAGTGGGTACCTGGGGTTGGCTTTATGTCCGATGGCCATGCTTCGGGCAACCAACCTGTCAGCCCCGCGCGAGAGGTCATACGTCGGATGGTCTTCGGATGATGGTTCCCAGATGGTGAGGCTGGGGTAAGGTGGTGAGGTTGTAGGTCGTTGATCATCGGACTCAAGGTGGTTTGAGACAAAACGATTTTTTTTTTTTTACCGAGAGAGAGGCTTATATTCTCCTCTATATATATAATGATATATAGGGGGCGAGGGAGAGAATCTAGGGAACATAAAGAGAGAAGGATTAGATTAAAATATTTCTTAGCTAATCTAAGATGTGTAGGGCTGCACGTAGCATATGCATGTTATAAGCATATCTAAAAGAGGATGGAGCCAAGTATTAGTTGGGTTTTAATGGTTTATATATATATATATATATATATATATATCTATATATATCTATAGATATATAAATAAAAT
>JANAVB010032820.1:8402091-8404591 GCA_029216955.1 Iris pallida
ATAGAAGTATTGGTCTCAAGGTGATAAAATATGTAGGTAGGTGTATATCTATAAGTAAAGGTTGATGGCAGTGGTGTAGAGTAGTTTCATTAGCAACAGTTGTGACACCCAGTTTCCAAATGAGGGTAATTTTGAGCTTTTGTAATTATAAATATTATTTATTGATATTTATATCACAATATGAAATTTGGTGATTTTTAATCAATTTAAATTTTTAAGTCATGACTTATGATTTTGATGTGCTGCTAGTGAAAACTCTAGAGATTGTCTGACCTAGAGCCTAACCAGATGATTGGGATATTTATTTATCATTTTTAGCCTAGGGATTTTTGGTCATTTTAACTTATGGAATTATTTGATTAATTATTGCATTGGTGATTGTTAATTTTGACTTTTGATTAGTTGTGACTTAAGAGACTAACCTAGAGTTGACTTTGACTTGGGTGACCTAGATAGCATGGTGGGACCCTAGTCTAACTTAAGTCGACTCAATTTGACCTATTTGAATCAAGTTTCATGTAGAGAATAAGTGATTTAGGTTCATGGACTTTTGACTTAAGGAGTGATTTCCTTGAGCCTTGAAACTTGGCCCAAGCCCATTAGTCATAACCCTAACCTAATTTTATCCTTTTATGACCAGCCACATAGGGATCCCACCCTATATAATCTCTCTTCCTTTGGTTCTTGCCTCTTTTGTATTGAAACAACTCTTGAAAAAGGAAAAGTATTTGTCCATCTTCCCAAATTCATAATAAATTCATTTTAATTCTTTTTTGATTCTAGTTTCTTGCATTAGAGTCTAATACTCTCTATTTTCTGATTATGGAGAGAAATCTCAGTCTTTGAACAATTTGGGGATTTGAGCTAGCAAGGGGATCATCATATTTGAGGCTTTTCCTTGTCATTGACACCCTATAGGTAAATACCCTAAACAATAATTTAATTTTGATTTCTTTGCATATTAGGCTAGATCTAGGTGTCCCTAGCTGTCCCTCAAGTTTGGTAGAAAATTGTATCCGTTTTGTGTCCGTATCGGACACGTGTCTATGTGTATGTGCAAGTGTTTGTTGAAATACCACTGTGGACTTTGTTCTTGTTTTTCAAAACAAATTTCAGATTTGGGTAGCCCATATATGGGGATTAATTATATATGTGACTGAGCATGATTTTGGGGGATTTTGTGTCCAAATGGACACTAACACAGCACGGGCACCGTGCCTTGTCCTGTTGCTCGGGGTCGACACAGGACACGACATGGCACGAGACACCACAAATTTTTTGGAGACGTGCAGAAATCACTGATACGATACACAAAAATTTTGGAGGGATTTCATCGAGCAGATTGGAAGAAATTCGATCGTACTGATTTTGCACACACGCACACACGCGCACAGACACGTTCTGATTCATACTCGTATCTAGGACACGGTGACACTTGGACACATATCAGGGTCCTAGACACCTACCCCTACACCTAGGCTACCTACTGACATGACCGCGAGACACATAGTTGGACATGATGTGTCCTACAGGACTCGACACGCACGCACGGGATAGTGCCTATGCACAGTCCAGACACACATTGACACCTTAGGTTTCGACACTGTTGGGACACGTATTGGACACATTGTGGACACATATGTGTAGACACACATGGGTGACACCTCTGCACACGAGATTTAGGTTTTATTGGGATTTAGGTTTTGAAATCGGATGTGCCTGTGGTTGAGTTGGTTATGTTAAGTTGATAATATGGTGTTAACTAGAATTTGGTTTGAATGTTAGGAATCTGAGATATTGGAATCAACATTCGAAAACCTGGGTTTAGTTTTGATGTCATTGGCTTGGGTTTATGGAGATTTCGAATTGGTTTGGTTTTAAATGGGTTTTGGTGAATTCGAATTGGTTTGCGATTTGAATGTTTACATTGGTTAGGTAGTTCATGTTTCTCAGTTTTCTTTTCCCTTTCTATTTGAATGCAATGCATGAATGTTGAATGTAATGTTTAACTAAATCTGTAGGTTTCGATTTTGTGTTTAATAGGTTCAGTTTCTTTTGGTTTGTGTGCAGTCCATGTCCTAACCACTCTCGAGTATCAGTCACCCTGTATGTGTGTGTATATATATATTTGTACATGTGTAGGGATATACATATCTATGTATGTTGCAGTTGTTTAACAGGTAAGTCATTGAGTATCAGTCTAAATAGGTTGTATCATATGAGTTTAAGTGTGTTTGAGTGTTAGTTAGAGTGTCTTGGGTTTAGCTTTGAGAGGAGGGTTCTCCTAATGCTACAGGTAGAGCAAGGAGAACTATAGGCTCCTGGTTGAGAGGTTAGATATCAATGTGTGTGTGTGTTGGTCTGTAGGATGTTGAGGGGTTGTATGTATGTGTGTTGGGGTTTAAGGAAATTAAGATATTGGTAAGTTAGGATTTTTAGTTCATGTTAGGATTGTGGTTGTGGTTTGATGTTGTGTTGAATATGGAGAATGGTTTGAGAG
>JANAVB010032820.1:8407091-8487091 GCA_029216955.1 Iris pallida
CCATATTTTCTGGCCTCTATTACTGGAATCATTCTAGAATTATTGCTAGTATCATCATGTTTGGCTGGACTTATCTCGATTCTCGTGTCGAATTCTGGATTTACTTGTATTGTGGGGCTGGAAAATATTGAGTAAGATATGTAGATATACCCCAAATCTGGAATCTTCCAACTCGAATCTACTAGAAGCATAGCCATCTCTCGCCTGATCAGTGAATGATGTGCCTGATACCTACAGCCATTTACATGTCGATCTCAGTATTTTAAAACACACTATTAGAATACAGCTGGTCTCACCTGGATTCTTGATCACTGACTAGAATTATCTTGTACTGGATTTATCTTGTATTAGATTCATCCCGTACTGAATTTACATAGGATTACACTTGTTTTACATTTACTGTCTGGACTTATCATGTTACTCTAGTTCAACTAGAATCATATTTTACAGTCTTCATTGCCATGATTCGTTGCTTGTTTTAGTTACCTTAATTTTCTTGTATCTTATCTGTTTCTCAATACCAACACCTGAATATAAACTACCATGTTCATCAATAAAACTATCTATAACTGCTTTATAGTTTTCTGTCATTTACTTGGGTTTTCTAGACGAATTATACTCGTTCCTGTCCTGACTGAACCTGTTGAAATTTTACAGATGATTGCCCTGAGGACACATGCCCTACTTACTATAGACCAGGAGATGTTTTAGCTACCTTTGGCTTTGACACTCAGAGTGATCGGGAGACTAGCTAGTTGACTTGGTTTAGTTTCATATTTTTGAACCTGAATTGTAATAAGTTGAGATATGTTTTGTTTTGAAATTGTTTGAGATTATTATTATATAGTGTTTGGTTTTACTGTTATTATTTACTCTTAGTTATAAGCTTCTGTGTTATCATATCGTGCTTAGACTGTGATTGAGATTTCATTATATCTATACTTGTCCTCCGTTCGGAGTTAAGATTTTGACAAGTACATTATATAATTGCGTGAGTTGTTATTTAGATAGTAACCTAGAACAGCGTTCTACCGTCGACACTGCAGCATAGGCTGGGCGTTGTTACGTACTCGTACCCTCATACTGGGTGCGGGTCATGACAACAGTAATGATAGTAAGGGTAATATTTTGAGTAGGTATTGCATAGGCCTGGGTAGGTGACTGATATAGGATATAGCCTTTTGTGTAAACCTAAATTTGATAAATTGGGTAGCTGGAATAGGACAACAATATATATGTCCAGGTACCTAAATTTGGGGTAAGTAGGTTACAGTATTACCCATATATAAAATATCTTAGAAATAATAGGGTTGTAGATATATGGAACAAAGAGGAGAAGAGGAGGAATAACCAAGTGTCAAGCATAGGTAAGGGGTTTGGGTATTAGGAGACTGTAGTTAGCATAGAATAGAGGATGTCAGTTAGAGAGATTATGGTTGAATGTCATATAGGTATCACAGGGTATCCTAAAGAGGTAAGGAAGTGTATTAACCATAGGTATAGGATAATTGTTGATTTCAATAATGTATTGACAGTGTACTTCATAAAAATAGGTTATTTGGACTCGAGTTTGGCACCAGACCCATATCATCAGCTCAGGACACCAGACGAGTACATTTATTGTTTGTTTCCAAAATTATTAATTACTATATTATAATGTTTAGTTATATAATACTTGATTCTTGACACGCTCGTCACACGGTAGCACTTCATGTTTCTTTTCTATATCATGCCATCTATCTTGTATATTGTGTCGGGACGGGAAAGTACTAATAGATGTGTGATCAGACCTTAGACATTGTTTTATTTTTCATGCATAACAGACTTTGAGGATGCAAATCCTATGTAGACCTTGCGGTGTAACTGTCTCCGACCTATCACATATCGAAAGAGTACTTCAATATACGTAGAAAATTAGATTCTTCTGTTTCACTCCTTACATGCTGTCATATACTTTCTTGTCTGTTATTTATCATGTTTTCTGTTATATTTGTCCTGATATTCTTATCATGTATTTTATGACTAACCACTGTCTTATAGTCTTTATCATATACTTGGAACTACACTCAATAAATTATTCTCATTCCATCCTGACTGGATAAACATTTTAGGTGAGTATGATGAGGACTGGTGCCCAATGCAGTATCGTCTATGTATATGGAAAATATTGGTGAACTTGACCTTACGTCACAGGAGGAGTTTGCAGCACCTGACCCAGCTGCCAATGTTTAGTTATATTTAGATTTAGTTTGAGGCTAGATTTGTCTCCGGATTTAGTTAACATTTTGATATTTGACATTTGATGGACATGTAGTTGGAGATGATTTATTTCATAGATTTATGACTGTTTATACTTTTTTATATTCTATCGTATGATTCTTGTTAGAGCTGTGATTGAGTATTGATTGGTTATGTGTTATTGTCCTCCCAAGTGGAGCTGAATATATATCTTGCATGGGTTGTTCATCATATGGTGATTATACATCGTTCTACGTCGATACTGCGGCATAGGCTAGGCGTTCCTACGATTCATGCCCAAATTCTGGATGCGGATTGTGACACCTAGTGTCGTCACAAGGAGGCTAGAGCTTGAACTAGCAAGGAGGAAGCATTGGAAGGAGTGGAGCTTGAAGGAGGTGTCCACTCTTGAATGTTGTGTCCACTAGTGCCATTGTATTGGAAATCTATCTTCCAATAGGTAAAATCTGAAATTAATCCTTATAATTGATTCTATTAGTGTCATTAGTCATTTGGAAACCACCCAAGCATTAGGATTACCCATGGGGAGAAGCTTGGGCTTCATTGGACCCATTTGGAGACTTTTACATAGGATTTTTGTGCCATTTTTGGAAAAACTCGAGAATGGTACACCAAGTGTTTGTCATTAGACTTTATTTATCATATTTGATATGTTCATAGGCTTTGGGTTGGTTTTGGTTAGGATTGGAGTGCGTATCTTGAGCGTATCATGACGTATCGTAATATACACGCCAAGTGTTTGTAAAAATGACTATGTGGATATTATTGACTCTATTTCAATTTTGCTCTTGCTTTTAGATTGACATATTCCTTAGAATTTGTATCTAGGTACTTATAGGATTATACTTGAAATATATATATATATATATATATATATATATATATATATATATATATATATATATATATATATATATATATATATATAATTTTTACTATATTTTTTAAGGTGTCCGTGCATCCCCACCAACCCCGTGGCCACAGCCACCCAGCCGGGTTGGTGCGGGAGGGGGGGCTCGATCCCAGGTCTCCCCGCCGAGAGCCTCCCTCGTGCCACTTGCACTACGAGCGCTGGACGTATAATTTTTTTCTATATATAAATTTATTTATTTATTTATTTATATAAAAATATATTATATATATATATATATATATATATATATTTTTTTTATATATATATAAAAAATATATTATATATAAAAAAATATATTATATATATATATATATATATATATATATATATATTTTATATATATATATATATATATATATATATATATATATATATATATATATATATATATATATATAAGTGTATCTATGTGTGTGTCAGGATGTGTATATTATGAATGTGTGTTAGAGTGCATTGTGACACACATTTGTGCCTATGAGTAGCTGCTCTTAGGGTGTGTGAGTTTGAGGAAGGGGAGGGGGTTTAAGTCTGTGTAGGATTAGTGAGAGGCCTAAACAGTTAGTGTAAATCTGTATCGCTGAGTTTAGACAGAGTTTAGAGTTGTAGGTGGATGTACAGCAGGGGCTTGATGGTTAGCAGTAGTATCAGTAGAAGATATGGGCTCAATTACCCAGGAATGAAGCAATAAGCAGCATATATAGGGAAGTTGGGTATAGCAGAGGACTTCACAGGTTCTAGAGAGGAAGAACTGTTATATGGATAGATTTGTGGTGAGATGAGTGATAGCAGTAGCTAATATGTATGATTTGAAGAGTGTATCAGAGTGCTAGATGAAATAATCATTGGTGCACACCACGTGTTCGAGTATAGGTTGTAGAGAGTATGTCATGGGTAACTATGTTTGAGGGATATTAGGTGGATAGATAGGAATATAGTTAGATAAGTAGATAGATTAAATGTTAGGTAAATATATAGATAAATAGAATGATAGCTAAATTGGAAGGGAGGGAGGCTCGAGTGTCAGAACATCAGTAATGGGGGTGCACTGATATGCATCAGTAAATGTAAATAGGCTCGGGTGTCAAGAGGTTTAGGAGCAAGGCTTGAATGCCTGTGTATGATACTCTGTTGTCTGCCATGAAATATAAAAGAACAGAACAATTATCGGAGGACCGGACTTTTACTTCACGTTACAGACTCGCTTGTACAAAGAAAGCCTAGGGTCGAAAACCTAGGTACAGCAGTCTAAGTACAATTGTTTATTTTTTATTCTAGGGGGTAACGATAGAGGCTCGGAAAAGCGACGGCCGCTCTGCCTTACTCCTTGGACGATCGGTATGTAGCCTTGGCTCGTGGAAGATCTGCTTGGCGTGGACGAAGAAATGCTCTTCTTGCTCTCCTCGTGTTGCTCTCCTGGCTTCTCTCTCTCTGTGGTTATCGAAAAGGAGGAAACTCTCTGTGTATATCTGTCTTTTTTTTTTATTCTTTTGTTGCCGGGGGTCTGTGCAAAGAAATGATGCTGGCTATTTATAAGAGTGGGGGGTGATCGTTAGGGTTTGCTAATGATCATTTGTTTGGAATGTCGGCGCTCCTTCAATCTATCTGAACCCTTGATCCTGATTACAATAAATCTAGGCCATTAATGCAGATAGCACCGAATCTTGTGAGCAATTAATGTTAATTGCTTTAAATCTTCATGATTGATTATACCAATGTCCGATTGCTCGCCACGTGTCCCATTGGCTTGATGATAAATGATATTTCCTGATCTCAGTAATTATGATGATGATGTCAAATATATTGTTGGGATTCGGTTAAATCCTTGATTGATCCGATGCCACGTATTTTAATTGTGGGTCCTGCCAGAGCCGCATGGGATATGCAAGACTTGAACCGCAGGAAGATAATCTTCATGAGTCGCATGGGACAGTACTTTATTGAGCCGCAGGAGATGAACTCTCAATGAGCCGCATATGCATAATCTCTACGAGCCGTATAAGCTAGCGTTGTATTGAGCCGCAGGGACTGGGTTCTCGGTGGGCCGCATATGGCTGATTTCTGCTGGCCATATAGGGTGACTTCTTAGTGAGCCGCATGAAGCTGTTCCCCATTTAAGCCGCATGAGACGTGCCACGTGGCAATCTAGGACTTCTGTCGGATCGGGTCAGAGATTTTCTTCTTTTCTCGAAGAGTCTGTCATTATGGCAGAACCATTATGACGCTTTATGTCAGAGCCGTTACGGTCGTTGAGTCGTGTCAGGGCATTAAATGAGGCCACTACTCAAATGGCCAGCTGTAGGGAAGGATCCCAAGGGGGGGATGTGGCGTCGATCGGGCCGCATATTCCTGCTAAACCACATACACTCCCGAGCCGCATGAGACTGAGAGTCTTCTTTGAATCGCGTAAGGCAGCTCCTGTATGAGCCGCATGGGCTTCTTCCCAGAGCCGCATGGACCATTACTCTGATATTTTCTATGCTTCTACAGGACCCCCTTTAAAGTTTTCAATTTACAAAATTGAAACACTTTGAATAAGAAGCATGGCCCCGTTCATGCCGCATAAGTATCTCAGCCGCATAGACTCATCTGGCCGCATAGGCTCTTTGCCACGTGTCTTGACTACGTGTGCAAATCTACATTAAATGCTCTTGATTCGTTTTGAATTAACGCCGTCTTTTGGGGGAGGATCCCAAGGGTCGGTTTTGCCTTGACCGAAGCGTTTTTGCCTTTATCTTTTGAAGCGGCACGTGATCCGAGGCATAATCCGAGACGTTTGTTTGTTTTATGGGTCTCTTTCGCCTATAAATAAGAGACTTTTAGTCTCTTGGGGGTTTCTTTACCTTCTCTCTTTCGCTCGACCTCTTCGTTGCAGACTTCCTCTTCGTCCTCTCCTCTCAGCGATCGGCAATGGCTCCCAAGAAGACTGCTGCTGCTACGGGCAAGAAGGCTGCATCATCTTCTGCGGCCGTGAAGGGCAAGAAAGCCGCGTCTTCATCGACTATGGCGACGAACGTGGCGGCTCCTCTGATGGCTAACGTACCTGTCTTTCATTTCGATGTTCATCCGCCTATTGCTGGTAGGGCCATTAATATGAACTGCCATGGCTACGCCGCATATTTTATACGCGATCCTATATTCCCAAGTATTCCGTGCATACGACTCATATTTGGACCGCATGGGATCTGACCCTGGCCTGAGCCGCATGAAGGTTGTTTGCATAACTACTTCATCATCAGGGCCGCATAAGTCCATCTGGACCGCATGAGTTTTTTTTTTTCAGATCATGCCGCTTAAGCACATTTCAAACTGAACCGCATAAGCTCATCCTCGCTGAACCGCATAAGCTCCTCCTCGCGGGGTCGCATAAGCGTTTTCGAGCCGAATAAACTTATTCAAATTGGACCATATTCGCATACACTCCCTTCGAACCGCATAAGCTCCTTCACACTGAGCCGCATGAGTTCCTTTCGAGGGAAACCGCATAAGCTTATTCGCACTAGTCTGTGTGGGCTCTTTCAAACTGAGCCGCATAAGCTCATTTGAACTGATCTGTATAAACCTTTTTAAACCGATCTGCATGAGGCTATACTGAGCCGCATAAGCATCATGTAGTTTTGTGTTTCAGCTATCTTTTTGACTTGTTTCTTTTGCCTTTTCTTCAGTAAATCTGCCAGTGAATCCTGCGGGGGAACTTATGGTAAGCTCGCGTCAGTTTGCCTCGGGCGTACATCGAGATGACTTAGTTCGTCAAGTATCCGAACAGCTACTTGTTGACGAACCTTTGGAGCGACTAAATGCTATCAGGGTTCAATCTTTTCAATTCCTTGGTGACATGATAAGCTCCGGGCAGTCTGATGGGAAGTATCTGAAACCGGTCTTCCTCTTTGGGGATGCGTTGGTCGTAGAGAACTTTCGAGTGCTGGATGTTTCCGAGAGTTGGGATTTTGACCTGGACGGGATGCCAATTCACATCCCTATTATGAAGCGCCATTTCCCTTTTGAGTGGTTCAATATGATCGTTCTGGAAAGGCAGATGCCGGACACCCTCACTCCAACCCGACCGGGGATGTTTGTGGGTGACATCCGTTATAACAGAGCCACTGGGTCAGTACGCGCGGTCAAAGATCCGGCCAGTCGGTCCGTGATGGGGTTAGTTCCGGGTACCTTCATCAACACCCCCGGTCCTAATTTTTCATTCTCCCAGGCTGATACCTTCCTGAGTCAGCTTGCTCGTAAAGGGTCCTATCCTGTTGGCAGGTTGGTACTGTCGAGCTGGTTTCACCCCATTCCCCCGTGGGCTAATCTGACCTCATGGATTCTACGGAAGTACGAAGAATTTTTGCGGGGAGTCAACCTTTATGACGCTATCCGGGGTACTAGCCACGGGTTGCCCGTTAATAAGCCACTATTCATGGCCCTTCTGGAGATGTACAATCATCGGACGGGGACCTTTTTCACCCCTGTCGGAGAATTGGGGCTCGCTCTTCACGAGATGTATGATGTCTCCAAGCTCCCCTGGGGGGATGAACCCTTCGAGGTGTACACTCCGACGAATGAGGAGCTCCAAGATTTGGATCGACGATTCCCCGGTTTCGTCGCCGTGTATCAAGAACTATTGTGCCATCATAGCACCTGTCACCGAACGACTATCCAGAAAAACGACAGCTCGGAAGGGGACTCTCCCCATACTAAATCTTGGGTCTCGTACCTCTTCAAATTCAGTGCGGCTGGCCGGGTTACTTCTCGAGACCGTCTGACTCCTAGGGAAGTAGAGGACTTGATGTCGACCGCTAGGAGGTCGAGGTCTAAAAGTGACCGGTTCGGGAGCCAGATTGATTCCTTCAGCTACTTTTGTTATGGTACCCGGCGGCTGTCAGAGATGGCACTCTTGGCCGGGTTTCTAATGGTATGGTTGCGCAACTGCGTGGTCTCAGGAGGGGCAGGTTCTATTGAGAGGATCAGTCGCCACTTCATTCTTCCTGCCGTGAAGTTGGCCTTTGGGGTCAGGCTGGCTCTTCTTCCTGCCATGGTGTGCAGTATTCAGCATGGTCTCCGCGCCTTCTCGTCCAAGGTCATTGCTCGTGACGTGGCAATGGACTTTGAACATGTAGAATTGCCTTATCATTACTTACTAGGATGGCTGTTGCTGCATTATCAGTCCTTGATGAGACCTGGAACGGGAGATGGCGTTACAGATGACGACGCATTTCTTTTCAAGTATCACCATCAGCCTTGGGAATGTAGTATCATATCGGCGTGTCGGAGGATGCTGGCGAGAGTGGACGGGTATAATTTCTTCGTGTCTGTTCCTCGTTTCACTGATCAAGAGGTGAGAAGTGTTCATGTTGATGGGGTTGGACCTCCTCACTTTTTGCCTGAAAAGATGCGTTTCTGGCTGCGTAACATTCGCCCGGCGTATCTAGTTTACCGGAATCGCAACACTGTGTATTTGGAGCCCTACTTGCCTAGTAGGTTTGCCCGTCAATTTGGGTATAGTCAGCTATTCCTCAGGCGCCCCAGTTCTCACATGGGATTTGAAGGTAGCATTCTTGACGGTATTAGGGCATTGAGCTACTATGACACCTGTCATACTCGGACTAGCTTCTTGGTCCCTGCCGCAAACGTGATAGGGGAAATCCTGCATATGGCGGCCCTATATCATGTTACGGCGAATCCTCCTCCCCTCGATTTTGACACGAGGACTAGCTTCATTGTGGGTACTCGCCTGGCGAAGAAGGCTACGACGTCGAGAGCAAAGAAGAAAGGGACGAATAGAGTTCCTTCGCCCGATTCCGAGTCCTTCGACACAATTGAGAAAGACAACGAACGGGACGACGATGACTCCCTTTCTTCGGGTGACGAGACAATGGCGAGTTAGCCTCCCGTCATGGCAGGTAAAATGATGACGGATCAACCGTCGGCTGTATTTGATGAAGCAGTGGACCAGCTGCCATCTGTTTCGGAGGTGGTACGGGTAGAACTACCACCCGTCATGCCTGATCTGTCACGTAAGCGAGGCAGGCGTGAGTCTACTGGCGGAGGGGTAACTTTTTCTGTAAAGAGAGCGGCGGTCGGTCCCCGTAGACTGCTTATCACGGAGAAGGGTGAGGATGCAGACGGTATTCCAGAGGTAAGTCGGAGCCTTCTCTTTGCTGTAGTTTTCTTCTTTTTCGAAGATATGACTTAATTACTTCTCTTTGTAGATGTCTGGTGAACCGTCCTTTCCTGAACCATTTATTTCCACTGGAGCTGATCCGGCCCTTGCTGCTTTGATTAGCGGCGTGTGTGCCGCGGTCCTTTCTGCGGGTGCTCTCTCAGCGGTGGCTGGAAGCTCCCAGGTTGCTGAAACCTTGGCCCGGGGTGACGAAGGTTTCCTTGGACCCGTCCCTGAAACTACTGATCTTTAGCAATACGATGCCGATCTCGGTGCGCCCCCTCCCGAGGATGCAAGGGCGGAGGAGTCTATTGTACCTGACTCGGAGGCTGTTGGTGAAGGAGCTATGGTGGCTGCAGGCAAACTTCGGCCTTCACACTCCTCCACTGGTAAGATAAGCCAGATATTGACTAGTGAGGGGGCTTATTTGCTCTATCAACATATTCTTCGGGTCAAATCGATTCATGGTTGCCTTGGCCCTGCAGATCCTGACCCTTTACTTCCCACCGTGGATGTTCTTGGGGAAGGCTCGGCCTGCCGTGATATGGAAGAAATGAGCGTTCCCTCTTCTTTGCCGTCCCATGTCGAGGGGCCTCCTGCCAGCTCCAGGCCGACAGGAATGGGGTTGGCGATGGTCTCCGCCTCATCCTCCATAGATTATACTGCTTTGGAGACTGACCTTTCGACCCTGTCGAGTATTCAAATTTTACAGGCTGCCGAAGAGGAGTTGGCCGCTGTTCAAGCGTCCTTCCGTACGGAGCTGGTTTCTCTTGTGGCAGGAGCGGCGGATTCTGTTGCATCTTCTTCGGTGCTGCCAGCCACACTCCCGTTGACACCGGCCTCCACGGAGACTCTGGACGAGGTGACGCAGGACGTGGTCGACAGCTTCTATCGTCATTTGAAAAGGGGCGTAGACGCTGCGATGGAGCGGGGGACCCTATTTTCTCTATCTCTCCAGTGTGCTCAGGGTCAGATTGCAACCTTGAAGTCCCTTCCTGGCGGGGTGGGATTGGCTGCACTGCTGGAGCCTAAGCTGACAGAAGCTGATCAGCTTGTGACCCAACTACTGGCGATACGACAGGCGGGCTTGCCTGCTGCGATCGAGCGGGAGCGGGGCTTCCTTCTTGCTGCTCGGGATAGGATTAAGCTAGCCCGAGATACGGCCGAGCCAGTTGTATGGGGAGACCTTGATAAGTTCTCTGCTTTGTATGACCAGCTGGGTCGTAGGAGTCAGGCTTGCCGTGCTCGGGAAGAGTCTGCTTCTTGTGGAATCGCTGACACGAAGGAGCGTATTCTTGGACTTCAGCGGAAATTAGCCTTCTTAGAGTCAGAGTTGGAGACTGCTCAGGCGGAGCAGGCGTCAATCGTTCGGGAGGTCGAGAAGGTTTCCCGATCTTCTGATAACCTGGAGCGGGCCTTTAAGAAATTTGAGGATAACTGGCAGGCTCACGCTCACCTGGAGGACGAGGCGGTACTGACCCACGAGGCGGAGCGTCGAGCCTCCCAGAGGTTCGAGCGGTCGGTTTTTTTACTGACGGACCGTCTCAGGGCGTTATGTGCCCCAGAGCAGTGATCAGCTGTCTGTTTTCTTTGCTTTCTCTCTTCTTTTTTTTTGTAAGGGATGTGATCCCAAATGAAGTAGTACGTTCAATTTTGAATAAATGAGCATGTTCCAACTCATCATCTCTTTCTTATACTTGTGGCGTCTATAAAATTGGGCTTGCTGGGGGATTATTTGTGGACCTGTTATCCTAGGCGTACCTTGGTTTTAGGTACGGATAACAAGTTTGGACAGGATGTCCGGAACAGCCGTGGCGAAGTGGTTATGGATGTTTTCGGTGCTAGGAAAAAAGAATGTCGTAGAGCAGCTGGGCTCCCGGGGCATGGTGGGGTGGTGGATTTATGCCAAGAAGCTTAGCAAAGGAATATTTGTGGACCTATTATCCTTGGCGTACCCTGGTTCGGGATACAGATAATAGGGCGAAAGAAAAACCAACATATTTGCTCAGAGGTTATGAGGACATGGCAAGCATGAGGGTTTTACCGTGGAATCTTCCTGCTCAGAGGTAATGAGGACATGGCAGGGGAGGTTTCACGGAAGATATTCGTGGTCAACAGCGGACATTTGTGGACCTATTATCCTTGTCGTACTCCGGTTGTGGGTACAGATAATAGGTCGAAAGGAGACCGACATACTTGCTCAGAGGTAATGTAGACATGGCAAGCATGAAGGTTTCTTCGACGGAGCCTTCCCACTCAGAGGTAGTGATGACATGGCAGGAGTGGGCTCAATGAAGAGGGGGTACATAGAACGACTCAGAGGTAGGAGAACGTGGAAGTTCTATGTGAGGGGGCGGTTTGTTTTTGGTGGAAGTGAAAACGACTCAGAGGTAATGAGGACATGGCCGTTTTTTTCAAAAATTTGTGGATCGATTACCCTTTTTTGTGCACTGGGAGTGCGGGTAGTGGATCTTGAGGGAGGATCTCTTCCAGGAAGAAAGTTCAGAGGTATAATCGTACATGACTTACTATCTGAAAGAGTGACCGGAATGTGAGTTCAGAGGCACCATCGGGTACATAACTCGGTAATTTAAAATATTGAGAAAGTGGGAGTCCAGCGGCACCAGCGGGTACATGAATCGATAATCTGAAGGGAATGTGGGGGTGAGTTCAGGGGCACCAGCCGGTACATGACTCGATAATCTGAAATGTTGAGGGTGTGAGTTCAGTGGTACCAGCCGGCACATGACTCGATAATCTGAAATATTAAGGGTGTGAGTTCAGTGGTACCAGTGGGTACATGACTCAAAGACCTTGTAGCGAATGTCGTTTAGACATAATATTTCTTTAGGAACTTGCCGTTGACGGGCAGCATGAGCAAGTCTCCGTTTTGCTTTGTAAGGCGGTAAGCACCGTTGGAGAATACCGTCTCAATGATAAATGGGCCTTCCCACTTTGGCTGGAATTTGCCGGCGGTCTTGTGAGTCATGACCATTGGCCTCTGGACTGCCAAGACGAGATCGCCTACCTGGAATGTTCTGATTTTGACCTTCTTGTTGAAGGCTCCTGAGATGCATGCTTGGTACAGCTCGATCCTTTGCTGAGCTAGGAGGCGCTTTTCATCTAAGGCCTCTAACTCTTGCAGCCGACGTTGGTAGTTGTCGTCTATCGTTAATTGATGTGTGAGGGCGACACGTAGTAAGGGGATCTGGGTCTCCAAGGGGAGGACTGCCTCACTCCCGTATACCAGGAAGAATGGTGTATTTCCGGTGGCTGTTCGGACTGTGGTACGATAAGCCCATAAGCATTCGCCGAGCTTCTCGTTCCAGTCACGTTTGTTGGAGGAGACAAACTTCTTGAGGAGTTTGATAATTGTTTTGTTGAATGCCTCTGCTAACCCGTTTACTGCCGGGTTGTATGGTGTCGAAGCGATATTCTGAATACGGTGCTTATCGCAAAACTGATAGAATGCGTGGCTTACAAACTGCGGACCATTGTCATGGATGATCCTTCGGGGCAATCCAAAGCGGTAGATGACGTGATGCTTAAGGAAGCTGATCACGTTTGAAGTCTTAACTTCTGCGAGTGGGACAGCTTCCGCCCATTTAGAGAAGTAATCAGTGATCGCAAGTATGAATCGATGTCCTCGGAAGGAAGGTGGGGTGATTGGACCAATGATATCCATTCCCTATGCTTCGAATGGCCAGGATGCCACTGTCGGATGCAGAAACTCTGATGGTTGGTGAATGAAGTCTGCGTGGACTTGGCAAGCTTTGCATTTTCTAGCATAATCTATCGCGTCTGCCACCATCGTGGGCCAGTAGTAGCCCATTCGGCGAAGGCGATCTTGTAGTTTTAGGCCGGGCTGATGGGCCCTGCAGACACCGTCATGAGCTTCTCGCACGGCTTCTTTGGCTTCTGCGTTCGACAGGCACCGGAGTAATAATCTGTCATAGGAGCGGCGATACAGCATCTTCGTCTCTGTATCGTAGAAGAATCTGAGAGAACGTCGTCTGACAGAAATGGCTTCCTTTGGGTTCTCTGGGAGGATGTCGTAGACGACGAAGTCGATGAATGGCTGTCTCCATTCTGGTGCTTCGTCGACCGTCTGGGCAGAATAACTCGCCACGAATTGAACATTGTTCTTGGGGCAGACCAGTTCATGGCCTATCACGTCAACCGAATGATAAGCTTGGTTTGGCACTGCTAAAGAAGCGGCAAGGCCTGCTAGAGCATCGACTTCGATATTTTGGAGTCTGGGGACGTGCTCGATGAAGAATCCCTCAAACGATGAGATAATATTGATCGTAATTTGATGGTAGGGGATCATGTCTTCATGGAGGACATCGTATGAGCCCCGGATCTGATTGACGATTAGTTGGGAGTCGCCGTACGCTTCAAGGTATTCTACCCCCAGCTCTCTTGCCAGTTGGAGACCAATGACCAGAGCGTTATACTCGACCACATTGTTATAGCAGGGTTCTGTGAGAGAGTAGGCGCGATTGATCACCAGCCCAGTAGGAGAAATCAATACCACTCCGACCCCAACGACGATATTTCCCTTGGGTCCGGTTCTTGAAGCGCCATCGAAGAACATCCGCCATATGTTATCGTGGGTGGCTGTATTCGAATCAGCGACCTCATATGGGATCTCTTCATATATTCTGGATGACTCCGATCCTGGGTGGGCTGCCAAGAAGTCTGCCAGGGCTTGACCCTTGACAGCCTTCTGCGGGACGAAGATCATATGATAGGGGGACAGCAATATTGCCCATGTAGCGAGGCGAGAGCTGAGTGCCCCTGGTTTAGTCATGAGGACTCTTAGAGGGTTGACTTGGGAGATCACATGTATGGTTTGCCCTGTGACGTAGTGCCGCGTCTTTTGAATGGCGAACACCAGGGCGAGGCATTCCTTCTCCACATCGGTGTATCGGTGTTCTGGCCCAATCATCATTCGACTGAGGTAATATATAGCTTGCTTATGGCCTGCATCGTTGTTTTGTGCTAACAAAGCACCAAGGGAGTGTTCCATTGCCCGTACGTAGAGCAAGAATGGTTTTCCAGGAACCGGGGCTACCAAAACTGGAGGATTTGATAAGTATTCTTTGATGCTGTCGAAAGCACGCTGGCATTCCTCGTCCCATACGAATGAGACTCCTTTCTTCATGAGGTGCGTGAATGGTCGGCATCGCCCGGAGAGGTTGGAAATGAACCTTCTGATGTAAGCTAGCCTTCCTTGGAGGCCTCTAAGTTCGCAGAGATTTCTCGGGGGAGCCATCTCCATGATCGCCTTTGTTTTCTCGGGATCTACATGGATACCCTTGGCAGTGATGATGAAGCCTAAGAACTTCCCGTTGGATACGCCCAGAAAGGACTTCGTGAGGTTCATCTTCAAATTGTGCGTTCGTATTAGATCGAATACCGTCTTTAGATCCTGCAGATGGTCTCCCTTGCTACGGCTTTTAACGGCTATATCGTCAACGTAGCACTCCACCGTCTTGCGTAAGTGGTCTCTAAAGATGATGCTCATGGCTCTTTGATATGTGGTGCCAGCATTCTTTAAGCCGAAAGGCATGACTGTGTAGCAGTACGTGCCGATCGGTGTTCGGAATGATGTATGCTTTTCGTCGTCAGAAGACATTTTGATTTGGTTGTACCCCGAGAAGCCATCCATGAATGACATGCGTTCGAAGCCGCAAGTATTGTCGATCATGATGTCTGTGATAGGAAGGGGGAATTCATCTTTGGGGCATGCCTCGTTCAGGTTGTGGAAGTCGATGCAGATTCGAATCTTCCCATTCTTCTTGAGGACGGGTACTATGTTGGCGACCCAGTCTGGATGTTGCTCTTCGCGAAGGAAGCTGCTGGCTATCAGTTTGTTGACCTCGGCTTCGATCGCGTCCATGATGCCCGGACGGAAGCATCGCTGTTGCTGCTTGACTGGCTTTGCATCCGGCCGTATGTTGAGTTTGTGGAGAACGATGTCAGGATTTAACCCTGGCATGTCTTCATAGCTCCAGGCGAACACATCAATATACTCTCTGACAAGTTCTAACAGCGACTCTCGTTCTTCGTCAGTTAGGTTTTTACTGATGAAAATCGGTTTTGAAGAAGATTCGCTGCCGAGATCCACTTGTATGACCTCATCTTCAGTAGGAGGTTCTCTTAGTTCGAACCGCTTTTCCCATTGTGCGTCCAATTGTTGGGCCCATGGCTCAAGCTCGAGGATTTCAGAGATGTCTTCGTCTTCCTCGTAAGCGTCGGCGAATGCCATGTTGACTGACATGACTTGTCTGAATACATCTCCGATGCTGGTATCTGAGTCGGAAGTTGGTGATCCGGTTGAATATGACTGCCAGTCGCATTCTTCGTCTGAACTTTCCTGGGTCGTAGTAGGCGTTACATACCCTAACCCGCATCGAGTTTTGTTATAGTAGTTCCGTGGTTTGCCCGCCGGGGCTGGCGACTTCAAAGGTAATCGTCGCCCAGTGCCGTAGTTTAATCCTAGCGTCGTCTCTAGATCATACCCCTGTTTCTGCATGAGATATTTGGATTGAGGGCTATAGAGATACAGAGGCAGTCTTCCAGCATCTGACCCGAGGTCGACTTCTTCTATGGCGAGGGGATGCGGGTTGTTCGTCCGGCCGAAGATGATCGGATGGTCTCCTCCCTCGAATATTCGGTAAGCGTCTTCTACTGGAGTAAACTGGATCGCGGTGTACACATTTGTCACCTGTGTATGTAGGTGAGCGCCTATACCATATTCCCTAGCATACATTGTACATAGCTTATTGAGTTCGGTGTAGTTCAAAGATAACCCTTTATTGATGAAGTAAGGTATCTTTTCTAGGGGGATTACATCATCAGCGGAGGTGACATCAGTGTGGGCAGCCACATACTTGGCTAGCTCCGGTTCCTCTTCGGCTACCCCCTGTGTGAACGAAGATTGAGAGGACGACCTGGGAAGCTTGAATGTCAGTGGTTCGATTGATGGAGCAGAGCGTGGAGTTGTTTGCAGACTAGCGACCCCCAGTTTGGCATTTGATGTGGGGCGAGGAGTGGCTGGTTCGCTAGAAGTGTCAGACCTCGCATCGGGGTGATGACCCTTCCTAGGAAGGCGTATCGTCATGGGCCTATCCGAGGGGTTGAGCTTCCCTGCTTGCGGTTGGCTGACTCTTGGTAGCCTGATTGTCAGTGGCTCAGTTGTGGATCTCGGCACTTGGCCGGACCTTGGCAGCCGGATTATCATTTGCTTCTCCTGCGCTGAGAGGCTGATTGCGTCCTTCCGCAGAGTGGCGGTAAGGGGTGCAGACTTGCCCGGCTTGCGAGCTTGGAGGTGGATCGTCAGGGGTCCTTCTGATCCCGTGGCCATTTCGGTATGAGTTTGTGCGTCTCCTTCATCAAGGTGTCTCTTCGACTTTTCGTATAAGCAGGAGTCCGAGTAGTAAGATTCGACCCCTTTGAAGGGATCGATATCAGCAAATTCTGTCTTCACGAAGCCGTGTTTGTCGACGTATTTGAAGCAATGGTGTAGCGTGGAAGGCACGATCATATAATCGTGTATCCATGGGCGCCCCAAGAGGATGTTGTAAGAAGTGTCTGCATCTATGACGTAGCAGGTGACTTCGGATTGGAGGTCGCCAATTTGACACTTCAGACGAATCTTTCCAATAGGGTAGCTCCTGCCCGAATTGAAACCGCTGATGGCGGTGCTTGTTGTCACGACCCGCACCTTAGAGTAAGGGCACAAGACGTGAATACTCCAGCCTACGCCATAGTGTCGGCGGTAGAACGCTGTCCTAGGTCACAACATCTAACAATTATATAACAAGCAGTTTATACTCCCCGAATGGGGGGTGACATAGAAATAGAAACTCAATCACAACTAAGGAAGATATAGCACGATATGAATAGAACTCAAGGAAATGAAATAGATAAACAATAGTCTAAGATAATCCCAGCAGTACAAGTCTCAGATAAAAGAATATATACAAAACTGATCTCCAGAAATAGAGTCTAACTAGAACATAATCCAACTACAAAGATAAAAGCCTAACTATCTAGTCTAGGCAGTCGGAGGAAAGTCCTCAGCTACTGCTGGATCCTCCTGAGGGTCCAGCTCACAGGTGTCATCAAGGGCTGCCCCGTAATAGGTGTCCAGGCAAGCCTCATCCTCGTCCTCTGTAATATTTCAACAGGTCCAGTCAGGACAGGAGCGAGCACAGTACATCTCAACAATTCATAGCAGGTTAGAAAATATAAACATGCAGTAAAGTAAGATACAAGTGCTGAAGAATACAGTATGTAAATAGAGAGAGAACTGTAATAGAAATATCTACTATAAGTAAGGAACTAACAGTGGCTAGTGATGTAGAGTACAGGATAGCACATGTGAACGAAACAGATTGGTACATGATCTACACTACAGAGTTGTACATGATCTACACTACTATGGTATTGTTCACATGACTACTAGCACTCCCCCGTTTCCCCAATCAATACACAAGGATCTAAACAGGTTATGTTATTGTACATGATATCACATGGGGCCCATATAGGGTGCACATGATAGTATACATGAAGGCTCTGTGAACATGAGAGTACATGATTCACAAGAGTGTACATGTATAGTGGAAGCACAGGAGTACATGATGAAAGTGAAACGCACATGACACAATGTACCCGATGCTCCCGAGGGGGATAACATCGCATGAAGAGATCCGTATAGTACTAATCCGTGATAATGTCGTGACAGCACAAGTAAAGTAATTTATTGCAGGAAATAATTCTAAGCAGGATATGAAATGATCAAAGAATGTACTCGCCTGTAACTGAGTGTCCGGTATGAAACGTACTGTCCAAGGAGTGGTGTCTGGCTCCTAATCAGGACAGCACAAGTCACAACAAGTCCAGAATAGTAATATGGAGTCCTACTATGCATTCTACATGATTCTAAGTCAGTCTAGGCCAAAGTCAACTCTTGGTCAACTTTGGTCAACCCTAGAAGTCAAACTAGGTCAACCTTGCCTGAACTAGGCTAAACTCAACTAGCTAGGACTAATAAGTCATTCTAGGCTCTAACAAGTCTATACTAGACTACACACAACATTTCAAGAACTCATATACCTAAGTATATACACACTATATATAGATACAAAATATTTATTAATACTATGCATTCTAGGCTAAAAGCAAAACCTACATCACTAGCTAACAAGGAATATATATATATATATAGATATATATATACACTCACACAATTTATACACATAGACATTATATATGCCTAAAACAACATAGCATACAACAACCAAGGCCTATATGTAAAACTTAGAAATATAGGGAAAGGGAGAGAGGTGCTTGTGTGTGTGTGAGTAGGAAAATAAATGTGACAGTAATGTAGACAAAACAAGGATTACCATGGCAATGCAATTCATGTTCATCAAATATAAAGCAACCCAAAACACCTTAGTCTACCCTAAACCAGTTTTCAGAATTGAGTACAAGCCACATCACAATTTCAATTTAAAACTTACTTAGATAGCCTTCAAGTATTTCCAGTTTTCATACCCAACCCAATCTCAGATTTAACCCTTCTACTTCATCTCAGTTTTAACATAAAACATGAACTGAACCATAACATAAAGTGTGCAGGAATGACAGTGCAAAGTGTGTGTGTTTGTGTACTGTACAGCAGGAAATGTGACAGGAAATAAGAGTAACATGTGTGTGTATGAATACTTGTGTGCAGGAATGACAGTGAAGGGGAAGATAAAACAGTGTGCACAGGAATTTAAAGTATGTGTGAAATATGATAAGACATGTGTGTGATGGGTGAACAATACAAGAGAGGGTTGTGTATGTGAATGAAAGTTTGTGTTAGGGTGATGGAAAAACAAGGGAAATACTACACTGCAAATCAGCAAGGGAAAAGGATCAAAAATAATTCAAAACTGGGAATAAACCCAACTCCAATAACAGGAAAACTGAAACCAGGTTTCCAGTCTCCTATAACCCCTCACTTGACTTCCACACACCACCAAAACACCCCAAAATTGACACACAGTTAGAACACCTATAGGAGTACATGTTAGAGTCTTGATTACATACAAATCACAGTGTATAAAGGTTATTTTGACTGACAAAACTCATTTGCAAAAACTGGAAAGAAAAACAACACATGAACTGATACTCAGTTCAGAAAAATATAGGAAATGGCAATTTAACCAATGGAATTCGAATTACATACTGTTACAGAGGTAGGTAATGATTAAACTCAATGTGCACATGCTACACAAATGGTTTGTGTCCACAAAAGTGGACACAAACGTGTCCAACAAGTTAAAATCACATTTCAGTAAAACTGTGCACACAGGGAACTAATCGTCGTGCACGTGTGCACGCGTGTCGTGCACACGACACGACATGACACGAACTGGGTCGAGTCCCCTTGCGGGGTGGTTCGCCTAGAGTCCCTCCAGGTCTGTGTCCCCCTGGTTTGGGTCAACGTGTCCCGTGTCATGAATGGCACACACGTATCAGACGTGAAAATACACAGAATCAAACCCAGGCAAAGCCCCGTGCACTCAACCGTGCGTGTCCGACACGACACCATGTGTCATGCCACTTGGGGAGTGTCATGACAGACACTGCCCTAAAGTATCCAGAGAAAATCACGTGTCCTCGTGTCATAGCCAGTGAGATATTGAGCTCGGGTAGCAGGGGAAGGTGACAGCCCCGAGCCCAGTGCACTCGACCGTGTCCAGACCATTTTGCACCCGACACGGACACAAAAAGACTATGGTCCCTTCATAAAGATTAAAGAGCACACCTAGATCTACAAACCTATTCAAACAGAAATTAAAAACAACAAAATCGAATTCTCAGAGGCATTTGGTCGAACACCTAGAATACAAGGCTGATACGTGTCCGATATGGACACGAAACGAATCCAAATCCTAGGTTTAAGCTATCCTACAGTAGGGGTAGGGCTAGAGCTTTCCTAAAATGGATTTGGACAGAAATTTAATGGACTAATGAAGGATTTACCTATTGATTCACAAAGGGTGGAAAAGCCTCCAAAAGCAATGAGCTCCTCAAGCCACAAAGTGTCCCAAATTGGTTCTTCCTGCAATACAATAAATTCCAGCAGCAAGAGGAAGGAATTTAGGTTCTAATGGAATTGGTTTGAAGGAAAAAGGAATTAAATTGGATTTCTTATAATTTTTGAAAGATGGAACTCACCTCCTTCTTTAGAAATTTGCTAGAACCCTAAAAGAGGCTAGCCCTAGAAATTAGGAGGATATTTATAATAGGGGAATCCCTAGGTTCAGCTAGGGATGGTTGACCACTTGGCTTTGAGTTAGGGTTGAGCTAGGTTTGTTAGACCTATCTAGCTAAGTCACAAAATGACTTGTGAAACCACAAGCCATTTATCAAATCAATTGATTTCTACCTTCCTAATTCAAGTTCTATGAATCACTAACCACTAACTTGAGTCACTCTAGGTTAGACTTGGGTCACTTGACCTAACCAAGATCAACTAACCATGGTTAGATCCTAGGTTGGTCTACATGGGTCAAAACTGGCCAAAAATCAAACTAGTCCAAATAAATCCAAAATAAATTCTAAAAATTCCCATAAATTCTAATTAATACTAATAAATTTTATTTACCCAAAAAATGATAAATTTACCCTCAAACTAGAAATGTGGTAGTGACACTTGTAGGCGTCAGGTGATGCATTGGGATGCGGAGATGATGTAGCAGACCCTTCGGGATGATGCTTATGGAAGAGCCAGGGTCAATGTGCATTCGATCCACCTTCACGTCGCCGATGTATCCCGTGTAGTATAGCGGGCGATCATGTAGGTTGGTTTTGATGAGCATGTCCTGCAGAGTGAAGACGATGTTGGGCATTGCTCCCGTACAGGCGCTGTCTTGGAGATCCACAGGTGAGTCCTCCCCGGTGAGGTTGGATTGAGCCAGATAAGCATCGGCATTTTGGAGTGCTTCGCTCAATGCAATACGAATGTCCTTGGAGAGCCTTAGGAGTTCGTATAGTGATAATTTGGCCGGAGTGTTAGCCAATTATGCTAAGATGTCAAAGTTATAGGGCCTCTCTAGCCCTTGGGCTGCGTCCTTTCGGAGGGATTTATCGAAGCGAGTCTCCTTCGGCCTAGGCTTGTCGGTCGTCGAAGGCTGAGCCGGTCCCTGAGCATCAGTTGTAGTAGGTTGATGATTTTCATTTGGGCTGTCAATCACAGGTTGTGATTGTGCTCCGGACCGCGTGACGACGGCTGTAGCTTCCTCGTTGTCTGCTGAGATTGTGTGGCAGGTCCTGATTTTTCCACTCTTCTTTCTGTTGGTGGGAGATAGCGTGGGACGAGTTACTTCTGACACCAAATCTGGATGGACCCACATGATCTCTCCTCGTGAGGTGGTGAGAGGTACCAGACCAGCAGCCTGATCTCGGGGAGGTGGAAGATTGGTAATTTCCATTGTCGCCAGAGGGACGGGGATCACCCCGTCTTGAGTCTCCGTCGGAGGGAAGTTGTCGAATTATACGGACACCATATTGGCTGCTATGGTTACCTCTTCGAAGTCGATGGCCAGAGCGTTCGAATCGATGAGGCTTTGGATGTACCGTTTTAGTTGGTAGCAGTTGTGTGTAGCATGGTATACATAACGGTGGTAATGGCAGAACTTTGGGTTCTCTAAATCAGCCGGCCAAGGCTCCCGCCTTGGTGGAGGAAGCTGAATTCTATCTCCTTGTATGAGCATATCCAAGATAGGCTTGACGTGGACGTCTTCGAAAGAGTAAGTGATCTGAGGCCATTGTTTGTCTGCTGGTTGTGACTCGGGCTTCTGGGATGCGTCGGCCACCATAGCCTGCTTGCCTCTGTTGTCCCGATTGTTGGAGGGGCTACCCCCATTATCGGTGTTGGTGCTGGGACGCTTGCCCTTGTTCTCTCCATCCGAGATATACAGCCCCAGTTGGCGAGCCTTCCTTAATCGTTCCTCGGCACTTGTAGTACTGATGATAAAAGCCTTCCAGTCCTTGAATTGACTTTTGCCCATCCAGAGACAAATTATTGGGAGCAGTCTCTTTTGGCAGATTTCAATCAAGGAAGAATCCGGATTGCCGGATGGTAACTTCATTGCAGTTTGACAAAATCGCTCAATGTAATTCCTCGTCAGCTCTTTCTCTCCTTGGACGATGTCCATGAGGGTAGACATTGTGACGTCCTGGCCTACCTCGTAGAACCTCTCCAAGAACAAACGTTTGAAGCCAGCGAAGGAGTGGATGCAATTGTCCGGCAGGTTGCGGTACCAGTCGAAGGTGACTCCTTCCAATGCCCCGATGAATAACCGTGTGAGGATAGCATCATCATGAGGCAGATGGTCGGTGGTGACCTCGAAGTAAATGATGTACCGACTTGCTGAGGTCTTACCATCATAGGGGTTGATATTGAACGGCTTATATCTTGGTGGGAATGGAACATCCCTCCATTCAGCAGGATATGGTTGCCGTATTCTGAAGTCTTGAGAGTTTTCTCGGGCGTAGAACATGGCTCGGAGCTCTTGAACTTCTCTTCTTACTTCTCGGGTCTCATCGGTCGCAGTAGGAGCAGTTACTTCGGGAGGATTATTGCCCGGGTTCGGTACCGCTGAATTTGAATCTATATTGTTTGTGGGACCCGTGCTTGTTTGGCCAGGTGTCACCCCTTGCAGAGTAGGAAGAGCCGCTTTGATCTCGTCTACAGACTTGACCAAGGCGTGCAGTATGGCCTCCAAAGTGTCGATGCGTTGGCGATTACTGGAACCACCTTGATTGTTGTCCGTCATGAATACCGTCCTTACGTGAGGAGTGACGGAAGGGACGGTGGAGGGTGTGCCCTCTGAGTCATACCCGTGCATCGAGAAATCATCGGGGTAGGTGGGAATATTCTCTTCGGGTTCGGACTCGGAAGGAACAGTACCCCCAGCTTCGGAGCTTGCTTTATCTTGAGAGTCATGGATGTCATCGGGGACGTCGGCATCTGTTGTACCTGACAGGATGGTTGTTTCCCCGGGCTTATCTCCCTGAAACATCGGATTGTCGTGGATATTCGGAGGAGTGCTACCCCCAGCTCCCTCGACCCTCAGCGGTGCGGACGATGAATCTCCCATTGCAGCAGATTTTGTCTTCGAACGGGTGTGTTGGTATACTCCGGTGGAGGACAACCGTTTAGCCGACAATTTCTTAGCTGTAGTGGTTGATATTTTCGGACTGGAGATGCTTGTCTTCTTTCTTCTCCCCTCGACGGGGATTTTCTGTACAGAATTGCAGGAGACAACATGAGGTGCCTCATCCTCCGAGCTCGGATGCTGTAATCTTTGGAAGATGGACGGCCGGTCTTCCGTCACTGCCGTGTTATTGCAGCAGCAGTTGACGATGATCTGGGTACAGTGACGTCCATGTGAGGACTCTTTGCACGCCGAGGCCCCTTCTCTTTCCTTGCGTTTGTGGAGGATAGCCTCACGCAGGTCAGAGGAACCACTTTGTCCGTTTGCCGCTGGGGACTGGACTCGAGCTGTCCTATACAACTTCCCATCAGAGGCCCGCGTGATAATCAGCGGGACGCCCCGATAGTGGGAGGTTGGGGCAGCTGTCTGGGCTTGATGAGCCCGCGCTGCCCTAGACTTCTTCTTTTTGGCACTTGTGGGTGCATAATAAGAAGAGTCCAAGTTGAATACCACAGAGTCTGGCTTATTATCCAGAGAATCATCAGGGTTCGGACCGTACGAGAGACGGTCGAAAACTGATCGAGAGGAGCATGGAGCGGGTGCTATGCGGCTGGGATTGGAAACCGTACAGGCTGTCTGCATGCGGTTGTCTTCTGCCATCGGATGAGTTCTTATGCGGCTAGGAGTCACGATCGTGCAGGCTGACCGCATGCGGTTGGCATCTGTGGCCGCATGGGTTTTTTGCAAACAATTGACTTTGATAGCCGCATGAGTCTCATCCATGCGGTCGGCAACTGTAGCCACATAAGTTATGCGGCTGACAGATGTGGCCGCATGAATTTTCTTCATGCGGTTGGCGGATGTAGCCGCATGGGCTTTCTCCCTGCGGCTAATACCCTTCTGCGGCTCGGATCGCGCAGAGTTCCTCTTTGCCCCTGCAAGTCCAGCATCATAGTGTTTTCTTCTGCCGGACTTGAGGACAGCAGAGTTATCTACGGTCTGAAGTGGGGCCGCAGGAGAGTCCTTCTCGCCGTCTTGAGCCACAGAGGGTATCCCTTCGAGGGCTTGAGGAGGAACAAATGATTTTGGCCTCCACTCTTTACGAGCCTTTGCGGTGCGGGTGCGCTTCTGGACCGGGCCAGCGCTGCCTTCAGAGAGCATCTCTTCGAACGCCTGTTGGTCGAAGCGGACGACCATCTTCTGTTGTGTGGAGCCAAGTTTGGCTGCATCCGATTGCGTCACCAACTCCTCAGCCGTGGAGAAGTTAGTCCCCAGCAGAGTCGCCATCGTGTCTGCCATGAAATATAAAAGAACAGAACAATTATCGGAGGACCGGACTTTTACTTCACGTTACAGACTCGCTTGTACAAAGAAAGCCTAGGGACGAAAACCTAGGTACAACAGTCTAAGTACAATTATTTATTTTTGATTCTGGGGGGTGACGATAGAGGCTCGGAAAAGCGACGGCCGCTCTGCCTTACTCCTTGGACGATCGGTATGCAGCGTTGGCTCGTGGAAGATCTGCTTGGCGTGGACGAAGAAATGCTCTTCTTGCTCTCCTCGTGCTGCTCTCCTGGCTTCTCTCTCTCTGTGGTTATCGAAAAGGGGGGAACTCTCTCTGTATATCTGTCTTTTTTTTATTATTCTTTTGTTGTCGGGGGTCTGTGCAAAGAAATGATGCTGGCTATTTATACGAGTGGGGGGTGATCATTAGGGTTTGCTAATGATCATTTGTTTGGAATGTCGACGCTCCTTCAATCTATCTGAACCCTTGATCCTGATTACAATGAATCTAGGCCATTAATGCAGATAGCACCGAATCTTGTGAGCAATTAATGTTAACTACTTTAAATCTTCATGATTGATTATACCAATGTCCGATTGCTCGCTACGTGTCCCATTGGCTTGATGATAAATGATATGCCCTGATCTCAGTAATTATGATGATGATATCAAATATATTTGTTGGGATTCGGTTAAATCCTTGATTGATCCGATGCCACATGTTTTAATTGTGGGTCCTGCCAGAGCCGCATGGGATAGGCAAGACTTAAACCGCAGGAAGATAATCTTCATGAGCCGCATGGGACAGTGCTTTATTGAGCCGCAGGGGATGAACTCTCAATGAGCCGCATATGCATAATCTCTACGAGCCGCATAAGCTAGCTTTGTATTGAGCCGCAGGGACTGGGTTCTCGGTGGGCCGCATATGGCTAATTTCTGCTGGCCATATAGGGTGACTTCTTAGTGAGCCGCATGAAGATGTTCCCTATTTAAGCCGCATGAGACGTGCCACGTGGCAATCTAGGACTTCTGTCGGATCGGGTCAGAGATTTTCTTCTTTTCCTGAAGAGTCTGTCATTATGGCAGAACCATTATGACGCTTTATGTCAGAGCCGTCACGGTCGTCGAGTCGTGTCAGGGCATTAAATGAGGCCACTACTCAAATGGCCAGCTGTAGGGAAGGATCCCAAGGGGGGATGTGGCGTCGATCGGGCTGCATATTCCTGCTAAACCGTATACACTCCCGAGCCGCATGAGACTGAGAGTCTTTTTTGAATCGCGTAAGGCAGCTCCTGTATGAGCCGCATGGGCTTCTTCCCAGAGCCGCATGGACTATTACTCTGATATTTTCCATGCTTCTACATCTGTAACAGCAGGTAAAGAGATGGAAGGATAGGCAGTGCCCAGCCTTGTGTGGCAGCAGTGTACAACTGCTTGTAAACAATAGCAGTGCTACCACACTTGGCAGTGCCACACTTGACAGCAGAGGGGTTTTAGCCTAGCATTTGATTAACATCAGTGAAGGGGGTTTCTTTACTATCCTACATTTCTTCTATTCTGTATTGTATCAACAGGATTGCTCCCACAAGACTCTTCATTCAGTGTTGTATTATGACTACATTTCAGACTTATTTTATTTTAACCCAGTGTGGTTTATTCAGTTTATTCACTATGTGTTCCTTGATCGTAATTGTGGATGAGATTAGTTACATATGTTTCCTGGGCATTTAGTTTATATTTCTGCACTTTACAGCTTAAGTGCAACTCTAATGGTTCCATTAATCTTTGGAGTGGTACTCGCTGGCCTTGTCACGTGGCTCGGTTCCGTATTTTGGAACTTGAGCGTGACATGTTTCTTCCCAACAACAGGGCAAAACATGAGTAAAAAGAGGGAAAGGGGAGTTGGAAATATGTTTGGGCAGGTATAGGATGGGGAGGGGGAAACTTCACAGGAACAATAAGAAGAGGAGAGTGCTAGGAAGTTCCATGTCAGGTTAGAACCCAATAAAGAAGGGGTTAGTGTATCAGTTTGTACTCACATGTATATATGCATGTGTATAAGAGAGCATAGGTATTGGGCAACAATAGGTTAGGGGATTAACAATAAGTGTGATTATCTTGCACTAGTGTATGTGCATATATATTAAGATAACTAGGTAGATAAGTGGCAACTAGAATGGGTTGATTTTAGATAGATACATATTTGTAAATGCAATAGTGTGTGTCAGAGGGTGACTAATTTGTATGCTTGGATATGTATAGGTAGGTAATTGGGGCACATGTATATGGTATAGGCTGTAAAAGGTAAAACGTTTAGGTAACGGGTTGCCTATGTGAGTAGGTAAAGGTTAGGATGGGAACACATATGCTGGGTATTGGTTTTGGCATTAATGTTTGATAGGATAATGATGTGTGTCTAGGTAATAGATAGGGTAATGGAGAATTAGTTAGGATAAGGCTAAATAAGCCTATAGGTATATAATATAGCTAGATACATAAGTTACTGGCCTAGAAAAGACTAGAACACCTTGGTATGACAAGGTATGGACCCAAAACCTAGGCATGACCTAAATTGACCTAGTTTAGCAAGGTATCAACCTAATTGACCTAGTTTGATCTAGAATGACTTGAAGACCGGGAATTGACCTATTACAACATGTTTATGTTTCTTGAACACAATTTGACATTAATATTTCATATTTAGGTCTTCGAGGAACCGTATCAAACACTGTTGATATTCTACATCGGATCTCAGGCGAGTACATTCTCTGATAATTTTCCTTTTTATGATATCTTCTATGTTTCTTATATTTAGTGTAGATATCCTTGATCATTGGACACATTGGTTACACGAATTGGTATTGTCTTGATTCCGTCATGAGATGTTATTCATTGTATATCTTGGTGTATCTTGTGCGAGCCTTGTTGTTGTTCTTGTGCATTATATGGACACCGATACCTGTAAAGGCTCGTAACTTTCTCAGAGAATCCTGTGTTGTAACGTGCTTTGGTTGGATCCACTATACCAATCGGGGCAGAGAGTATTAGCGTGGATATGCGACCAATACCCTCCTTATATCAAGTATTGAACCTTAAATAGTGTTAATTATACACCGCACGTATAATTAACCAGGCCATAAAATATTGTATTAAGTTCCTTAGTCGATCACATGTTGAAACTAGTGCTCACTCACATAGATAGTATTATTCTTGATTCTTGTACATGATATATCATGTTCTCTTGCTCTTATACTCATTTACAGTTTTACTTATGTCTTACTATGTTTATGTACATGTCACTTCACCTTGTATATTCTCTCTATTTACTGCTATATAGTCTTTATCATATTACTGGAACTGTTATTAGAAATGTATCTCGCTCCAATCCTGACTGGATATATTTTTTAGACGACGCAGAGGACGAGTACCCTACCTATTATGGCTCTTTGGATGTAATAGGTATAGATCAGAATACTCTGATTCAAGAGGGTCTAGTTTCGGTAGAGAAGCCTTATTTAGCGACTCATGAGGCTAGATTTGTACTGGAGTTTGTCTCCAGTAGATTACTCATGGAAACTCTATGAATCTAGCGGGGAACTCTCTACCGCTAACTACGATCCGACACAAGGAAAATACTCGATCTACTCCCACAAGACCATTACCAGTAAGTATATTGAGCCTCACTGATAATGACTCGGGCTCCAATCCTATCCGTGTCGCGAATCGTGCAGACATAAATGAATGCGATGCACCAGAATCAAACAATACCGAAGCTGGAAAGGAGTTGACGAGAATAGTACCTGCCACTACCTCACCTGGTGCAAATTCTTCTTCCATAGCCATCATCATGGCCTGACCTTGTCCTCTGGCTGCTGGTCCCCTCTGCTGGAAACCTCTCTGCCTATTCTGGGTCTGAGCTTGGGCTTGTGCATACTGCTGGGGGTGTTGTTGCTGGAATACCTGAGACTTAGGCGGCAAGGGCCTCGAAGACTGATACTGCTGCTGCTGAACTGGTGCTGGGGCCGGTCCTCTCACTGAAGAGCTAGAAGGGTTGGATGCTGATGAACCACCCCTATTCGGGCAAGCCCCTATCCTATGATCTGCTGCTCCACAATCCAGGTACAATCCCTGTGCCCTGCGGCAGTCTGCCACCACATGCCCTGGCTTCCCGCAATGAGAACATCCCATCGCGGAAGTCTGCTTCTGCTTTTGCTGCTGCGGGTACGTCGGGGTCGAATGCTGAACCGACGTTACTGAGGCCGCCCGCCTCGGAGTTCCAATGGTCAATCCTCTAGCTGCCGGGACTGGAGCTGATGACTGGTGCATCTGACTGTGGAATTGCTTCCTACTTCCGGTCCTATCCACGATCCTCTGGGAGGTATACTTATGCCTCCTAGCTGCTCTCAAGACTGCATCGAACGTCTGGTGCTCGAACTGCTCAACCGCCAACAAGATCTCCAAATACAGTCCCTGCTGGAACCGCTGGGCTCTATCGAGCTCGGTCGCCACCAAGGTGGGGGCAAACCTATTGAGTCTAGAAAACTCCGATGCATAACTGTCGACTGTTCTGCCTCCTTGCTTCAAGTTGGTAAATCTGGTCTGCAGGTCGTACCGAGCCACAGCATCAAAATACTTCGTCTGGAATCTCTCCCTAAATACTGCCCAAGCAATGGGTGCCACTAATCCCATGGCCTGCGCCGCCCACCAATTGCGAGCTAAATCCTACAACTGCAGGCGTACCACCGCCACCTTCTCATTCTCAGGTGTCCTGGCTGCTTCCAGAATCACCTCGGTATCCTGAAGCCATGCATCCGCGGCAACCGCATCCTCGCTGCCGTCGAAGAAAGGAGGGTTCAATCGCTTGAAGCTGTTTGCTGCCTGGTTCCCTGGATGTCCGCCTCGGGTCAAAGCATCTTGAACTGTCTGGTGCAGGGCGTCACTTCGACGATCCTGGGAAGCTATCAAGGTTCTGATGAGGCCTACTAAGGTACCATCATCTGGCTCTGCGGGCTGGACGGGCCGAACTGGTGACTCTCCTCCAGTGGGCACAACTCTGGAGGCTACCCCGGAATGCTGGGCTTGATCTCCAGGTTGCTGCTGATCCACGGGATGTGCTCCACCTCGTCGATCGGTAGGACCAGGTACAGTGCCGCTGAAGAAGACGACACAGGGAACAATAAGGAAAGGACCAGGACAGATCAACGACATAAGCACAGGATCATGGCAAGAATCCAGGGATTCAGAAGATACGAACAGAGATCAAGGACGAGTACTGATTGAGACATCTATCTGGTAAACCCCCACACATCTTGATTTACAAGACCTGCATGGGCCACCACTTAAACCATGTCACGCCCCAGAACCAGAATACTGGAGAGCGGGGACAGACATAGCCAGCTACGTATATTGAAATGGAAACCACCTCGATATACGGTCACTGCTGTCTAAAAATGTGAGGGTTTTCTACAAGCCAACAGTCTCTTATGGTCATGAACAAGCCTAGTGTCTCAATCACCACAAGTAAGTAAAGTCGCAAGATGTATGATCATTAAATATACAATAATAAGGCGTCCCAAATATTATATATTCAGCTGATCATGAAGCTAGTCGTTACAAAATGTTAGGACTAGCAAGAGTTTTAGTCATACATGATCAACCCTAGGATTTGTCAATCATGTTTACAGCCCGTAGGCAGACAGTAAGTAAAAGTGCTATGAGCTAACAGGTGCTCGTCGGCTAAACGCCTCAAAAGAATAATTTTTACAACAGAGTGAGCGAAACAAAATAGAAAACCCACTCTTGGCCCGGATTCTGTCTAGTGTTCACCATTGGGCTGGAAGCTTGGTAGATCCTCGGGAGTTGCTCCAAAATCTGGCCACACAAAACCAGCTGGGTCAATCCCAGAAAGAGCAAGTGCCACAAGGGGGCCACGAAATAAGAACAAAAGCCAGCATCAGCACAAGAAAACTAATATTAAAACTAAAATTACGAAAACATGTCAGGATGATATACGACGAGATAACCATGGAACTATTCCGATAGCCAGGTTACAACCCGTAAACCAAACAAGGACCGGGGTTGTAACCCTTCATCTGAACAGAGCTTGGTTTTCCACCATTTATCGGCAAGATAATAATGTAAGTAATCAAGACAGGAAGCAATCTTGCATGGGATCAAGACAGGACTAGACTGGTTATACCTCATTCAATCAATCACGGCCAAGCAGATCCTACGGCTTACTACTTTAACTAACTAGGGTTATCACAGGCCTAATTACTAACAAGATGCAGTGAGATTGTTCCACAGCCACAAGCCCTGCAGACCATCCAGGCTACCCAGGACGAAAGATTGGGGTTGAATTCAGGTGGGTACATCGTCCAGGAGACAAATGTACCCTTAGGTGACTTAGAGGGTGCAACACTCGACGGTGCGCTGGAAATGTGCCCTACTCGACGGCAGGCTACAGATCCCAAGAGCGCCTAGGTAACGGGATTGCCTGTAGCTGTGTCATCTCTTCATGACTACTATGTTATTCTAGTTATTAGCCTTAATCCATTTTAGTAGGTACTCCTGACCATGGTACTCAGGAGTCCCATCCTAGACATGATGCAAGACAGGACAAGTGGATTTAACAAGCAAGCAAGAAGAACCACCCACGGTATCAAGGCAAGTCAAGTTAAGTTATCAAGATAAATCATGTCAGGGTACTTATCAGGAGTGCACCACGACGGGCCACTATCATGTCAGGTTGGTCATGTCAGGAGTGCACCACTACGGGTCACTGTCGTGTTATGCTAGTGCCTTGTCATACCAGGCCATGTGCAATAGTCATTCCAAACATATTAAGTAAAATCAAGTTCATGACAAAAGGCGTAAGGATATAAAATGGGCATAAAATATCTAATAAAATATCAATATACAGGGCCATAGAAAAGCCAAGCTCAAAGAAATAAAACCAAAACTCCAAGGGTCAATAGGTTAAACAAGGGGTCAGGGGTGCAGCGTACGAAAAGTCACGCACGCTGAAAGAGCCGCGTACGTGAAAGTCACGTGCGCTACAGAGCAGTGTGCGTGAAAAGCCACGCACGCTCAAGGAGCAGTGTGCGTGAAAAGTCACGCACGCTCAAGGGAACAGTGTGCGTGAAAAGTCACGCACGCTCAAGGAGCAGTGTGCGTGAAAAGTCACGCAGGCTCAATCAAGCAGTGTGCATGAAAAGTCACGCACGCTCAAGGGAACAGTGTGCGTGAAAAGTCACGCACGCTCAAGGGAGCAGCTGCGTGAAAAGTCACGCACGCTCAAGGGAACAGTGTGCGTGAAAAGTCACGCACGCTCAAGGAGACACGCTTCCAACAGGAAGCGTACTCAAGTCTGCATATGCAGCGCTAAAGAGCATGCGTAGCTCAGTGTGCGTGAGCTAAGAAGCTATGCACACTGCTCACTGTCTTCTCCAAACAGCAAGAACACCATGGCAGAACCCAAAACTTCAAAACAATATAACTTGGTCATCCGAACTCCAAATCCGGATTTCCAAAGCTCCAACTTGGGTGAAACTGAATGCTCTTCCACATGGAAGCACCAAAACCCATGAAAATCCAACTAAAGTAGATCAAACCATGCAAAATCCAAAAATAGCTAAACTTAGATCTAGAACAAAGGAAGCTCCAAATCACAAAATCCCAAGTTCTAATGTTGATCACCATGTCCTAATCTATCAAATAGACAAGGGAAAGAGGGTTCTCATGTAGTGGCAAGATGTACTTGTCTAGGGTTGGGAGAGTTGTGTGGAGGAAGAAGAAGAAGAAGAAGAAGGAAATTAATGGTATTTATGAGGAGAGAGAGTGGTAGGTGGGGATATAAAGAGAGGGAGTTGTGGTGGGTTGAGGGGTAGCATAGGGCTAGGGTGTTCCAACACATAAAACCGAACCAAAATGAACCATCCCCAATAAAACCGAGCCAAGCCAAAACCCAAAATACGAGAAATACCGAAATTCCACAAGTCGAAAAAAATAAAATAAATGCCAAAATCCAGATACGAGTATAAATACGAAATACGAGAAATACGGGAAATAAGGGTGACAATATCGAACGACTCATGAGGGTGTCCCGCCTCGCTTATGACTTGAAGGTCGAGGCAGTAGGGCTTTCGCTGCTTGACATAGCACACACCTGGTTCATAAATAAGTCGGCTCTTGCTGGAGAGGGCCACACATGGGCTAAGTTCAAGGACTTATTCAAGTAAAAGTTTATTTTGCCTACTGACAGGCTGGACTTGGCTAGGCAGTTCTAGAACCTCCAACATGAAGGTATGTCGGTAGAGTAATACGCTGCAAAATTCGGTAGGCTGAACCGATTCATAAAGTACATAGTACAAGACACAGATATTTGGGCGAGCCATTTCAGGAAGGGTTTGACTTGGGATGTGCAGATCCTCGTTCCTTCCTTCTACGAGACGTATGCAGAGATCCTTGCAGAGGCAAGCAAGATGAAGCGAGGGTTGGGCCTGAAGCCGTAGAGCGATCGCGATATCTTCTCGGGAGCCGCTAGCAGTGCATGCCCTGATAAGCGTCCCCAGCTCCAGTATCGTTCCTTCCGGTCATCGTTGCAGCAGTTTCAGGCTCCGACTAGAGTGCCTGTTCAGCAGGTGCCACAGCAGTAGCAGAGACCAGTACAACATGCACTTTTTTGCCATTACTACAAGAAGCCCAGTCACCTCTAGGAGGTTTGCAGGAGACGATTGGGAGCATGTCTATGTTGTGGCGACCAGGGGCACCAATTGAGGGATTTTATTCAAAACCAGCCAGAGAGCACCTACTAGGCCACCTATGGCACCGCAAAATGCCCCACACCAGCAGTGGAAGATACCCCATCAGGATAGGACATTTGCGATGGCGATCGAGAAGACCAACACTCTAGGTGATGGGCTAGGAGATTAGGTCCTCTTATTTCCTTCTTCCTGATTCCTTTCCATCTATTGATTGCGTATCTCTTTGTACCTTTAACTTGAATATGTGATTTTTATGCTAGATTAATAGTGAACCCTAATAGAAACTGCAATAACATAACACTATAGAGGCTATAACCATGCATGTTTGTTTTCATTCCATAGAATTGTATATTGTATAATTTTAGATAGGAGTTTGATAGACTTTGATTGTTAGGGGCCTGACCTAGAGAAGAGTACAACCAACTTAAATTTTGCGGACACAATTTTTCTAAGGGGGTAGGATTATAACTACCACAATTCTAGAATAGGAGTATTTTTATCTTTTCCTATCTTTTACCAAATTAAAATTTTTATTTCATATTAATTGTAATGATGATATTTATTTTAATTTTTTATGATAGGTATTGTTTCATATAATTAAATATAAGTTTGTAGTTAGTTGCTAGTTGTTAGCCACTAGTTAGACTAGTTGTTAGTGAACCAAGATGGACCCAACTAGACTTATCATGACACCATTAGTGAACCCATTAGTAGGCCATGTTATACCCATTTAATTAGAGAACAATGATTAGGAAAACCCTTTCTTTAGTTTATAGAACCTTTCCTAATTAAATTTCTTTCTAAATTAAACTTTTATGACTCATTATGAGGGCTTTTTAGGCATTTTACATAGCATTTAGGGTTGGAAAGTATGGCTGGTTATACATCCTATAAAACCCCTCATTAAGTTTATTTAATAGCATCCACAAACCCTAGTTTGCCTCCTCTCCATTTTCTCTTCATTTGAGAAGAAGACCTAAACTCTACCATTCCAAATTAATTCCCAACCCATTCCTAGTGTTATCACAAGGAGGCTCGAGCTTAGACTAGCAAGGAGGAAGCTTTGGAAGGAGTGGAGCTTGAAAGAGGTGTCCACTCTTGAAGGTTGTGTTCACTTGTGTCCACTAGTGCCATTGTATTGGGAATCCATCTCCCAATAGGTAAAATCTGAATTTAACCCTTATAATTGATTCTAATTAGTGTCATTAGTCGTTTAGAAATCATCCATGCATTAGGGATACCAATGGGGAGAAGGTTGGGCTTCATTGGACCCATTTAGAGATTTTTAAATATGATTCTTGTGTCATTTTTGGAAAAATCCGAGAATGGTACACCAAGTATTTGTCATTAGATTTATTTATCATATTTGATATGTTCATAGGCTTTGGGTTGGTTTTGGTTAGGATTGGAGTGCGTATTATGGCATATCGTGATATACACGCCAAGTGTTTGTCAAACTGACAATGTGGCTATTATTAACTCTATTTCAGTTTTGCACTTGCTTGTAGATTGATATATTCCTAGAATTTGTATCTAGGTACTTATAGGATTATACTTGAAATGTATATAATATATATATATATATATATATATATATATATATTTTATATATATATATATATATATATATATATATATATATATATATATATATATATATATTTGGGGAGGGATATTGCACCAAACTTATTGCATCAATTATTGCACCAAACAATCTCAACCACACATTTATTTCAATCATGTGGTTATAAAGCATATCGACGTGGCAAAAACATTACGGAATGCTTTATAACCACATGATAGAAATAAATGTTTGGTTGATATTGTTTGGTGCAACAATTGATGCAATATGTTTGGTACAATATCCCTTCCCTATATATATATATATATATATATATATATATATATATATATATATATATATAAAATATATATATATATATATATATATATATATATATATATATATATATATATATATATATATATATATAAAACTAACCCCCAATCTTTATTCATGACAGGCGTAAAATGCCGAAGCCTTTACAAGTAAGCACAAAAAATAAGAACAACAAAATAAAAGAAGTCGGGTGCAAACTCCCGTACACTGCTAAAAAACAAGTCAGGAGAACAAGGAGAGTCAGAATCCCTCCCCGACGTGATTGTAGAGTCTTCTGACTTTGTGAATATGTCTGATAACCTCCCTAATTAGTTAGTTGGCAGAATATTGACAGTCTTAGTGTCCGAATTTGTTACGATTCTTCCAAATAACCCATAGGATGGCCGCTGCAATGATCTGGTGGCCGTGCGAGGTGCTATCCCAGGTGGCAAGAAGATCGTTGAAGCCTCCAACAGCCTGGTCCTGTCTGCACCGACGGAAGAGGGCGGTCCACACCTGCACGGCCAGGTCTCTTGAATACAGAATATGGTCGACAGTCTCATGCTGGCTCACCAAGCAGTAATGACACGCTGATGCTAAGCTGAAGCCAATGGTGGTGAGCGTATCATCCGTGGGAAGCTTCTTGCGTAACGCTCTCCACATCAGAAAAGACCATTTTTTAGGAATGTAAGACTGCCAGAAAGGTCCAATGATGGGTGATGGCAGTCCGATGCCTCCGACCACTCTCCTAGCCGATGTTAGAGAGAGAAAGAGTTCCATCGGCCGAGAGGGAACACCTCAGAGCGCCGGGTGCCATCTTGACCTTTAATTCAGAAGCAGCCAACGTTTCAGCTGCCTCCTCTCCGATCCATTCCCGTGCCCTCTCCCAATTCCAGCCGCCTTCGATATCCCGTAAATCTTGAATCTCACTATATGAAGGAGCTGTCAGTAACTACGGAAGGAGGGCATCTCCAATCCAAAGTTCGTGGAAGAGGGACGATTCGCCTGAGCCCAACTGGAGACGGATCAAAGGCTTGGCGAGATGCCGTCCGTAAAGGATACGTCACCAAGACGGTGAAGATCTGTTTTTGAAGTCTATGGCAGACGGATGAATGTGCCATAAATATTTGGCCTTCATGAACTGGGCCCATATAGTACGGCTCTCGCGAAGCTTCTACCATATCTTCATGGAGCAATCATCAACTATGTACGCCAGTCTGCAGAATCCCAACCCGCCCTCTATTGTAGGTTTGGCCATGGAGTCCCAACTTGTCCAATGATGCTTGTCCTTGTCGTTACAGTGTCCCCAGAAGAAGTTGGCAAAAAGATTTTTGATGGTGGTGAGCACCTTTTTAGGGGGAGAGCAAACGGGAAGTGTAACGCCCCAGTCCTAAAATACGTAGGACTAGGAACGTAGACATGCCAGCTATATATATACGAAGTACATTGGCCTCATATGAATACATAAGCTATAAAATACCGTAAACCACAACTGACTAATCTCATACATAAAATAAAAGAATAAAAGATATCATATAATCAACTATGAAATTGTCATTTGGTACATGTAGTTGGGCGGAGACAAATCCACTACCAACTATAAAAAAAAATACATAACAAAAGAAAGAGTTTGTCCAGCGAAGCGAAGACGATCAAAGTGCAATCATCTTCGAAGAAATAGAGATGATCATGGCCACGACTAGAGCTAGAACACCTGCAAAAGACAATAGCACACACCTGGCGAGATAACCAGGTCCTCAGAGGGACGTAACAAGATACACAATATCATGCCATATAAACTGAATAAATATTGCTCAAATAAATAAGTCAATTGAATTATAACATAGTCCAATACACACCTATTGAACTAGCTTACCATCCCCCCAACCAAACAAGGACAGGAGATGGTAAACTAATTCACGATGACGTATCTTTCCTTGCTATGACCCAATATGGTATCCGGACCCCGACAAGGTTTACTACCTTCTCATCGAAGTAGTAAGCCACACCTACAACCAAACAAGGATAAGATGTGACGAACTAAACCGCGACAAGTTATTGTTCCAAGCCACGGTCAGATACAAGTACCCAAACCAAAAGTACTCGTACCTAACGGATAAAAGTGCCTAACCATTCTAAATGAATGCAGTTTTAAGAACAGTTCATGGTCGCATGACTATCGGGTCAAGTCAAGAAAAATACAGTACCTCAGTAGCGAGTTACAACACCATATACTATTTCTCAGTATCGAGCGAGTCTATAGCATATAGTCTATCTATCGTTCCTCATTAGCGAGCGAGTCTACGATAGATAGGGTGGTAGTCAACTTTCAATCATGTTCTCCCCGCCAAATGCCAACTCGTAACTGCTAAGTCTTCTAGCATGCAATTCTATTAGCAGTTATTTTCTAATGTACGACTTATACGTACTGGTGGCCAGCCAATCACGCATGTCCGAGTCCTATATGTGACTCACAACAATGTGGTATAAATGTGTCAAGGCTTATGAATGCAACACACAAGGTGGTCCCTTAAATCTAGGTTTAATATGTAAGAAAAATAATACATAGCAGGAATTTAACTGAACAGTAAGTTCTAACAAGTTATGCCATGTATCATAGTTTATTTTGCATAAAGAAAATAATGAATAATGCATGAAATATGAGCTAAAATAAATAAATAGCAAATGACAAGGTGTCTTGCCTGGTAGGATGCCTGGTGTACTGTGATGATCAAGGTGGCACGAACTATGATTTCGGTGCAACAACTATGCAAGGTGACCTCGGGTGGTGGCACAGACAGTTCCATTGGGTCCAGAAGGGTCTATTTAGTTAGGGTCGGTAGGAGGAGTTACAGAATTGGCGAGGGAATAGGAATAATCGGATTGGTATGGTCAAGAATCGATAGTCGAAGGGTTTGTGAAAGTAATATATATACTATTTTAGAAAAATAGTTATAATGCTTGAAGCTATATTTTATAGTGAAAAATAATTTTAGATAAATGCACACTTTAAAAATAAAAGTCATTTTTAGGCTAAACCCTAAATTTGTCAAAAATGAAATTATAGGTAGAAAACTATATTTTCATTAGTTAAAAATAATTAATGATAATATTTGCAAATCTAGAAAACCAGTTTTAAGACAAAAGCCAAATTTTGTTAAAGTAAAACTTAGGTAAATAGGTCGATTAAAATACATAACTAATAAGATAAATTCCAAAATAATACTTAGTTATCACAATGCAAAATTAATGATAATATTGTCCATAGTAGTAATAATACTAATAAAATATATACTAATATTTATACATATAAACATACAAATCTATACTAGAGCCTATATAATTTTAAAAATTAATATTGTCAACATTGGCCTATAAAATAAGTAGACGTAAATATATATTTTATTCACCATCTATTTTTGGAACTAAGTATATTTTTATAAAAAGAAAAATGTAACGAATTAGCAACCTTTGTTAATAATCATAACAACAATAATAATCTTAATATTTAATAATCACAACTCATGAGTTTACTAATCATAAACTGATTATACTAATAACAGAAAAAAATAAACTAATAATAATAATAATAATAATAATAATAATAATAATAATAATAATAATAATAATTACTACTTTACTTTTCCTTTTCTTTTCTTTAGAGACAGAGAGAGAGAATGAGAGGGTGAGATCGAAGTGTAGAGGGAAGAAGAGAGGGAGTGAGAGGAAGCGGGTGAAGGAGGAGAGAGATCCGGAGAGGGTGAGGCGGCGGAGGCGGCACTGGTCTCGACTGTGGAAGCTCGGGGGTTGCGGCAAGGCGCACGCGAGGCGATGGCGCGCGGCTTCGTTCGTGGCTGTCGATCGGCGGTAGGCGCCGGAGGCTTCGACGCGGTGGTGGAGGTGGAGAAGAGAGGGAACTGGGAGGTGGAGACTCGGAGGGGCTCGATGGTCCAACCGGGGAGCGATCGCGGAAGACCACGTCGGGGCTGGCAGGATGAGACGGAGTGCGGTGCTATGGGCGGCAAGGGTCGGTGCCGGCTCGAGGAGGAAGGGGTTCACACCGAGCGATCGCCGGCGAAGGGGAAGGCCAGGGCGGTGGCGCGCTGGAGGCAAAGGGCTTCCAAGGATAGGACACGTGGCGGAGCTCTGCGTATGTCGATGCACGGAGCTCGCCGCCCAAGGAGGAGGTGAATATCGGGATAGCCAGATCCAGCACCTACGCGAAGCGGCGGAGGTGGTGCACGCTCGGCGGATCTTGGCCGCTGGAGGTGAGTGTGACGATTGGCGTATGTTACGATCATCGAGGTTGGCTCGGGGAGACTCGGCAACGTGGGGTCGGTGAACGTCGGCTGACGGCGACGTCCGATAGGTAAGGGTGGTGATGGTGATGTTATTATTTATGGGTTTTTAGTTTTGATATGTCATCGGCGAGTGGGTGCTGGCGACGGGGTGGTGGTCTGGGTGGTGTTGGTCGGGTTAGTTGTACTAACAACGGTGGCGTGATCGGGTGGTGGTGTTGACGGCTGGCAGGGAGGTCGCTGGCCGGGAATGACGACGTTGTAGTTGTGTGTATTGTTTGTTTTTGTGGGAGTGATGACGATGGCGGGGGTGATCGACTTTGTGTAAGTGGTTCTGTAGACGGGTGTAGCCTGCTGCCGAGTGCGGCTAATGGCGATGGGTGGTGGATTGGAGATCCGGGGAGGAGGTCTGGTGGTATCGGGGCAGGGATGCGGATACGGCGGTGATCGCGATATCGGAGACCAGATGATGGAGGTAATAGTGTTGGCAGGGGATACGCGGCCTGGGTGGCTGTAGGCTAGGGTCTAGGCTTTGATTAGGAATCGTGTCCAAAATGTGGACACGAAGATGATGTAAATGTAACTCTAATGAAGGAATTAGTGGAGGAGATGGAGACACGGATACGATGCACAGCCATGGTGGTAGAATTGGTTTGGTGGAATTGTGGGAGAAATAGAATATAGAGCCTCTCCTTATATAGGAGGTTGATCTCCTAGTTTGATAAGACGTTGAAGAATTTAAATTCTTATTTAGATAATTCACCCCTTTTATTTAATCAATTTAAAATAAATTTCATAAAATCTAATAGTTTAAATCTAAGTAAAATCTTATCTCCAATTATCCAAAAATCAAATCAATAAGTTAAATTTTTATTACCATAACTAATTAAACAATAAATCCATAAATCTAAAAATATATTTATAATAAATGATAATAATAATAAATTTCGAAAATCAATATACATATTAATAGGAACTACTTCAAAATACCTTTTAAATAATTTAAGATAATTAATGAATAATTTTAAAAAATAATTTATACATAAATTACATCTTACGTATTTGCATGAGAAGAAGGTATTTTTTATGAAACATAGTTTTCTAAATCACCAATAAAATAAACTCGCCTTTTTATAATAATAAAATTAAATAATGTTTTTGAAATCTCGATGCGACATTTTTCACAACCTTAAGTAAATAAAAGTAATTACTATGTATTATTTTGAAACTATAAAATAGAAAAATATTTTTCTAAAAATATTTACGCTCGCACATATTCGCACTCGTCGAGCAATTACGAAAAAAGAAATTTCGTGCGCGACGTACAATACAAAATAAAAAAATCAGTACCAAATTTATATATAAAAATAGTAGTAATTTAGGGGTTTTACAGCAAGGGTGTAAATGGGGATGGAAGAGAGGACGTGCTGAATCAGAATCATCTTTCCGCTAGGTGATAAGATCGTGTTGTGCCATCCCTCTATTTTTTTCTTCTAATTTTGTCCACCAGCCCTTCAAAAATGTCCGTATTGGATCTGCCATACACCAGTGGGCACCGTAAATAACTGAACGGTGGGTACGCAACAAAGAAGGAGGTGATGTTAGAAAAGGTAGAAGAGTGGTCTCTGTTGGTCGAGTGGTGGGTATAGATAACACTCTTGTCGGGGTTGACACGCTGGCCGGAGCATTTGGTATATGTCTACAGCATTTTATGGACCACTTCTATAGACCCAACGTCGCCAGAGAAATAAATAAGGATGTCGTCAGCATAAGCCACGGGGTGATAATCGGACATCCGCTGGTGGTATGGAAATGCTGGAAGCGGGGGGTATCTACCATTTTGTTGAGGTTTCTGCTAAGAGCTTCATCGACTATGATGAAGATTGTGGATGATAAGGGGTCACCCTGTCTGACTCCTCAACTAGATTTGAAGAAACCCTCAGCTTGACCGATAATAACAGTGGAGAACCAAGAGTTACTGATCGATCTCCACACGATGTCTATCCAGGTCTCCGAAAACCCGAAAGCTCTGAACACCCATATCATGAATTGCCAGTCCTTTTTGTCGTACGCTTTCTCCATATCCAGCTTGATGGCTATGTACCCACCCCTAGATGGAAATTTCATTCAGGTGATCTTTTCCTGAGCCGTCAGGATATTGTCTAATATGTTCCGTCCATGAACAAAGCCGCTTTGCTCCTCGGAGATGATCTTGGGGAGAAGCCCGGATATACAGTTGGCAATGATCTTCGGGATAATTTTGTTGGTGAAGGTACGGGGCGAAAGTCTTTGAAGGTTTTCGTGTTGTCCTTCTTGGGAATAAGAATGAGGTTGGCATATGATATCAATCTGGGGTACCTCGCTCCTTGAAAGAAGGCAGTGACCACCATGTGGACATCCGATTTGATAATGTCCTGGCAAGATCTGAAGAAGACACCAGTGAATCCGTCAAGACCAGGCACACTATGTTCGTTCAGGTCCCAAACAACTTCTTTAACTTCAGTCTCGGAAGGAAGAAGCTGCAGCTGAATATTATCTCTGTCTTCAATCAAGCGGGGGATCTTTACGAGGAATTCGACGTCCTTGTGTATAATCTCTTTAGTTAATAATTAGGAATAGAAATTAGCCACAGCCGATCGAATACCCTGTTGATCATTAATAATATGACCACTCTCGTCGACGATCTGGTGAAGTTTGAGTTGTAGTCTGCGCACCTTAACATATGAGTAAAAATAACTAGAATTTCTATCGTCTTCGATGTCCCAAGTCAGCCTGGCTTTCTGTTTCCAAAATTCTGCCTCGACTTTCAGCCTGAACTTTAGCAGCGCTCTAGTGAGGTTGAGGGAGGCACGGGCCGCAGAAGATCTGTCGGTCGTGAAAAGAATTTCACTGCGAGCAACATCGTCCTCAACCGTACGGACGGCCTAAAAAATGTCACCAAAAGCTTTCTTACTCCAAACCGCAAGGGCTTTTCTAGTGGCTTTCAACTTGGCCGTCATACAGAATAGGGGATCGGGGTCGTCAGCGACATTTTAGACGGCTGCCACAGTATTTCTGAATTGGGGATGGTGGCTCCAGAGGTAAAGAAACCAAAAACTTTTCTTGATCTGGTTCGAATTACTGCTAATTTCAATGAGAAGGGGGAATGGTCGAATGCTGTGGCATTGAGGTGCGAGAGGTTCGAGATAAAACCCATATCAGACCACTGAGCGTTGATGAGGGCACGATCCAGACGGGAGTGCTAACGGTGGACATCTTCCTACATGTTACACCATGTGAAGGCATTGTCGAAAAACTGAAGGTGTGATAGGTGGGCGCTGAATATGAAATTGTTAAAATCCTGCATGGCCATCGATGGGGGCGGACGGCCGCCTGACTTCTCCTCTCTGCAAGTGTAAACCCTCAACCCAATTTTTTTCTTTTATAATAATTCTTTTTAGAAGGCTATATGGATATATATAAAATAATAATAATAATAATAACTATTTAGTTGTTAGTTTAAATGTCAAAGGAAATAAAAGGGAAAATTATAAACCCAAGTGTGATGAGGACTTAGTGCAGACCTAAACATTCAAATTGTTTGCCATAGCCGACCCTTCCCCCCTGGTTTCAAATCTTCATTCGAATATGTGGTAAGCTCAAAATCCTGATAAGATCAAGCCAGAAAAAATAGAATTCAAATTCTTTGCAAAACCGAACCTTAAACGCTGTGTTCAAATTCAAACTCCTGTTTATCTCCATCTTCGGCCGACTCTAAGGACCCCTACGGATTTGATTGAATTGAATTCAATTTCGTTTCTCCTAATCTCAAAAAGGGTTGAAACATATCATTAACCTTGTAATATATATATAGTAGGGATCGGCCAATTGTTCCGCTTCCCTCATTAAAACCTAATTCATCATCTTCACAAAACCGTGCCTCATTTTTGTTCTAGTATGGAAGGATCAATTCAAAAGTTCATCACCCAGGTACTCTCTTCCACTCTCTAGTGTTTTCTGCCATCAATATATAAGTAGGATGTGATGTAGGTATTCGATATAATGGCAAGTAGTACATGGGTGGTTCAAAAGTATGCACTGATGAAGTATCAGATATCTATAGGTATTCTGGCAATAGGTAGAGGAAACTAGCAGGAATTAGGAAGGGTAACACGTGACACTTCCTGTATCAGTAGCACGTGACACCTTTATGTATCAGTTGACACATGTTACATGTTCACATATCAATTAACATGAGCTTTAGGGAGCCCATATCTGGGTTATGACTAGGAGAATACAATACTAACTATATATCATTTACTGTACGATGCAATCTATGAAAACTTGTGTATACAGGTTAAGAATTTTAGTTCATGTGTTATCATAATGTATAGGACTTAGAGGCAACATCTGGGTGCAAGCGTGTGTCAGATGACATGGGCTAAGTTCTTGTATTAACCCAGGACAGAGGGATATGGGGTTACTGGTACAGGACAGTAGAGGAAACATCAGTATATGTCAGTTGCCTTGATGTTTCAGTCCTTGGACTAAGGTGCCAACTATTGGGTTTAGTGTTTCAGTTAACAAAGGGGGCATCCCAATCTTAGCAATGACAAACAGAGGTTAGGATGCAATATCAGATTTATGAAGACCCAGGTATATGTTTGCACAACTCCAAGGTTTGGAGTATCAGAAAAACTTTCTAAGGCACTAGTATGGGTATTGTGGTAAGGACCAGACATAGACCTTAGTACCTGTTTGCAAAAACAAAAAGTATTTATTCTAAACTTGTAAAAGAATAGTACAAAGTACAATAAATTCTGGGGAAGTACAACTGTAGGAATCTGATCGGAAGATGATCACTTTATCCCTTGGACTATGTGAACTTGAAGACTGTAGCCTCTGAAAAATACAGCAACCATTTTGCAAGAGTTCTTGATCTCTGTGCGTATGTATCCGATTATTTCACAATGATTGGAAACTCTATTTATAGAGTTCAGGAAATAACTATTTTAGCAGTTATTCTGATGTACGCGAAGCTGGATTGCGCCATACTGGGTTGCGCCAACATTTATTCGATTATAAGTCATGTACTAACTGTATTTAGATGCGTAGCATCATGTGATTGAGATGCACATGGTCGTGTATAGGATAATAGACACGTCTTGAGAGATTAGTGGCATGTGCGCCATGTCATCCTGCTTTATAAATAAAAATTGTCTTAACTTTATCAGGTTGTGCGAGCTTCGGTCAACTGCGCCTGATTGAGCCGCGCCTAGACACGTGGCAGCTTTTGAGTAGAAGTCATTCAAATTGCGCCTAGGCGCAACTAAAGATTTTGTCTGGATTGCGTCTAGACGCAACTTACAAAGTGTACAGGACAGCTGTCAACCAACTCCCCTCGAGCAGCACAATTCACGGGATTCAAAGAGATTTTCCTCGTTCACTGTGTTTGTCAGTTGTCAGTGTTGTCACGTAATGATGGCCATTAAATGTCAGACGCCACGTAGATTTTGGTGCAACATAATTGGGCGCAGTCTGATATCAGGCGCAACCTGATCAGTGGCGCAGCTTGATCTCTGAGCTTAAAAACAGTGGCGCAGCTTGATTTTTGGGGTGCAACTTGATTACTGGGTAGTAGATTCATGGCGCAACTTGATATTTAGGTCCTACAAGACCCCCTTCAAAGTTTTCAAAACTTAAAAATCATTTCAAAGTTTTGAAATACTTTGAATTTACAAAAGCTTTGACTGAGTCAAGTTGTGCCAGTCAACCGCAGTCATCTTAATTAAATTTCTTTCTCAAAAATACTCAATCTTCTCTTCGTCTTCCCGAGTTTCATTGATAAATTTTCAGTTTCCCATGAGGAATATGAAGAGTCAATTTAGTGCTATATATGTAGGGGTAGATTTTCATACTTTGTTCTTCACTTCTGTAATTCCGATGGCGTCTAAGAAGGAAACAGAGGACAATGCTGTCACCAACATCAAGTCTCCTGAAGCAAAACCCGACGTCATGCCTTCGACTTATTTGTTAGAGGCTGACCCGACACTGAGGGCGACAAACTTTCTAGACTATTTTGGGTTAACCCTATAGAGTTTAGATGTCTCAGGGACAGGATGAGCTGCTAAAAAGTCAGCAAGTGCTTGGCCCTTTACAAACTTTTGAGGAACATAAACCATATCATATTGTGCTAGTAATATGGCCCATGTGGCAAGCCTAGAATTGAGTGTACTTGGCTTCTCCATTAAGACACGAAGAGGATTGACTCGGGATATGACATGAATAGTTTGTCCTATGATGCAACGTCTTGTCTTCTGAACAACAAACATTAAGGTTAAACATTCCTTCTCTACCAGACTATAACAATGTTCAGCTCCAATCATCTTTCGGCTAAGATAGTAGATGGCTTGCTCATAACCTTCTTTGTTCTTCTGAGCTTAGAAAAGCTCCCAACGAATGATCCATTGCCCGGACATACAGTAAGAAAGGTATTCCTGAGATCGGTGGTACAAGAATCGGTGGACTCATTAAATACCGCTTTATGTCGTCAAATGCTCGTTGACATTCTTTCGTCCTGTAACACCCAGTTTTTCAAATGAGGATAATTTTGAAATTTTATAATTTTTAGTCTTTTAATAATGATATTTAAATTATGATATGATTTTTGGTAATTTTTAATTATTTTAAAACTATTTTAAATCATGACTTATGATTTTGGTGTTTTGATAGTGTAACCTTGGAGACTGGTTGACCTAGAGCCTAACCATGTTATTGGGATACTTATTTATCCTTTTAGCCTAGAGGGTATTTTGTCATTTTTGGGGTTATTTGAATTTAATATAATTTATTTGAATTTATGACTTATTTTGAGTTGATTTGAATGATGGTTGAATAGGTTGACTTTGACTAGTGTTGACCTTGGTGGACTGACCAATTAGCTAACCCTAGTTATGAGTACCTTGGTTAGGTTATGTGATCCTAGTCTAATCTAAGTTAACCCATTTTTTAGTCATTAGAATCAAGATTAGCAATAGGTGACCTATTGATTAGGGGTTTTGGTTCATGACTTAAGGACATTGGAATCATGACTTATGACTTAACAAGTAGAGGCCCAAAGCCCAACCCATTAGCTAACCCTAACCCTAATTCTATGGCCACACCCACATAGGAATCCCCACCTATTTATACTCTCTTCCATTAGGTTAGCCTCCCTTTAGAAAGAGTTGCAAAGTTGGAAAGAAAGGTTAGTTCTAAACTTCCTAAAACCCTAGAAATTCCATTTTAATTCCGTTTCTTCCCAAATCAATTGCATTAGGTTCTAATTAGCTTCCTGTTATTGTTCATGGAGGCCAATCCCAGTTGGAGAGCAATTTGGAGTCATTGGCTAGCTAGAGGAGATCTCATTTTTGGAGTTTTTCTTTGAGGAAGACACCTATAGGTAAATTCCTATTCTCTCCACCAAATTTCGATTTCTTTGCATGGTTAGGAAGCCCTAGGTGTTCTCTCTCTGTAGGAAAAGGTTTTGCTAGGTTTCGTGTCATTTACGTGTCCGTATCGGACACGTATTCTGATATGTGTGCAAGTGTTTGATGAAATGTATGTGAGGATTTTATTTCTGATTTTTGTGGAACTAGTTGCATGGAATGACAGATCTATATGTGTATATTATATTTCATGTAAACTGAGCACAGATTCGAGTCATGTTCGTGTCCAAATCGGACACGAACTCGCTACACGACGCACGTACACAGTCCCCTGCTCACGCACCCTTCGTGCTCGCTGCACCCCCCACGTGGTGGGCTGCCTTTTGGCATGAAGGAGGGGGCACACACTGATGTGCCACCCCTTGAGTTTGATACGAAATCTTGTCGTGTCAAGGGAGCCCAGACACGTGCACCGATCTTATACTGCACTGTTTCGCACGAACAGCAGCTACTGACACAGACTCATAACTTGGACACGACACATCCCTGACCCGATTCAGGGTGATGGACCCTTAGACCTACCCTAGGCGAACATATAGGCATCTTCACGTGACACTTGGTGCACCGTGTCGTGTCCATAAGATACTTGCATGCCCGCACGACACTGCTCTGTGCAGTAACGTGTCTGTGTGTGTTCGTTTCTATTTGACATGTCGTGTCCTATTACCTAGACACGAGACGACTCAAATGACACCAATACATATGCACGACACTTTAACACACATTAATTTGATGATTTGAATTGATTAGATGCCTGATTAAGGATTTCTTCTTATTGTTCTGATACTACCCTTCTGTTCAGTGGTTAATCGAGTCAATTAGGTAAAAACTGGTTAACTCATAATTAATTTAATGATGTTAATATACTAGCATGTGTGTTATACTAGGTTTTTGCCTCTGCATTACTTGTAATGTTAGTTAGGTTGTTGTACGGGATTCGAGCATGGCACTTCATTTACATTGGCACTTGACTTATTCAGATATAGCTATTGCATGATGGCATAAACCTGCACCCTTGCAATGCCTAGGCTGTGACACTTCCTTGACACACATTTGACTTGGTTGCACCCCTCTGGACACGTTTGCTTGGACACATTGCCACTTGTTGACATGCTAGTCATCACTGTACTCACTGCCTATGCCTGTTCTGTCTGATATTCACTGAGTTTGGTTGCAACAGGGAATTGATGGTTGTGTTGATGGGTTGATTTCGAATCTATTGAAAGATCGACCTATTAACTGTGTTGAAATCTGGAAATGGAAAAACTTGAGATGGGTTGATCAACTATGATCGATTTGAGTGTAGACTAAAACTGAGATTAGATGTTCAGTCCCTTGGTTTTATGATTCAGTAGATGAATCTCATGTTTTATGAATGATTGAGACTTATGAATCAGTCTCATACATTCTTAGGTTTAATGATATTTGATAATGGTCATTGCTTTTCACCTTGGTTTCGAGATGGCACTTTGATGTGTGTTTCGAGTGTGGTAATCAAACTCAGTAGGATACTAAGTATCAGTGAAACCCATATAAGGTTTTCGGTTGAGATATATTATGTATCAGTTTGGATGTTAATTCATCTACCAGTCTTCACATTTGGTTTAAATGTGGATTATCTCAGGTTCCTGATTTTTTCTAGTTATATATTGAGTACAGTTTTTCCCTCTTGTCACTGAATTTAGTTGGGTTCATTCCTTCCCAATTCGAAACAGGGATTTGGGTTTGAGTTTTGATGAGTTCCAAGTTGGGTTTCAGGTATGGTATTGGATTGAGTTCAGTTTTGGTTTGAAATTGATTTCCTGGATTTGGTTTCCTGTTGTCAGCTGATTTACTTTGGTTCCAGTCCTCTTTCCTTGATTGAGTTCATTGTGTATTGAATAGGATTGAATGTGGTTGGACTGTTTTAAACCTGAGATTCATTCATTGTTTCCTATTTTCTGTATACACACAGTTACACCCTTCACTGTCACACTAAGACACTCTCACTCTCTTGGCACCCTCTAACACTCACACATACACCCTCTCATGTCTTCACACACACACACACACATCCCTTTAGACACACACACATCCCATAGTTTCCCCTCTCTATGTATATATAATCCATATATGTAATATATATAAATCTAATGCATAAGTATATTATGTATATATGTAGGTATCTTATATATTATAATATGTATGTGTACTATTATATATATGTATGTATGGTATAAATATAGGTAGCCTATATGTATATATACATATATGTATTATGTGATTTCCATGTGTAGGCCTAGATGCAATATATGTTGTGTGATGTTGGTTTTGACTTTATGTTGTATAGGTTGTATGGACTTGGTATACTAGCATATGCTAGTTTAGCCTTGATTAGACTAATATAGACTTATTAGGACTTAGAATGATTGTTAAACCTAGTTTAACATAACCTTGACTTGTTTGACCTAATTTAGACTTCTTGGACCTAGTTTGACCATAGTTGACATAGTTTGACTTTTAGAGTTGACCAGAGTTGACCAAGAGTTGACTTTGGCCTAGATTGACCTAGATTCATTTAGAATGCATTGTAGTGCATCTTATTACCATTCTGGACATGTTATGACTTGTGCTGTTCTAAATAGGAGCCAAACACCACTCCTCGGACAGTACTTTTATCTTGGGCACTCAGATACCAGGCGAGTACATTCTCTGATCATTTTATATCCTGTTTAGAATTATTTTCCTGCTTTAAATTACTTTACTTGATACTGTCACGTTGGTCACACGAATTAGTATTATATGGATCCCTTCTTGAGATGTTATCCCCTCAGGGAGCATCGGATACTACATGTTCTGTGCGTTTCACTTACATGGTGTATCACTATGCTTCACGGTTCATTGATCACTTGTGACATATACTCTCATGATCACAGAGTCTTCCTTGAATCACCCATTTATGGGTATTCCTTGAATCACCCATATATGGGCATTCCTTGAATCACCCATTTATGGGCCTACCATGTATCACCCCTTGTGGGCCATTGCATGGAATCATAACATAACCTGGCTGGATCTTTGTGTATTGATTGGGGGTATAGGGGAGTAGAAGTAGACATATGAATAATATCCAAGTAGTGTAGTTCCCAGAATCACTCCATAGTATAGTTTCCAGAATCTCCTATGCCATTCACATGTTTATATTATACTCTGACTCACTAGCCACTGTTAGTTCTCTACTTATAGTAGATATTTCTATTACAATTCTCTCTCTGTTTATATTCTGTACTTTCTTTCAGTTCATGTATCTTACTTTACTGCATGATTATATTTTCTAACCTGCTATGATCTGTTGAGATGTATTGTGCTCGCTCCTGTCCTGACTGGACCTGTTGAAAATATTACAGAGGACGAGGAGGAGGCTTGTGTGGATACCTACTACGGGACAGCTCTAGATGACACCAGTGATCCGAATTCCCAGCCGGATCCATTAGCTATAGAGACTGATGCTCCCTAGTCTAGGTTTTACTATTATTGTCATTTGGGATCTGGATTGTATATATTCTTTCATATTCAGTAGTTGAGACTTGTATTTCTGGATGTTGCTGAGATGTTATCTTAGATACTTAGACTCTTCTGATCTTCTGTACTTTATTTTGAGTTTTATATCATGTCGTACTTCTTCTTCTTTAGTTGTGATTGAGTTTACATTTTGCTATGTCACCCCCATTCGGGAAGTATAAACTGTTTAGCATTACTTTGTTAGATGTTGTGACCTAGGACATCGTTCTACCGCCGACACTGTGGCATAGGCTGGACGTACCTACTTCTTGTGCCCTTACTCTAGGGTACGGGTCGTGACACATTTTTAGTGGTAGCCCATGCAGGTCGAGTTTGTGTAGTGGTATTCGAACTAGAGTATCACTACAGCCTGCAGTAGGATTAGGATAAATTGAAGGTACTCAATCACATTAGGAAAAACTCTTAATCAGATTCATTTTATCTAAATTTGCTGTTTATTGTCTTCCCTTGAATATAAACTATCCTCCTTTGAATTTTTGCTTCATTCCCAGTAATTGCTTCTTGTTTTGATCTGTCTTCATAATGGTTATGGAGACATGATCTCATCGCTTCGGTTCGGGGAATACTATCGAGAGGCTGGCCACCACTCGTCCTGTTCATCAGGGCCTCGAGACCGCAGCTCCTGTTGTGCCGACTCAGGTTGGTATTTCTGCTACATTGGAGGTGCACCTCTGTCTGTACAGAGACTTTTTTCTGTCATTTCCGATTTCTCTCAGCAGCAACGGTTCATGCAGCATCAGTAGCAGACCAGGGGAATCCAGCAGGGACGAGCTATCGTCAGGACAGTCGATGATGCACAGACCAATAGAGATCTTGCTACAAGTTTCGTTCTTCTCGATTCCATTCCCGTAATTGTCTTTTATAACTACCTTGAAATTCGGTTCCATCTGTTCCTTGTTGATTGATTAATTTTGTCATGTTGCTCTTTTGTTATGTTTATTTTTCTTCTAAGAAAATCATATGGGCTAGGTCACCTCAGTTATGGGATCTAGAATCTTCGATAGTCGTGTTAGTTGGCATAGTGAGGACATGTAGTCAGATTTTGGATGTATTTCTCGGGTATGGAAATTTAAGGTTTTTGCCGTCGCATACGGCAATACAGAAATTTTAAATACCATGAACCTAGAAGTACGTACCTTAGTCAAGGACTCTGTGATTATCGTAGCCTTGCTTACTAGCATGTTGAAGACTCTGGACAACATGATTTTGGACAGACGCATATGATTAACAAGATTGTATCTTGAGAAGGTTTTAAACATCATACCCTTCTATTGTTATAAATAACTTAGGAGTAGGGATATTTAGTTTTGTAGAGCTTATTCATATGTGGTTCTTTTATAGTATAATGATATGACGACTTGTAGAGTGTCTGTACCCTAGAGATGATAGTTAGTAGTAGTATTAGAATAGTAACCCATTGTAGATAATTTCCCTATTTTTTATAATACCAACCAGTTTATATATATGATGTTAGTATGCCTTACAGCCTTCATGATTGTTATTACTTTTCTTACCTTTTCCAGTGAGACATCCATGACCAGAGCCTGTCCTTGAATATAGTGGTAGTTTCACCTAAGACCGAGAGGTCTATTTATATAGATAGGTTGCAGATGATATTAGCATATGGGATATGGGTTTGGTTGGTATCTGTCATTGTTGTATAGGATTATTGACAAGTTATTTAGCCTATAATTGGTTCAGTCTTCTATTTTAGTTAATTTCTCTTTGTGTTGAGTTCAGTCATGATTGATCAACCTTTATAGGCAGTGTGTAGACCCTTTATTAGAGACCCTCTTCCCTTGGTTCATACTTTTTCAGGTTGTTCACTGCACTCAACTTTCATTACCTATCATATTATATCATAGATTTCACTGGACTATTGTTCAGACCCCAATTATTGACTCACCAATATAACCATCAATCCCTTACCATATTCTGCATATCTGGAGAGTTAGTATCGTGCATATTAGAGGTCTGCACTCATCCTTACTTCTGTACATGGTGACCTACTGCATCTCTTAGCAATTACCTTACTTGATAGCCTTACAATATCCTTCATTATAACATGTAGTACCTGCCCTACAAAACCTTTTTGGACAGGGTTGTTCAGTCTATTTAGGACAGTTATTTTCATTGGGGATATAATGTGGGTTGTTGATAAGAGTTCTCCCTTGACCACTGTTCTGTTCCAACACACCCTGCAGTATCTGACCTTTTCTTAGAAGTGATAGGTATGTGGTAGGAAGTGTGTGTTTTAGACCCTGAATAGAGTTGAGGTGATGAGGGTTAATATATATAGTTTGTATATATAGGTAATATATTTTGATTGGTACGTAGCCTGCACTCATTTGTAGTATACTGCCTATAGCATTCCCTGTACACCAGTCTGGTTCACTCCTTCAGACCACTGTCTTGCATATAGTTAGTTCAGCCAGATAGAGAGGAGAGTCCAGGTTGATCTAGAGGCTTGTTTCAGTCACCATGTAGGTTTTTTTTCACATTGACTATACAAGTGGACCCAAATGTCATGTCTTTTAGCTCATAATTTCAATCTCCTTAGCATCATTCCCTTTTGTCTATATTGATGTTTCAGACCATTCCTCCTTAGCCTAATTCATAGCTTTTGTTTCAGTCCGTTATAAGTTTAGTCTACTTTAACTCTTGGTTGATCAGTCACATATATATAGATGATATACTTAGGATATATGTGATGGGTTATTGTTTTTGAGCATATATATGTGGTATTTGGGATTGGTATGCTCGGCTTGTAGGTACTTAGTTATGGGTGACTTGATAGGATTGGAAATTTAAGAGCTAGCCTATTATAGAGTTTCTCTTTTTGCTAAATTCTAGTTGCCAACACTTAGGTAGCTAGCATTGGTAAAATCCTAAGAAGTTGACCAGCTGATGACCAAGTACTGGGATATTGAGAAAATTGACTAGTGTTTGACCCTTGACTATGTTTGACCTAGAAGGGGGTGCGATCATCTTAATTTCGAGGACGAAATTTTTATAAGGTGGGTAGGATTGTAACACCCAGTTTTTCAAATAAGGGTAATTTTAAAATTTTATAATTTTTAGTCTTTTAATAATGATATTTAAATCATGATATGATTTTTGGTGATTTTTAATCATTTTAAAACTATTTTAAATTATGACTTATGATTTTGGTGTTTTGATAGTGTAACCTTGGAGACTGGTTGACCTAGAGCCTAACCATGTTATTGGGATACTTATTTGTCCTTTTAGCCTAGAGGATATTTTGTCATTTTTGGGGTTATTTGAATTTAATATAATTTATTTGAATTTATGACTTATTTTGAGTTGATTTGAATGATGGTTGAATAGGTTGACTTTGACTAGTGTTGACCTTGGTGGACTGACCAATTAGCTAACTCTAGTTATGAGTGCCTTGGTTAGGTTATGTGATCCTAGTCTAATCTAAGTTAACCCATGTTTAGTCATTAGAATCAAGATTAGCAATAGGTGACCTATTGATTAGGGGTTTTGGTTTATGACTTAAGGACATTGGAATCATGACTTATGACTTAACAAGTAGAGGCCCAAAGCCCAACCCATTAGCTAAACCTAACCCTAATTCTATGGCTGGCCACACCCACATAGGAATCCCCACCTATTTATACTCTCTTCCATTAGGTTAGCCTCCCTTTAGAAAGAGTTGCAAAGTTGGAAATAAAGGTTAGTTCTAAACTTCCTAAAACCCTAGAAATTCTATTTTAATTCCTTTTCTTAAAAAATCAATTGCATTAGGTTCTAATTAGCTTCCTCTTACTGTTCATGGAGGCCAATCCCAGTTGGAGAGCAATTTGGAGTCATTGGCTAGCTAGAGGAGATCTCATTTTTGGAGTTTTTCTTTGAGGAAGACACCTATAGGTAAATTCCTATTCTCTCTACCAAATTTCGATTTCTTTGCATGGTTAGGAAGCCCTAGGTGTCCTCTCTCTGTAGAAATAGGTTTTACTAGGTTTCGTGTCCTTTACGTGTCCGTATCGGACACGTATCATGATATGTGTGCAAGTGTTTGATGAAATGTCTGTGAGGATTTTATTTCTGATTTTTGTGGAACTAGTTGCATAGAATGACAGATCTATATGTGTATATTATATTTCATGTAGACTAAGCACGGATTCGAGTCGTGTTCATGTCCAAATCTGACACAAACTTGCTGCACGATGCACGTACACAGTCCCCTGCTCATGCACCCTTCGAGCTCGCTGCACGCCCCACATGGTGGGCTGCCTTTTGGCATGAAGGAGGGGGCACACACTGATGTGCCACCCCTTGAGTTTGACATGAAATCGTATCGTGTCGAGGGAGCACGGACACGTGCACCGATCTTACACTGCACTGTTCTGCACGAACAACAGCTACTGACACGGACTCGTAACTTGGACACGACACGTCCTCGACCCGATTCAGGGTGATGGACCCTTAGACCTATCCTAGGCGAACACGTAGGCATCTTCACGTGACACTTGGTGCACTGTGTCGTGTCCACTTGACACTTGTATGCCCGTACGACACTGCTCTGTGTAGTAACGTGTCTGTATGTGTTCGTTTCTATTTGACACGCCGTATCCTATTACCTAGATACGAGACGACTCAAATGACACCAATACATTTGCACGACACTTTAACACACATTAATTTGATGATTTGAATTGATTAGATGCCTGTTTAAGGATTTCTTCTTATTGTTCTGATACTACCCTTCTGTTCAGTAGTTAATCGAGTCAATTAAGTAAAAACTGGTTAACTCATGATTAATTTAATGATGTTAATATACTAGCATGTGTGTTATACTAGGTTTTTTCCTCTGTATTACTTGTAATGTTAGTTAGGTTGTTGTACGGGATTCGAGCATGACACTTCATTTACATTGGCACTTGACTTATTCGGATATAGCTACTGCATGATGGCATAAGCCTGCACCCTTGCATTGCCTAGGCTGTGACACTTCCTTGACATACATTTGACTTGCTTGCACCCCTCTGGACACGTTTGCTTGGACATATTGCCACTTGTTGACATGCTAGTCATCACTGCACTCACTGCCTATGCCTGTTCTGTCTGATATTCACTGAGTTTGGTTGTAATAGGGAATTGATGGTTGTGTTGATGGGTTGATTTCGAATCTATTGAGAGATCGACCTATTAACTGTGTTGAAATCTGGAAATGGAAAAACTTGAGATTGGTTGATCAACTATGATCGATTTGAGTGTAGACTAAAACTGAGATTAGATGTTCAGTCCCTTGGTTTTGTGATTCAGTAGATGATTCTCATGTTTTGTGAATGATTGAGACTTATGAATCAGTCTCATACATTCTCAGGTTTAATGATATTTGATAATGGTCATTGCTTTTCACCTTGGTTTCGAGATGGCCCTTTGATGTGTGTTTCGAGTGTGGTAATCAAACTCAGTAGGATACTAAGTATCAGTGAAACCTATATAAGGTTTTGGGTTGAGATACATTATGTATCAGTTGGGATGTTGATTCGTCTACCAGTCTTCATATTTGGTTTAAATGTGGATTATCTCAGGTTCCTGATTTTTCCCAGTTATATGTTGAGTACAGTTTTTCCCTTTTGTTACTGAATTTAGTTGGGTTCATTCCTTCCCAATTCGAAACAGGGATTTGGTTTTGAGTTTTGATGAGTTCCAAGTTGGGTTTCAGGTATGGTATTGGGTTGAGTTCAGTTTTGGTTTGAAATTGATTTCCTGGATTTGGTTTCCTGTTGTCAGCTGATTTACTTTGGTTCCAATCCTCTTTTCTTGACTGAGTTCATTGTGTATTGAATAGGATTGAATGTGGTTGGACAGTTTTAAACCTGAGATTCATTCACTGTTTCCTATTTCCTGTATACACACAGGTACACCCTTCACTGTCACACTAAGACACTCTCACTCTCTTGGCACCCTCTAACACTCACACATATACCCTCTCATGTCTTCACACACACACACACATCCCTTTAGACACACACACACATCCCATAGTTTACCCTCTCTATGTATATATAATCCATATATGTAATGTATATAAATCTAATGCATAAGTATATTATGTATATATGTAGGTATCCTATATATTATAATATGTGTGTGTACTATTATATACTTATTATATATATGTATTTATGGTATACATATAGGTAGCCTATATGTATATATACATATATGTATTATGTGATTTCCATGTGTAGGCCTAGATGCAATATAGGTTGTGTGATGTTGGTTTTGACTTTATGTTGTATAGGTTGTATGGACTTGGTATACTAGCATAGGTTAGTTTAGCCTTGAATAGACTAATATAGACTTATTAGGACTTAGAATGATTGTTAAACCTAGTTTAACATAACCTAGACTTGTTTAGACCTAGAATAACTTGTTTGACCTAATTTAGACTTGTTGGACCTAGTTTGACCACAGTTGACCTAGTTTGACTTTTAGAGTTGACCAGAGTTGACCAAGAGTTGACTTTGGTCTAGATTGACCTAGATTCATTTAAAATGCATTATAGTGCATCTTATTACCATTCTGGACATGTTATGACTTGTGTTGTACTAAATAGGAGCCAAACACCACTCTTCGGACAGTACTTTGATCTTGGGTACTCAGATACTAGGAGGGTACATTCTCTGATCATTTTATATCCTGTTTAGAATTATTTTTCTGCTGTAAATTACTTTACTTGATACTGTCACGTTGGTCACACGGATTAGTACTATATGGATCCCTTCTTGAGAAGTTATCCCCTCAGGGAGCATCGGATACTACATGTTCTGTGCGTTTCACTAACATGGTGTATCACTATGCTTCACGGTTCATTGATCACTTGTGACATGTACTCTCATGATCACAGAGTCTTTCTTGAATCACCCATTTATGGGCATTCCTTGAATCACCTATTTATGGGCCTACCATGTATCACCCCTTGTGGGCCGTTGTATGGAATCATAACATAACCTGGCTGGATCCTTGTGTATTGATTAGGGGTATAGGGGTGTAGAAGTAGACATGTGAATAATATCCAAGTAGTGTAGTTCCCAGAATCATTCCATAGTATAGTTCCCAGAATCTTCTATGCCATTAACATGTTTATATTGTGCTCTGACTCACTAGCCACTGTTAGTTCTCTAATTATAGTAGATATTTCTATTACAGTTCTCTCTCTATTTACATTCTGTACTTTCTTTCAGTTCATGTATCTTACTTTACTGCATGATTATATTTTCTAACCTGCTATGATCTGTTGAGATGTATTGTGCTCACTCCTGTCCTGACTGGACCTGTTAAAAATATTACAAAGGACGAGGAGGAGGCCTGTGTGGATACCTACTACGGGACAGCTCTAGATGACACCAGTGATCCAAATTTTCAGTCGGATCCATTAGCTATAGAGACTGAGGCTCCCTAGTCTAGGTTTTACTATTATTGTCATTTGGGATCTGGATTGTATATATTCATTCATATTCAGTAGTTGAGACTTGTATTTCTGGATGTTGCTGAGATGTTATCTTAGACACCTAGACTCTTCTGATCTTCTGTACTTCATTTTGAGTTTTATATCATGTTGTACTTCTTTTTCTTTAGTTGTGATTGAGTTTACATTCTGCTATGTCACCCCCATTCGGGGAGTATAAACTGTTTAGCATTACTTTGTTAGATGTTGTGACCTAGGACAGCGTTCTACCGCCGACACTGCGGCGTAGGCTGGACGTACCCACTTCTCGTGCCCTTACTCTAGGGTGCGGGTCGTGACACGTCCAAACGAAAGATACACCTTTCTTTATTAACTGAGTAAATGGTCTGCAACGTCCAGATAAATTCAAAATAAACCGCCTGATGTATGCAAGTCGACCTTAGAATCCTCGTAGCTCTTTTAGGTTGCTTGGACGACGCATCTCTTGAATGGCTTTAATCTTCTCGGGATCAACGTGTATACCCTTAGAGGTAATGACGAAGCTGAGAAACTTACCACTAGAGACACCCAAGAAATACTTGGTGGGATTCATTTTGAGTTGATACTGGCGCATTAGATTGAAGATAGTTCTTAAATTTTGAATGTGACCTTCCTTGAGACGACTTTTGACAGCAATATCGCCAACATAGCATTCGACTGTCTTTCGTAGATGATCCTGAAAGATAGTACTCATAGCCCGCTGGTAAGTTGCACCTGCATTCTTAAGACCAAATGGCATGACTGTGTAACAGTACATTCTACGAGGAGTACGAAACGAAGCATGTTTCTCATCATCAGGATTCATCCGAATTTGATTATATCTAGAAAACCGGTCCATGAAAGAAATTCGTTCGAATCCACATGTATTGTCGATCATGACATCAGTAATTGGGAGAGGGAATTCGTCTTTAGGACAAGCATCATTAAGATTCCAAAAGTCTATGCAAACTCGAACCTTTTCGGTCTTCTTCAGGACTGGGACGACGTTGGCTACCCAGTCAGGATGCTGTTCTTCTCTGATAAAACCGCAAGCTATAAGCTTTTTGACTTCATCATCAATTGCATCCATCATTTCAGGCTTGATTCGCCGTTGTTGTTGTTTGACCGGCTTGGCATTCGGCAAGATATTAAGCTTGTGAGTTGCAATTTGAGGATCTAATCCCAGTATATCTTCATAACTCCAGGTGAAGACATCAATATATTCACGAATAAGGTGAATCAATTCTTGTTTATCATCCTCTGAGAGATTTTTGCTAATGAAGATTGGTCATGATACACCCTCCTCTCCAATATCGATATGGACTAATTGATCCTCAGTAGGTGGCTCTCGTTGTTCAAAATAAAGTTTCCACTGATTTTCCATCTTTTGTGCCCAAGGGTCCTCTTCAGGAGCTTCTTCAATATCCTCTTCATCATCTTCCGAAAATTCGACAGACACCATGTTAGAATCAGAAGAGTTTGACCGTTCTTCTTCATCAGATTCAGAAGGTTCTGGAGTTAGGAGTGGTGAAGCATAACCTAGTCCCCGTTTCATTTTACTGTGGAATTGTTGTGATTTTTCTTTTGGAACAACAATACGAAGAGGAGTTCGCCTCCCTTTACCGTTGTTGAGGCTAGTTTTGAAATCATAGCCCATTTTGCGGATGATTGGTTTGGATTGAGGACTATATCGACGTAATTGTAGCCTTTTGAAATCATCTCTATTATCGTTATAGAGCATGATTTTTGGCTTCTCTTTTTTTGAAGAATATAGGCTTTTCATCTTTCTTTCGAGACGGTACTAAGAAGTACGACTCTTGTATTGAATCCAGTGATACCGTATTTCGAAGAGATGATACGACTTCTATTGTAAGTGGTTTAAAGCTATCTAGCATGTCCAAATAACACTGAGTATAGTAAGAGACATCAATATACTGCAAAGGAGATACTTTATTGATTTTTACACCATCATTTACGACATGAACTTTAGCCTTAACAGGCTTAGTCAGATTAATGACAAGAGGAGAAGAAGAAGAATGAGAAGGCGGAGGAGGCTTCTTGCGACGAAGATCGATTACAAGTGGCTCAGAAGAGGTGAGCTCCCTTTGTTCCCGACTATCACCCTTGGGTTGCTTCTCATGGGAAGGAAGATAGATAGTCAGTAGTTTGGAAGACTGAGGACAAGAGGTATGTCCTTTGACCGGGATCACCAGTGTATCATTAGGCATATTTTTCTGTTCTTCATCCGTGTCCATTGCTAGTACCACCTTCATGAATTCTTCCTTGTACATACGATAATCGTTGTATATGCTTCAACCCCTTTAAAAGGATTCAGATCTGTAACCTCTTTTTGGACTTCTCCATTACCATCCTGTCACCCCCGTTTTATATATTTCATATTATACTCGTAGATGGATTCTGGCCTGTAATTGTATTTTGGCTCGACTTGCAGATTTTAGGTTTTCTCGTAAAACGGGTTTTGGCATGGCTTGGTTTTATTTTGTGGAGTAGGATGGGTGTGGTTTGGTTTAGCATGCATTGGACCACCTTAGCCTATGCTCCACCCTCAACACAACACAACCCACCCTCATTTAATCCCACCTAACTTTTCTCTCTCCTCTTTACTTTTATTTATTTTCCCCCCATCTTCTTCTTCCTCCTTCCTCCACCCACACTCCACCCATAGGCAAGTGCACCTTGCCACCAAATAAGCACCACTTTTTAATTGTCCATTAGCTAGATTAGGACATGGAGAACAACATTAGAACTTGGCATTTTGTGATTTGGAGTCTCCATTGTTCTAGATCTAAGTTTTAAATATTTTTGGAAATTCTTGGTTTTGATCTACCAAACTTTGATTTTTGCTTGTTTTGATGCTTCCATGTGGAAGAGAATTCAATTTTACTCAAGTTAGAACTTTGAAAATCCAGATTTCGTTTTGATTTGGCCATGATATGAAGATTTAAAATTTTGGTGTTCTTGAGAAGTTCATCTCAGCCTTGGAGAAGAAGACCCCTCGGCCTGCGCTCTTTAGCGCAAGGCCTGATTGCGCCAGCTCCCTCTCGGCCTGCGCTCTTTAGCGCAAGGCCGGATTGCACAAACACTTCCCCGGCCAGTGATCCTTAGCACTGGGTCGACTTGCGCTTGCTTCCAGTACACCTGGATCATGCGCAGTTCAATCCCCCTGCGCCATCTGTCCCCTGCGCACTCGGCCCAAGCGCCATCGACCCCCGGCACACTTGGCTTCATGCGCACTTGGCCTCCTGCGCCATCTGTCCCCTGCGCACTCGGCCTATGCGCCATCGGCCCCCGGCACACTTGGCTCCATGCGCACTTGGCCCCCTGCGCCATCTGACCCAGCGCAACCTTCACCCTGCGCCATCCATCCCCTGCACCATCCATCTCCTGCGCCATTCACCCCTGCGCAGCCCATTCTCTTGCACAACCTAACCCCTTGCGCAACCGTCCAAATGATTTGGTTTTATTTCTTGGACTTGGTTTCTCTCTTGTGGATTGGGTTTTGAGATCTTGTTCCACACAGCACGACTATCTTGACCCAACACGACCTGGCACGGTTTTCGATGATTTTGCTTATGACTAGTACGGTGTTTGTGATTTCTGTGATTTATGATCCTAGTACTTCTGATCTTCTTGATAGTGACCCGATGGGGTGCACTCTTGACTTGTAACCTGATAACTTGATAGTGGCCCGTGGCGGCGCACTCTTGACTTCTGACTTGTGACTTGTAACTTGACTTGACTTGATGTTATTGCGATGGCTAACTTGACTCTTGTAACCAACTCTGACACCGTGGGTGTTCCTGCTTGCTTGCTTGTGCAATCCACTTGTCTTGTCTCGCATCATGTCTAGGACGTGACTCCCTGGTTCCCACGACCAGGGATTCGTGCTAATATGGATTAGGCTAATGATTAGATCAAACTAGAACATAGGGAATTTCCAGTCACATGCAAATCTCGTTATCTGGGCGCCTTAATTGGACTTGTAGCTTGCCGACGAGTAGAGCACATTTCCAGCACACTGTCATGTGTTGCACCTCTAAGTCACCTAAGGGTATATCGTCTCCTGGGCGATGTACCCAACCATACTCTCAACCCACGGAAGGATAACTGGATAGTCTGCAGGGCTTGGGACTGGGAAATTCGCACTTGCATCTTGTTAGTAACTAGGCCTGTGATAACCCTAGTTAGTTAAAGTAGTAAGCCGTAGTAATTGCTTGGCCGCTTGTGAATAGATGTTGTCTAGCCCTGTCTAATTCCTGTTAAGTCCCTATACCTGGTACTCCTGTACATGCTTGTTTTACTTATTTTGAACAATAAATGGATAGGGACAAGTGCTATTCAGGCGAAGGATTACAACTCCGATCCTTGTTTGGTTTACGGGTTGTAATCTGGATTCCGGAATGGTTCCATTTCCCTAGTCGCTTATTGTCCTGTTGTACTTTTATTACTTGTACTTTTCTATTTTCTTATGTTCTGATATGCTGGCTTTTGTTCTTATTTCGTGGCCTCCTTTGTGGCACTTGCTCTTTCTGGGGTTTGACCCAGCTGGTTTTGTGTGGCCAGATTTCGGAGCAGCACCCGAGGATCTACCGAACTTCCAGCCCGATGGTGGCGACTAGAAGGAACCCGGGCTACGAGTGGGTTTTCTATTTTGTTTCGTTCACTCTATTGTAAAAATTATTCTTTTGAGGCGTTTAGCCGACGAGCACCTGTTAGCTCGATGCACATTTACTTACTGTCTGTCTACGGGCTGTAAACATGATTAACAAATCCTAGGGTTGATCATGTATGACTAAACTCTTGCTAGTCCTCGCATTTTGTACGACTAGCTTCATGATCAACTGAATATGTAATATTTGGGACGCCTTTTATTGTATATTTGGTGGTCTAACATCTTGCAATTATAGTATTTGTTTGTGATTGAGACAATAGGCTTGACCTTAATAGACTGTTCGCTTGTAGTAAACCCTCATATCTAGACAGCCGTGACCGTATAGCGAGGTGGATTCCATTTCTATATACGTAGCTGGCTATGTTCGCCCCCGCTCTCCAGTATTTTGGTTCTGGGGCGTCACATTGTTTAAGTGGTGGCCCATGCAGGTCTTGGCATTTAAGAAATGTGAGGGTTTACCGAATAGATGTCTCAATCAGTACTCGTCCTTGATCTCCATTCAAATCCTCTGAATCTCTGGAATCTTGACCTGATCACATATTTGTATCGTTGATCTGTCCTGGTCCTTCCTTATTGTTTTCCTGTGTCGTCTTCTTCAGCGGCACTGCACCTGACCCCGCCGATCTGTAAGGTGGAGCACTTCCCGTGGACCAGCATCCCGAAGATCAAGCCCAGCATTCCGGAGTAGCCTCCAGAGTTGTACCTCCCGGAGGAGAACCCCCAGTTCAGCCCGTCCAGCCTGTAGACCCGGACGATGGCACCTTGGTAGGTCTCATCAGGACCTTGATAGCTTCCCAGGATCGTCGAGGAGACGCCTTGTACCCGGTAGTAGCGGATGCTTTGACCAGAGACGGTCATCCCGGGAACAGCACGGCCAACAGCTTCAAGCGCTTGAACCCTCCATTCTTCGACGACAGTGAAGATACGATTGCCGCGGATGCTTAGCTTCAGGATACCGAGGTAATTTTGGAAGCAGCTAGAACACCTGAGAATGAGAAGGTGGCGGTAGTACGCCTGCAGTTGTTAGACTTAGCTCGCAGTTGGTGGGCAGCACAAGCTATGGGATTAGTGGCATCCATTGCTTGGGCAGTGTTTAGAGAAAGATTTCAGATGAAGTATTTTGATGCTGTAGCTCGGTATGACCTACAGACGAGATTTACCAACTTGAAGCAGGGAGGCAGAACGGTCGACGGTTATGCATCTGAGTTTTCTAGACTCAGTAGGTTTGCCCCCACCTTGGTGGCAACCGAGTTTGATAGGGCCCAGCGGTTCCAGCAGGGATTGCATTTGGAGATCTTGTTGGCAGTCGAGCAGTTCGAGCACCAGACGTTCGATGCGGTTTTGAGAGCAGCTAGGAGGCATGAGTACACCTTCCAGAGGATCGTGGATAGGACCGGAGGTAGGAAGCGATCCCACAATCAGATGCACCAATCATCAGCTCCAGCCCCGGCAGCTAGGAGTTTGACCATTGGAACTCCGAGGCGGGCGGCCTCAGTAACGTCGGTTCAGCATTCGACCCCGACGTACCTGCAGCAGCAGAAGCAGAAGCAGACTTCTGCGATAGGATGTTCTCATTGTGGGAAGCCAGGCCATATAGTGGCGGATTATCGTAGGGCGCAAGGATTATGCCTAGCTTGTGGAGCGGCAGATCACAAGATAGGAGCCTGCCCGAATAGGGGTAGTTCATCCTCCTCCAACCTAACCAGTCCATCGGTTAGGGGACCAACACCTATGCAGCAGCAGCAGTACCCGAGGCCCTTATTGCCTCAGGCCCAAGCATTTCATCAGCAGAACCAGCAGCAGTACACCCAAGCCCAAGTGCGAAGCAGGCAGAGAGGTTTCCAGCAGAGAGGACCCGCAGCTAGAGGACAAGGTCAGGCTATGATGATGACTATGGAAGAAGAAGTTGCACCAGGTGAGGTAGTGGCAGGTACTATTCTCGTCAACTCCTCTCCAGCATTGGTATTATTTGATTCTGGTGCATCGCATTCATTCATGTCTGCACGATTCGTGACACGGATAGGATTGAAGCCCGAGTCATTATCAGTGAGGCTTAATATACTTACTGGTAATGGTCTTGTGGGAGTAGATCGAGTATTTTCTTTGTGTTGGATCGTAGTTAGCGGTAGAGAGTTCCCCGCTAGATTTATAGAATTCCCTATGGCAGACTATGATGTAATCTTAGGCCTGGATGGTTGAGGAACCAGTATGCTAGGATAGATTGCCATATTGGCAGGGTTATCTTTAGTATTCCAGGCGAGCCAGAGTTTTCATTTTCCAGAGGGGCAGTGGAACCATCTTCCCCAGTATTGCGGATGGCCGTAGCAGCAGAGCACTTGCCCAGGATAGTTGAAGAATTCCCAGATGTCTTCCCAGAAGAACTTCCAGGGATGCCGCCAGAGCGGGAGATCGAGTTCACTATAGACTTAATCCCCAGGACAACACCAGTATCAGAGCGAGTCTACAGAATGGCACCTTCAGAGTTGGAGATTTTGTACAAGATGATTGAAGAACTCAGGACCAAGGAATTCATTCGTACAAGTGGATCGCCTTGGGGAGCCCCGATGCTTCTTGTGAAAAAGAAGGATGGTACGTCCAGGTTATGTGTAGATTATCGTACCTTGAACTCAGTGACAATCAAGAACAGATACCCTCTCCCGAGGATAGATGACTTGTTTGATCAACTCAGAGGGGCTTCAGTGTTCTCGAAGATAGACTTGCGGTCAGGATACCACCAGATTAGAGTCAGAGAGGAGGACATCCCGAAGACAACTTTCAGATCTGGATATGGGCATTGGAAGTTTCTTGTTATGCCCTTTGGAGCGGCCAATGCGCCAGCCGTATTCATGGACCTCATGAATCGTATTTTCATGCCTTACTTGGATCAGTTCGTGATCGTGTTCCTAGATGATATCCTGGTCTACAGCAAGAGCGAAGCGGAGCACGAGCAGCATCTCAGAATCGTCCTTCAGATGCTTAGAGAGCATCAGTTGTACGCCAAGTTTAGTAAATACGAGTTCTGGCTCGATCGCATTTCGTACTTGGGTCACATCATTACTCAAGGAGGAGTGGAAATGGATCCCCAGAAGATTGTGGCTATCGAGTCATGGCCAGTACCTAGCTCAGTGGCAGAGGTTCGCAGCTTCCTTGGATTGGCCGGCTACTACCGGCGATTTATTTCAGATTTTGCAAGGATTTCAGTGCCGATGACCCAGTTGACCCACAAGGATGTACAGTTTGCTTGGACAGCAGAGTATCAGGAATCATTTGAGAAGTTGAAGCAAGGTTTGATAACGGCTCCCATTCTCACACTTCCAGATGGGACCGGAGGATTCACAGTTTATTGCGACGCTTCAGGCAGAGGATTGGGGTGTGTCTTGATGCAGCATGGGAAGGTAATATCTTATGCATCACGTCAACTTCGTGATCATGAGAAGAATTACCTGACCCACGACTTGGAACTGGCAGCAGTAGTATTTGCACTCAAGCTTTGGCGGCACTACTTGTACGGATATAGAGTGGAGATATTTACGGATCACAAGAGCCTGAAGTATGTTTTCACCCAGAAGGACCTTAATATGCGGCAGAGAAGATGGCTCGAGCTATTGGTGGACTACAATATGGATTTACAGTATCACCCAGAGAAGGCCAATGTTGTAGCAGATGCATTGAGCATAAGAGCTGGAGTTTACTTCCTAACGGCGCAACCAGAGTTATTGTCAGATCTTCAGAAGATGGGAATTGAAGTGGTTCTTCCTACCAACGTGGCGTTGATGGCCAGTCTACAGGTTCAGTCCAGCATAGTTGAGAGGATCCGGATAGCGCAATCTACAGATTCCAAGCTTCAGCGACTCAGAGCAGAGTGTGAAGTAGGAAGAAGACCAGAGTTGTGCGTTCATGAAGATGATACACTTCGATACGGCACTCGTCTTTGTGTACCCAGTGAAGATATCAGACATGAGGTCATGGCAGAAGCTCACAGTTTACAGTATTCAATTCATCCCGGTAGCACGAAGATGTACCGTGATATTCGTCAGCATTTCTGGTGGAATGGCATGAAGAGGGAGATAGCCCGGTTTGTCTCTCGGTGTTTGGTTTGCCAGCAGGTTAAAGCTGAACATCAGAGGCCCGCTGGACTTCTTCAGCCCTTGCCGATTCCAGAATAGAAGTGGGAGCATGTGACAATGGATTTTGTGACTGGATTGCCTAGATCCCCAGCTGGTCGAGATGCTATTTGGGTTATAGTTGACCGGCTCACGAAGGTGGCTCATTTTCTTCTATTCAGAGTTGGGCAGTCTACGGCTCAGCTAGCAGAGATGTACCTCAGGTAGATTGTCAGGCTTCACGGGGTACCAGTCAGTATTACCTCGGACAAGGATTCAAGATTCACGTCACACTTTTGGCGCAGCCTGCAAGAGAGTTTGGGAACTCACCTTCAGTTTAGCTCAGTATATCATCCGCAGACAGATGGCCAGTCAGAGCGCACTATCCAGACTCTTGAAGACATGTTGAGATCTTGTACACTTGACTTCGGTGGTTCGTGGAAAGATCACCTGCACCTGGTGGAGTTCTCGTACAACAATAGTTACCAGGCCAGTATTCAGATGGCTCCGTTCGAAGCTCTGTATGGCAGAAAGTGTAGGTCTCCGCTAGCATGGAACGATGTCGGAGAGAGGCAGATGCTCGGTCCAGAAATGATTGCCCAGACAGTTAAAGTAGTCAGAAGAGTCAGGGATCATCTTCGAGTTGCCCAAGACCGCCAACGACATTGGGCCGATGCCCATCGGCGTCCCTTAGAGTTTGCTATCGGCGACCATGTATTCCTTAGGATCTCGCCTAACCACGTCGTCATTCATTTTAGCGTGCGGGGAAAGCTTAGTCCTAGGTATATAGGGCCGTTCGATATCCTGGAGCGAGTAGGAGATGTATCCTATCGTCTTGCTCTTCTGTCGTCGCTAAGTAAGGTGCATGATGTATTCCATGTGTCCCAATTACGACGATATATCCCGAACCCGAGCCATATCCTAGACCATTTGGAATTGGTTGTTGGTAACAACCTTTCGTATGAGGAGAAGCCCGTGTCTATTTTGGACCGGAGGGAGAAGATACTCAAGAACAAGACTATTAGCTTAGTCCGTGTTGCTTGGGGTCATCACTCTCTAGGTCAGTCAACATGGGAGCGTGAGGATGATATCCGATCGCGATATCCCTATCTGTTTGACTCGTAAGGTATAATGTCTTTCTTATGCCTTATGCTCTTCATTCCTTGCTTGCATGTATGATTGTATGATTGAACTGCTTAGTATAGTTGTTGGTGCTTAGTGTAACTTGCCGTGGCAGTCTCTAGCTCCTTGATTAAATTCCGAGGACAGAATTCTTTTAAGGTGGGTAGAGTTGTCACCCCCGTTTCCCATATTTCGTATTATACTCGCAGTTGGATTCTGGCCTGTAATTATATTTTGGCTCGACTTGCAGATTTTTGGTTTTCTCGTAAAATGGGTTTTGGCATGGCTTGGTTTTATTTTGTGGAGTAGGATGGGTTTGGTTTGGTTTAGCATGCATTGGACCACCTTAGCCTATGCTCCACCCATCTTCTTCTTCCTCCTTCCTCCACCAACACTCCACCCATAGGCAAGTGCACCTTGCCACCAAATAAGCACCACTTTTTAATTGTCCATTAGCTAGATTAGGACATGGAGAACAACATTAGAACTTGGCATTTTGTGATTTGGAGTCTCCATTGTTCTAGATCTAAGTTTTAAATATTTTCAGAAATTCTTGGTTTTAATCTACGAAACTTTTATTTTTGCTTGTTTTGATGCTTCCATGTGGAAGAGAATTCAATTTTACTCAAGTTAGAACTATGAAAATCCAGATTTCATTTTGATTTGGCCAACATATGAAGATTTGAAATTTTGGTGTTCCTGAGAAGTTCATCTCAGCCTTGGAGAAGAAGACCCTTCGGCCTGCGCTCTTTAGCGCAAGGCCTGATTGCGCCAGCTCCCTCTCGGCCTGCGCTCTTTAGCGCAAGGCCGGATTGCGCAAACTCTTCCCCGGCCAGTGCTCCTTAGCGCTGGGTCGACTTGCGCTTGCTTCCAGTACACCAGGATCCCGCGCAGTTCAATCCCCCTGCGCCATCTGTCCCCTGCACACTCGGCCCATGCGCCATCGACCCCCGGCACACTTGGCTCCATGCGCACTTGGCCCCCTGCGCCATCTGTCCCCTGCGCACTCGGCCCATGCGCCATCGACCTCCGGCGTACTTGGCTCCATGCGCACTTGGCCCCCTGCGCCATCTGACCCAGCACAACCTGTACACTGTGCCATCCATCCCCTGTGCCATCCATCTTCTGCACCATTCACCCCTGCGCAGCCCATTCTCTTGCGTAACCTAACCCCTTGCACAACCGTCCAAATGATTTGGTTTTATTTCTTGGACTTGGCTTCTCTCTTGTGGATTGGGTTTTGAGATCTTGTTCCACACAGCACGACTATCTTGACCCAACACGACCTGGCACGATTTTCGATGATTTTGCTTATGACTAGTACGGTGTTTGTGATTTCTGTGATTTATGATCCTAGTACTTCTGATCTTCTTGATAGTGACCCGATGGAGTGCACTCTTGACTTGTAACCTGATAACTTGATAGTGGCCCGTGGCGGCGCACTCTTGACTTGTGACTTGTAACTTGACTTGACTTGATGTTATTGCGATGGCTAACTTGACTCTTGTAACCAACTCTAACACCGTGGGTGTTCCTGCTTGCTTGTTTGTGCAATCCACTTGTCTTGTCTCGCATCATGTCTAGGACGTGACTTCCTGGTTCCCACGGCCAGGGATTCGCGCTAATATGGATTAGGCTAATGATTAGATCAAACTAGAACATGGGGAATTTCCAGTCACATGCAAATCTCGTTATTTGGGCGCCTTAATTGGACTTGTAGCTTGCCGACGAGTAGAGCACATTTCCAGCACACTGTCATATGTTGTACCTCTAAGTCACCTAAGGGTATATCGTCTCCTGGGCTATGTATCCAACCATACTCTCAACCCGCGGAAGGATAACTGGATAGTCTGCAGGGCTTGGGACTGGGAAATTCTCACTTACATCTTGTTAGTAACTAGGCCTGTGATAACCCTAGTTAGATAAAGTAGTAAGTCGTAGTAATTGTTTGGCTGCTTGTGAATGGATGTTGTCTAGCCCTGTCTAAGTCCTGTTAAGTCCCTATACCTGGTACTCCTGTACATGCTTGTTTTACTTATTTTGAACAATAAATGGATAGGGACAAGTGCTATTCAGGCGAAGGATTACAACCTCGGTCCTTGTTTGGTTTACGGGTTGTAATCTGGATTCCGGAATGGTTCCATGTCCCTAGTCGCTTATTGTCCTGCTGCACTTTTATTACTTGTACTTTTCCATTTTCTTATGTTCTGATATGCTGGCTTTTGTTCTTATTTCGTGGCCTCCTTTGTGGCATTTGCTCTTTCTGGGGTTTGACCCAGCTGGTTTTGTATGGCCAGATTTCGGAGCAGCACCCAAGGATCTACCGAACTTCCAGCCCGATGGTGGCGACTAGAAGGAACCCGGGCTACGAGTGGGTTTTCTATTTTGTTTCGTTCACTCTATTGTAAAAATTATTCTTTTGAGGCGTTTAGCCGACAAGCACCTGTTAGCTCGATGCACATTTACTTACTGTCTGCCTATGGGCTGTAAACATGATTAACAAATCCTAGGGTTGATCATGTATGACTAAACTCTTGCTAGTCCTTGCATTTTGTACAACTAGCTTCATAATCAACTGAATATATAATATTTGGGACGCCTTTTATTGTATATTTGGTGGTCTAACATCTTGCAATTATATTATTTGTTTGTGATTGAGACAATAGGCTTGACCTTAAGAGACTGTTGGCTTGTAGTAAACCCTCATATCTAGACAGCCGTGACCGTATAGCGAGGTGGATTCCATTTCTATATACGTAGCTGGCTATGTTCGCCCCCGCTCTCCAGTATTCTAGTTCTGGGGCGTCACACATCCACATATTTGAAACATTGGTGGAGAGTAGAAGGTACAATATTGTGTTCATGGAGGATTGGCCTTCCCAACAAAGTGTTGTATGAGCCATGATTGTCGATAACATAGAAAGTTACCTTTGTACGAAGATTGCCAATTTGAAGTTTTAGGCGTATCTTCCCCAAAGGTTCATTTCTTCCTTGATTGAATTCCAAGATGGTAGTGATAGTTGTAGAGAGGTTATGCACTGGGATTTTTAAAGCATCCAGTAAAGACTTCGGCATGATGCTAAGTGCAGACCCGGGGTCAATCATAATACGATCGACTTTTATAGTATCTACATACCCCGTGAAATAGAGAGGACGATCATGACGATTATCTTCTAATAACATGTCATCTTGTGTAAAAGTAATATTGGGCATTAGTCAAATACACTATGATAATGTTCACAACTGACTGGCTCCTTTTCAGGCTTCTTGAGAAGAGTAAGATAAGCGTCAGCCTGCATCAAAGCTTCACTTAACGTCTCTCGAGTCTATTTTGAGAGACGTAAGAGTTCAAAGATTGACAATCTTGCTGGAGTATTGGCCAATTGAGCCAATATGTCAAAATTGTAAGGCTTTTCAAGTCCAAGAGATGAGGACTTCTTCAGTGCTTTGTCAAAGCGAACAGGTTGCTTCCCCTTATCTGCTGATGTTGGTTTAGGAGGAGATGGTTCAACCACAGGCAGGGATGTAGATGGTATATTCTCAGTAGGAGAAGATGATGTAGGAAGAGCATCAGGAGATAAAGCAGGATTCTCTTGATTTTTGAGATATTCCCGAAGATAGGGTTTTCCAGATCTAGTGCCCATTAGAATTTCTTCTTCTGTTACTGGCTCAATGGATACCATGTTGCAGTTTTTAGATTTGGCGTGCTTCTTTTACTTAGAAGAGGAAGGCGTTTCAAACTCTGCTACCAAATCTGGATGAATCTACATGATCTCTCCTCTGTCAGTCGGTAGTGGAACAAGACCTTCATTTTGAGGAGGTGGGAGATTCACGATCTCAAGAGTAGTCCTTGGAATGGGGACAAGACCATCTTGTACAAGTTGTGGTAGAAAATCACTAAATTGTAGAGAAACTACATTAGCGGTCACCGTTTTCTCGTCCTGCTGAAGAGTAATTGCTCCAGAATTAACCAACTCTTGGATTTCGCCCCTGAGCACATAACATGCTCTGGTAGGATGCCCTATAAATCTATGATAAACACAATATTTAGGGTGATCGGTTTTATCCACTTCTTCTGACCGTTTTGTCTCTGAAAGTTGAAGTTTATTGCTTTTGATCAAGCAATCGAAGATGCTCAAAGTATCGCCTTCATCGAAAGAATACTCTTCTTTTGGACGAGTTGTCTTCTGTGGTGGTACTGATGGAGTGGGCGCTGTCTCAGCGACGTTGACAGCCAAAGACTCTTTGCCCTTGAGATTGATGGCCAGTGTTTCTTTACTCTTGCGGTTATTTTGGCGATTATTACCCCCGGGTGTAGAATATTCGTCTTGGTTAGGATGAGTCATCTGAACTCCTAACTGTTTAAACTTTTCGGTACTAACATCTGCCGCCTATGCATTTACAATGAAAGAAGACCAATCCTGGAATTGTGTAGATCCTGTCTACAGACTGATAATAGGCAACAAGTTTGATTTGCAAGTATCTATTGTTACAGCAGATGGAGTTCCTAAAGGTATTTTGAGTGCCTCTCGGCAGAATCTTTCAATAAAACTTTTCGTGGATTCATTGTGCCTCTGTTTAATCTTAATAAGGGCAGACATTGTCATATTGTTGACTCCCTCATAAAACTGTTCCAAGAACATTTGCTTAAAACCAGCAAAAGAAGTTATGCAGCCATCAGGCAAGCTGCGATACTAGTCATATGCTGTGCCGGCTAAACAACCGACGAACACTCTGGTAAGGAGAGCATCATTTGGCTGTAATTGATCAGTCATCACCTCAAAATGATTGATGTACTGACTTGGAGAGGAACTACCATCAAACAACATAATGGTGGGAAGCTTGTATTTAGGAGGGAATGGAACTTTCTTCCATTCTGTAGGATACGGTTGCTTTATGCCCAGTCTTTGTAGGCCATCCTTCTGCTTGAAGGCCTCAAACCGAGTGCGTAATAGTTTCACAGCTTCATTAGCATCCCCTGATGTTTGGAAATTGATGGGTTGGTTAGAAGTATTAGGAGAAGGAACAACGTGGTAATTACCACCACCAGCACCAGACTGACTGGGATCAATTTGAATTGGCACAGAGGCAACTTGAGGAGGTGGTACCCCCAGACTAACAGGTACAGAAGATGCTATAAGCTCAAAATTTATAGCAGGGTTTATAATCGGTGGCACTGTATATTGAGCCATGATTATAGTGTACATGCTAGCAACCATTTCTGCCATGGTCTTCAATATATCCTCTAGTGCAATAATTTATTGCTCTTGACTAGTTAAAATAGAGGCATCTTGATCTTCCGTAATGGTATATGCCGCCACTTCTCTTGCTGCTATTGATGAGATAGTCTGTTCAGAACTTTCACTATCTGCATCAAACTATGAAAAAGAGTCCTCTTCTACATGAGTGATGGGAAGATCTTCTTGATTATAGACACCTTGGTTCAAATGTCGATTTCTCGATCTAGTGTATTGAAAGACACCTTCACTAGATGCATGAATCCGATCTAAGTATTGCTGACTGGGATTACGGGATGCATTACGTCTTGGACGTTTCCCACCCCAGTGCCTTGAGAACAGAAGCATATAATAGCTCTTCTTCGTCTTCTATTATATGTTCAGGAGTTGGAGCATAGTTCAGACGATCGAAGACAGATCGTCGAGGCGATTGGCAACAACAGTTGATGACGACTTCATGAAGGCAGTGGTGATCTGAAGCGTGATTTGGGGGTAAGGGAGACATCCTTGTAATCTCCCATCTTTGTGTAAGACATTGCCAGAGATCAGTTACAACTACAGGACGAGAAAAAGTTGGAGGAACATATTCCTTAATGATGTTAGGAACATGTCTCCTATTCTTCAGATATTTTGTTTCCTGAGTGTACAAAGATGTACTCAACTCATTAGCATAAGTGGTTGGGTCCTTCTTTTCAAACTTTGGCTTCTGGTATAGATTGGCCTTTGGCATAGGGTTCTTACGTTTCACCAAAGTTGATACTGGTTGACGCCTATTGAGATAAGCGCGTAAATCAAAAAATTCTGCTCCAGGTGTCTCTATTTGTGATACGCTCAATTTTTCTTGTTTAGATATTAAAATTTGCAAGGTGGAAAGATTTTGACCAGACCCCATAGGGGTAGGTAAGATACCTCTTTGATCAGTATTCTTTCCGATATCAGAGATCCGAAGACCTCTGTTTAAAGGAATAGAATCTGATGTGTCTTCCTCTGAGTCATAGACCAGAAAAGTTTGAGAAAAGACCAAAGGGTGCTTTCCTTTATTTTGTAAAGGGTTAGCTAAGAAGCGTTCCCCTTTGTTCTGTTGTGAGACCATTTTAGGCACGGATTGTGCCAATTGTGGAAGTGTCAAATGACTCTTTCCTTTGTTCTGTCTAGTATTGGCACTAGAACATTGATTCTCCAAGTTCAGAACTTGAGAATTAGAAGAGAGAATAGCCAAAAGACTAGTTCCCTTGGGTTGCGCCAAAGCAGCAGACTGCACCTGAGTTACTAATTGCTTTGGTTGTGCCATAGTCCTACGGGCTACTGGTTGCACCCTAGTAATATAGGCTACTGGTGGCGCCTTGGCAGCAACATGGGTAGTAGGCTGCACGCGGGCAGCAGAAAGAGTGCATTGTGGCCTGGCAGCAGAAGCAGGCTGTACCGGAGCCACTGAGACGGATTGCGCCTTGGCCACTGAGCACTCAAGTTGCGCCTGGGCAACACCAACTGCGGAAGATTTAGGAGTCAACACATTCCTGTTCTTGGCGATAGCTACAGTGCGCTTGTTGCTATTGGCGTTGATCATATTCTCGTACGCTGTCTGGTTGACTTGAACAACCAGAGTCTTCTGTGTCTTGCCGATCGACGCAGTGTCATATTGAGTTGTCACCTTCTCGTCAGAGGAGAAAGTCGTCCCCAGTAGAGTCGGCATTTTATTTGTAAAAATAAAAAGTGTTTATTCCAAACTTGTAAAAGAATAGTACAAAGTACAATGAATTCTGGGAAAGTACAACTGTAGGAATCTGATCAGAAGACGATCACTTTATCCCTTGGACTATGTGAACTTGAAGACTGTAGCCTCTGGAGAATACAGCAATAATTTTACAAGAGTTTTCGATCTTTGTGCGTATGTATCCGATCATTTCATAATGATTGGAAACTCTATTTATACAGTTCAGGAAATAACTGTTTTAGCAGTTATTCTGATGTGCACGAAGCTGGATTACGCCATACTGGGTTGCGCCAACCTCCTGTTGCACCAACTTTCATTCGGTTACAAGTCGTATACTAACTGTATTTAGATGCGTGGCATCATGTGATTGAGATATGCATGGTCATGTACAGGATAGTAGACACGTCTTGAGAGATTAGTGGCATGTGCGCCACGTCATCCTGCTTTATAAATGAAAATTATCTCAACTTTATCAGGTTGTGCGAGCTTCGGTCAACTGCGCCTGATTGAGCCGTGCCTAGACACGTGGCAGCTTTTGAGTAGAAGTCATTCAGATTGCGCCTAGGCACAACTAAAGATTTTGTCTGGATTGCGCCTAGGCGCAACTTACAAAGTGTAGAGGACAGCTGTCAACCAACTCCCCTCGAGCAGCTCAATTTACGGGATTCGAAGAGATTTTCCTCATTCACTGTATTTGTCAGTTGTCAGAGTTGTCAGGTAATGATGGCCATTAAATGTCAGACGCCACGTAGATTTTGGCACAACATAATTGGGCACAGTCTGATATCAGGCGCAACCTGATCAGTGGGGCAGCTTGATCTCTGAGCTTAAAAATAGTGATGCGGCTTGATTTTTGGGGCGCAACTTGATTACTGGGTAGTAGATTCATGGCGCAACTTGATTTTTAGGCCCTACAGTACCAAACATGGTGAAAAGTAAGGTGTAGTAGCCTTGGCACATTACATCAGTTTGTGTAGGTTTGGTAATAATGGAAATAAGGATAGTTTTGAGAAAATGGAACAGATTACTTGATTAAGCAAGTATCCTCTAAGGGTCTGTGCTACATGTATGGGTGTCTAGATTAGGAAGTAATAGCCTTGAAAGGCAAAGGGGCAGGCATGTATCCACATCCATAGAGCATTTATACTTATATATACAACGAATGCAATAATTATATGAATATATATTGGTAACTAATATATGAACTAAAAATCAATATAGGAAAAGTAAGGATACCAAGCATCGATAAGCACAGGGGTAGACTGGGTCTGTTAGAGAATGTTTAATGGACTTGAAAGCTAGTAGGTAATAGATAGGTTATTCTTTACTTTGTGGCAAGTATTAACTTTATAAATCATCAAATAGGTTACTTGGACCTCAACACGGATTGTAACCCGTACAGCAGCTCAAGACTACAGGCAAGTATACCTTGCCATTCTTTACAGTTTTATTTACATGCATTTTCTTTCATTATCCACCCTTATTGATTGATTGCTGACATGTGCTTTTCATAGTATATATATATTAGTTGATTTGCTTCATTGACATATAGTCCTTGTTTACGATTGGCCGTGTTGTTCACACTTGGATCAGTTCTCACCCGTACTTGATTGAGTTGTGTTATAGAATGAGTACGTTATAATTGAACTGCTTTTCCTTGTTTCGATTTTCTCAACCTGCGAGTCCACAATCGGGGCGAGGGTTGACCATTATGCACCTGCGAGTCCACGCTCGGGGTGAGGGTGTTTGTCTTGAACTAACCTGTGAGTCCACACTCAAGGCGAGGGTTAGTAATTAGTTCAAATCATCGAGCCCACACTTGGGGCGAGGGCTTGGTATCCGTAGATCTCTTTTTCACTTATTTCTTCCAGCAGTTAATTTATACATAGTTATTCACATGTTCGGGTATCGTCATTACTTAGTCTTTTCCTGTTTATATTTTGTATTTTTTTTCATGCTTGATAAACTGTTAGATAGGCATATTTTATGTATCTTGCTAGTCCCTTGAGGACCTGGTGATCTCTTCAAGTATAGCCGAGTTTGAGCCAGGTGCATACGAGCAGGTTTGAGCCAGCATCGGACCACGTTGTCCTTGTAGCTGAGGTTGTCATTGATGATTAGCAGTTTGGACTCAGTTATTTATTTTATGTCTTTATTTTATTCTGTCTACTGGTATTGGATTTGTATCCACCGGACGTGACTTGGATTCTTGATAACTTGAAAACATTCAGTTTATATTTTTCTCTCTTTCAGTTTTATTGATATGCATTGATCTTTGTTGTATCCTTATCACTCTGTGGATGAGATATAGATTGCCATGAGATTCTAGATTTTCTGTGACTCGTGTACACTAGACATCGTTCTACCACCGATACAGAGGCGTAGGCTGGACTTGGACACAGACTCGTATCCAAAAAATGGGTGCGGTCGTGACAAGTTTTTTTGGTGGCCCATGCAGGTCTATGTTAATAACTTCGGATACGTTACTGTACCGATGTGATCTTACAAATAGTATTAGACTCTTAGGATCTGATCCACATATCTTGACACGTTATTGGTCTCTATCTTTGGTTTTATTGAATCCTTTCTTCAAACTGTCTAATGTTTTCTTTTATTGCAGTAAATGGATTCTCATGACAGGAACAATGCTCTCCTGAATACCCCACCGCTGTTGGAGGATTCTTCACATACATGAACCCACCGACGCAAGGAAGCCAACTTACCCATCTGGGCAACCCGTCACAACCACAGTTCTTGAGATTCTACAGAGATAACATTCCACCACCTCCATAATTTCCTCTGCAGACTCCACCACCAGCACCCATTTTGCCTCCAACATCTGTCCCACCACCAGCACGTGTTTCCTATCAAGCACCTGCCATGTATCCAGCACCTGTTCTGTCTCTGCCACCTGTACTGGACAATACTACTCTCCTAGGGATCTTCCAGCAGCTTATCACTTCCCAGACGACACAAGTCAACATATTTTGCAACACTTTGAGAGAGGATCTTCAGACTAGGGATGCTCCCCGACCGCGTCCTTGAACTTCTAAGAATTTCATGGACCTTAGGCCTAGGGAATTCAATAGGACGGAAGGGATGCTCTACGCGGATGAGTGGTTAGAGAACGTGGATCGATATCTTCGGATAGCTCGACTTCCTGAAGACCTGAAGATCGAGTCAGCCAGCATGCAGCTTTACGACATCGCCCGCACATGGTATAGAGATGAGCCCCGATTTATCATACCCGACGTGACTTGGGATAAGTTCAAGGATTTGTTTAAGAAAAGTTCTATCCCGACGTTGTCCGAGAAGAGTTAGAGAGTGAGTTCGAGAGCCTAGAGCAGGGCAACCTCATCATCGATGAGTACACCGCAGAGTTTTTCTGCCTCAGCCATTTCGCTGAAAGGATGACCCCTAAAGGCAAAGCCAAGAAGTTCAAGAAAGGGTTATCACATGAAATTTGCCTAGCCATCGCCACCAGTGAAGCCACAACCTACGAGAGAATCTTGAAGGTCGCACAGGCGGTAGAGAAAGAGTTGAAATCGTAAGCAAAAGAGAGACTGAGACGCATATGGAGGAGACAGCAGCCAATTGGGAGCGTCGAAACGTTCCAATGCTCCAAAGGAGACTTCACCGCAGCAATATCACCACCCGCCTCAGCTCGCGACGGTAGCAGCTCGAGAACCGCAAGGAGGACCCGAGAGACGTCCAGCTACCTATTAGCAGGCACGAACAGTCCCATATCAAGGACAAGATGTTCCTACCTGCCAATATTGCACGAAGAGGGGCAACATCCAAGAAGATTACCGTAAATGGTTAGGGTTGTGTTATACTTATGGATCCAACCAGCACATATCTTGAGATTGTCCAAAGAGAAACACGACTGCCCTACTACTACCAACCGCACAAAGAGGACAAGCTTTTGCCATGGTCATAAAGGATACGACGACGTCACAAGGAGGAGTTGCCAATATTCCCTAGTAGATTATAACATTAGTATTATTAATATGTCTATATTAGACTTTGACTTGTGAGCACTTGAAATATTCTAGTGGCAATGTTTTAGACTATCCCTTCCAGTAAATCATAACTATACAGGAATACACCCTCGTTTATTTTAAAATTTCGAGGACGAAATTTGTTTAAGGAGGGTAGATTTGTAAACCCTTAACCCAATTTTTCCTTTTATAATAATTCTTTTTAGAAGGCTATATAGATATATATAAAAATAAAATAATAAACACTATTTAGTTGTTAGTTTAAATGTCAAAGGAAATAAAAGGGAAAATTATAAACCCAAGTGTGATGAGGACTTAGTGCGGACCTAAACATTCAAAATTGCTTGCCATAACCGACCCTTCCCCCCGGTTTCAAATCTTCATTCGAGGATGCGGTAATCTCAAAATCCTTATAAGATCAAGAAAAAAAAAACAGAATTCAAATTCTTAGCTTAACCGACCCTTAAACTTCGCGTTCAAATTCAAACTCCTGTTCGTCTCCATCTTTGGACGACTCTAAGGACCCCTACGGATTTGATCGAATCAAATTCAATGTCGATTCTCCTAATCTCAAAAAGGGTTGAAGCATATCATTAACCTTACGATATATATACAGTAGGGATCGGCCAATTCTTCTACTTCCCTTATTAAAACCTAGTTCATCATCTTCACAAAATTGTGCCTCCTTTTTGTTCTAGTCGCAAGGATCAATTTAAAAGTTTGTCACCCAGGTACTCCCTTCCACTCTCTAATATTTCCTGCCATCAATATATAAGTAGGATGTGATGTAGGTATTCGATATAATGGCAAGTAGTACATGGGTTCAGAAGTATGCACAGATAAAGTTTCAGATATCTG
>JANAVB010032820.1:9190665-9373165 GCA_029216955.1 Iris pallida
AGAAAATAGATTTCCAAAATTGAGAAAACTATTTTCAACACTAAAATTTTAGAAAAATTTCTTGATATGATATTTGTCCCGACAAATCGAGTGACGTGCTCTGAAACTAAAGCATCGAGGTGCATATTGACTTCGCCGACGTGTGAGATTCGCGGAACTCGATTTGGTTGTGTGTGCACGACGAAATCGAGGCGTATCGGTCGAGATATCCCATATCGGACCTTTTTTAAATAACCACAACTTCGTGCACATTTGTCACGTTGAGATAAACTTATGCAGTGACTGATATCATTTTTTTGGTCATGTAAGCCAAGTTTTGTCCGATTCTGAGAAGGTTGATTGAAATACTATTTGGCGGGCCTACGACCCGATCCGATGGGCAAAATTTTACACGGTTTACTGAAATCCAAATTTGGACATACGGTTGAGTTTATATCTTAAACTGAATCCATAGACATATAACCTGATGACTTTAGAGACCGTAGATTTTAGCACATTTTTTGGTGCAAAGCGGATCCAATGATAGACATCAATTTGACCCAAAATTATGATTTTGTCCCTCTGTCCAGAATTAGACTTATGGATAGGAGATATTAAACATTTTCTTATGCCAGAAACGTTCATGATATTTACTTCAGCATTCGAGGACGTTTGCAAAAGTTTTCTTTCATTGCTCCTTTGATCTGACGAGTTGAGCTACTAGATGTTGTCATTTTCTGCACATCACCTCCAGACAAGATACCCTGCCACTATTTACTGTTATTTTATCATATTATTTTCTTTTATTTATTTTGTTATACTTATTTCTACCAAATTAGGCGTCCAAGTCATACTTGGGTACGAGCGACTGAGTTAGTCATTTTTATTGATTTGACTTATTTTTATGCATGACGACTTAGTAGTAGAGGACCACCCCATTATTGTAAGATATTGGTATGTCTCTTGGCCTTGACACTTGAGTTTTTATGTGTTGTGAGTTACATGTAGGACTAACTCGCGTAGTTGGCCATCGATACGTATGAGACGTGCGATAAATAGGATATAACTGCTGATAGAATTTGCATGATTAGTAGACTTGGCAGTTATTTGAGGTATATATGTGTTTAGAGATGACACAAATAGGCTTGGGATGATGATGATAGTTCCTTAACGTATGGGCCACATATACACTTATCATGGTAACCGATGAGCTCCATGGGAGGCGCAGGTAAGATTATCCATACTATTATTGATACCCTCTAACGTTCATGGAGCGTTACGTACTTAGGCCCCTGGTGCCCAATTGGATACTATGCCAATTTTACTGTAGCCAGAGTGCCCATGCGTTAAAGGTTTGTTCTTAACTGGATATTTACAGTAGATTGGTTGGGTACCATGTTGCATTCATTCTTTATTATATGCATACTTTATATGGTATATTTTCTTGTATCTTGTTACGTCCCTCTGAGGACCTGGTGAACTATCCAGTTTAGACGACTAAGACTACCTTCAGGAGTACGACCCTGCACTAGATCCATCGTCTCAGTTGACGAGGTTTCATCTTTCGAGATTTAGTTTTCTTTGAGTAGTTGGACATGACATTGCTACATTTTAGTTTGCTATATTTTTTTCTATTATTTTATTTCATTCTAGGAGGTCGGACTCCAGTATTCCCAGCCGTTTCATAGCTATTTCGTAGTGGATTTGTCTCCACCCAGCTATATTATTACTTGACTCTTTTATTTATTTCGTTGGACTATTGCCTTTATATTATGCTCTTTGGATGAGATATAGATTTACCTGTGACTGCCTATGGTTTAGTTATTTACAGCTTATGAGTGTGTACGGAGATTCCATATATTAGAGTATTCTTCGTATGCATACAACTGACATGTTACTTATGCCAAGTCCTACGTATATTGGGACTGCAACGTTACATGTTTTTGTGGTGGCCTATGTAGGTTTAATTTTTTTTAAATGCTACTATGTAATTGTGCTGGCACGAGCTTGCCTATAGGATTAGGAAATAGTATCTCATCTATAACTGATTGACGATTACCTCCTTTGACTTTAATTTTTTCGAACTCTTATTTGATGCTTGAATTGCCTCTTGCTTGAATCTGTTCTAATATATCTTTACGTTCGTTCCAGTAAAATGTGCCTACGCAGTGGAAGAGTTTCCACCCTTGCTATCACATCTGGTGATTCAACAACTCAAGAGGAGCAAATTCTACTGCAGCATCTGATGACATCCCCAGTTACCCCATACCAGCAAGGACAACAGCAGGCTACCATGACCCCACCAACGGTACCACAGAACACCCAGACTCAAGTACCACCAATCAGCTAGAATGGGCAGACTACTACAGTGCCACCAGGTGGGAATATGCCACCCCTCCTCTACCGTTCCCTCAGTAGTTTCTACTGACCGCAGATGCCTCCGCCACCGGCTGATGGAAACCCCACCACCCAGTTTATGTATGCCATGATGCAGGCTCAGTGGCAACAGATTGAGTTGCTGAGACAAAGTATGATAGCCTCACTAGCTAGGCCTCCACCTCCACTTCCGGCCCCGGTACCAGCACCAGCTCCACAACCTTATGAGGGCTTCATTAAGAAGTTTATCGAGATAAAGCCCAAGACTTTCAAGGGTACTGAGGGACCTTTAGAGGTTTCGGTATGGATTATCAGTACAGAGAAGCTACTGAGGGCATCACAGTTGCCAGCAAATTTATCGATGATTGTATTGGACTTACTCTTGGAGGACAATGCTCACCACTAGTGGAAGGCAGAATTGAGATGCCTAGGCACTGAAGAGACATGGAAAGTGTTCTATGATCTATTCATTGATAGGATCTTTCCTGTCCATGTTTGAGACGTCCTCTACGACCAGTTCCTCCATCTGAAGCATGGGAACATGTCAGTGGACGAGTACGATGCAAAATTTAGTCGCTTGAACAGATTTGGTGCAACACTGATTCCGACCAAACGAGAAAGAACGAAGAGGTTCCACCATAGGCTAGCACAAGAGCTTAAGACTTATACTACCAGACATTCCAGAGTCTCTCATGCAGCTGTCTTGGAAGAGGCACATAGCCAAGAGCTCGAGCTCCTTCGCAAGGAGTTGCATCAGACGCAGAGATGCCCCACTCCAGCAGCTGCACCTGTCAGAGTGACTTAGGGTGGACCTATCAGAAGACCCACAACGAGCAGCAACAAATGTCCACACCTTACCAGAAGCCTATTTTCTGTTACTGCAGGAAGCAAGTGTTGGCCCACTGATTGTATCATATTTTTGAATATGGTTAATCAATTAAGTTTAGTATTTTATTATCACTAATGCTCATGCTATTACTATAGTATTATACTTAAACTTAGCATAGTCCTAATGTGCATTAACTTGATCATACTTGCTAGTTTGTATATTGCTTTGTTCCTCTAATATTTATTTACAGAAAAGCAATAAGCAAGATCAATATGGCAATATGAAATAAAAAATCATGGTAGGCCAAAGATGATGGCATCCCACAAGATTTCTCTAAACCACCCGATGATATCTCTGAAGCCACGAACTCGGAGGTTCTGCTGCCCCGGTCAGCGGACGGGGGTCGAGGGGGCAGCGCCCCCCGTGGGGGTTCGGGGGTGAAGACTCCAAAAGGTATTCAGATTTTACAGTCTGGATATCTTTGGACAACTGCCGTCAAGGAAGAAGCCATCATCTATCAAGTGAAAAATCCAAGCCATGCCATCTTTATTTCATGATTCTTAAGAAGCATGCACCTGCTTAAGTATATCTGGAGTCTGTAATGAGTTTTAGGAATATTTGTAAACACAAAAATGGATGGCAAAATCGGAAGCTAGGGTAGAAATTAGTCCTAGGATCATTTTTTGGATAGAAATCGACATACCGACGGTACACCGGTTCTTACCGACGGTATACCAATTTTATATAAAATCTTCTCTCGGCCTAATGAATCGGCATACCGATGGTACACCAGTTTGTACCGCCGGTATACCATTTCAGTAACGTTAAAAATCCAACGATCAGATTTCGAGCATTTAGTGATCCCAACGGCTATATTTCTAGCCGTTGAATTCCAGATCGATAAACTAATGGTACACCGGTTCGTACCGACGGTATACCGGTCACTGACTGAAAAGTTGTCTTTGAGCTCTTTTTAATGCTTTGATTATAAATAGTCTTGAACCCCTTCATTCAAAATTGATGCTTTGAGCCTAAAATTTTTTAAAGCTTCAAGCCTATCCACAAACAACTCTACAAGCTTTCATTTGCCATCCACAAATTGTGTTAGAGTTACTGAGTTAAAAAAAAGATCTACATCTTGTTGTAAGAAGATCAAAAACCTTATTATAAAAGGTTGAAGTTGGAGAGTCTTCGGATAAAAGCTCTCGGTTGAAGTTGGAGGGTCTTCGGATAAAAGCTTTCGGTTTGAAGTCGGAGAGGCCTTTGGATAAAAGCTCTCGTGTAAGAAGTTGGTTAGCCTTCGGATGAAAACTCACGTTGTACTATTTGCATAATAGTAGATTAAAGCCGGAAAGAGTTCCGGGACCGGAGTGCCCCTTCGGAGGATACGAGGATACATCGGGTGTCAATATTGTTGTTGCTTTTTCTCTTGTATTATTTATCTTTAAATTGTCTATTAGCAATCGTTTAGTGCTTGATTAGTTAGCTTGACCATATTCACCCCCTCTAGGGTGATTTCAATTGGTATCAGTGTAAGGACTCTATTGTTAGGCTTAACATCCTTAGAGTAGATCCTTTTATTTTTATACGGTATCTTATTCCTCCTCCTCCTCTGATAAAGAGGGTTCCACTTCTAGTAGCATAGAAAATCATGTTTCTTCTAAATACAATAAATGCTCTAAGTGGAAAGCCAAACCTAAACAGTCTTTAGAGATTCTTGATAACCTTCATTCCGTAAATGAAGAACTTTCAAAAAAGGTTATTCATTTAGAAGAATCAAATTAGTTTTTGAGAATGAAAGCAATGATTTATTATCTAGACTTGATTCTCAAAATTCATCATGTGTTTCTTTAAAGAGTTCGAATGAGGCTCTAATTTTGAAAATTAAATCTCTTTCCTCTTCAATAGAATATCTCAAGAGTCAAACACATGAGTTAAACCTCTTGCATGATTCATTTATTAATGCTTTAAAGAAACAAAATGATATTTTTTTTTCTAGAATTACTTTATTTGAAAAAGAGAATGATTTGTAAATGCTAAATTTGATTCTCTTACTTGTATGCATGGTGATTTGTTGCTAGAACATGATATTCTTAAAACCAAATCCTCTCATGCTCACTCTAGAGATATTCATCATTCTAATATGTCACATGATCACAACCATGCTCATTCCGATACATGTGCACACACTAACTTTAGGTGCTTCTATTGCTCTCACATTGGACACATGAGCTCACTTGTCCTATTCATAGAAATTTTTCTACTAATGTTAGAGTAAATAGTATATGGGTCCCTAAAGCTAACAATGTGGATCCAAGTTTCTTTGGATACCAAAGTCTTTGCCTAATATTATAGATGGAGCTTATTGGTGGTTGCAAAGCTGCATAGGTCATCTTCTAAGCAAGTGCACCAACACAAGTGTGGCCACTAGAGCCACTTTGGTAACATGCTAAACGATTCTTTCTAAATGGTTCTATTTATAGAATTTAACATGTTCTTATGTATGTTTTGCTACTAGCTCTCATTGATGTATTTTAGTTGCTTATTTTCTGAATCAATGTGAGATTTAATACTAGCATGCTTAGCTATTTTTCTTGTTATTTTATTATCTAGCATGACTAGTTGGGGCGTTTGGTACGCGGTATTTTTTTTATTCCCGGGAAAATTTAAGATGGGAATTTATTACCACGTTTGTTTGGCTTATAAAAAATTTATTCCCGAGAATTATAAATACCCGGGTAAATAGTTTACCCACAAAATATGGGAATTCTATTCCTTGAGAATAGGTGGACATTTTTTTTTGCCCGGGCAAAAAAAAAATTGTCTAAATTTTTTTCTTCTTTTTTGATCAATTTTGATCAGTTTTGAACATTTTTTCTTTTTGTCGTTTTTATCGCTTTTTTGTCATTTTTTGTCGTTTTTACCAATTTTTTGTCGTTTTTAAGCGATTTTTTTGTCGTTTTTACCCATTTTTGTCTTTTTTGTCACTTTTTGATTATTTTTTGTCGTTTTTACCCAATTTTTGTTCTTTTTGTCGTTTTTTGACAATTTTTGTCGTTTTAAGCAATTTTTTGTCGTTTTAAGCTTTTTTGTTGTTTTTACCGATTTTTAGTCGTTTTTGTCGCTTTTTGGTCATTTTTACTGATTTTATGTCGTTTTTTGTCATTTTTGTCGCTTTTTTTGTCGCTTTTACCAATTGTTTGTCATTTTTGTCGCTTTTTTGTCGTTTTGACCGATATTTTTGTCCTTTTTTTGTCGTTTTTATCGATTATTTTTCGTTTTTGTCGCTTTTTGGTTATTTTATGTCGTTTTAACCGATTTTTTTGTCATTTTTTGTTGTTTTAACCAATTTTTTTTTGTTTTTTGTCATTTTGTCGCATTTTGGTTTTTTGTCGTTTTTACCGATTTTATGTCGTTTTTGTCGTGTTTTGGTTATTTTTGTCATTTTTACCCTTTTTTTGTTATTTTTTGTCGTTTATACATTTTTGTCGCTTTTTGGTCATTTTTGTCGTTTTAACCCATTTTTTGTCGTTTTTTCATCGTTTTTGGTCGTTTTTATTATTTTGTCGTTTTTACTGATTTTTTGTTGTTTTTTGTTATTTTGTCGTTTTTACCGATTTTTTTGTCATTTTACCATTTTATTTTTTTACCGTTTTTTTTGTCGTTTTTACCGGTTTTTTTATATTTGTTCATTTTTTTCGTTATTATTATTTTTTATTTTTTTCCGGGAATATTTATATTGTCACCAAACATGGGAATATAATTTTCCAGGGAATTTAATTCCTTGGAATTTGATTCCCAAGAATATAGAATTCCCGGCTATATAGTATTCCGCATACCAAACGCCCCCTTAGTCTTTATCTATTAAGTTTGCATATTACTCTAGTCCATAGGAGCTTGAATTTTATCTTGAGCTAATGTATTTTTGACTCTCCGTCTTTAAAGCTTTGAAATAGATACATCTTACGATTTGTCTTTAATTTGTCATATTTTATTTTAATCGGTATTTGTGAATATATGTGTTTAGCACAAGAGTTTTTGTTACTTGAAAAGTATATACTTATACTATTATTTTAACCTTGTGCTTGCATAATATATTCACTATTGATTCCCATATGTTACCCTGATTAACTTTTTGTGAATCAATTATGTTCTTGCCTAATAGAGCATATTTATACGTATTTTGAATTTGTGATAGTTTTTCAAATATTCATTAAGGATACATGACTATATTCATTAAATTTCGATTTACATGTAGTTCATGTATTTCTTATATTGATATATATTCTTTCTGTATAAATATCTTTATGTGGGCATATGAGTTAAGCTTAAATTTTATATTAATTTGAAGAGTACTTAATCATACTTATTAGTTTTAAACTTGTGCTTGCATCATACTTTAGCTATTGACTCTTTTATCCAAATTTGTGCACTTTTCTTTGAATCAATTAGCTCATTCCTTAAAGCCTTATTCTTGATTATATCTTCTTGGCTTTTTGGTTGATACTATGGATGCATGTTTTTAATTTATTTTTGATCTTTTCATGTAGCCTATTTGTGATATATATAGTTTCATATATATTAATGATTCCTAACTTTTGATATTTATTTGGTTTATACCTTTAAGTTGGGATGTTGAGAGAAAATGTTTATTAATGTCTTGCTTATGACTAAGTATGGATGTTCTTTTAAGAATCACATCGTTTTATGCTTTATCTTGATTTTAAATTTACGTCCTTTATAGTGCACTTTTTCTAGTCTATATCTTTTATATTTACTATACTGCACTATGAAAACTTTTTGAAAAATGTGTTTCTTGCTATCTTTAGCTTTTTAGCTTTCTTGATCTTAATGATCTTTCATTGCTCATTCCTTGGATTTATGCTTCTTTTTGAATTATTGTTGTCCAATAATTTTTTTTAGAACATAAGAATTCTTATAATTTATATATCTTATATCTTTAGCTACTACGGTCTGAGCTTTTGTGTTGAGATTTTCTATTTCTAGAGAATACACTTATTTCATAATGGTTATAATATTTTGTATTCTCTAGATCGATCTATTATTTCATTATCTTGGATTAATCTCAATACTTGGCAAAGAGATTTATTTTATTATGTTTTCATGAATATCTCTTTTGGTCTATATTTGATAAAAGTCTAATTCATTTATTTGTTATCTTATACTTTTATCCTTGCTTAGTAAAAGTCTATAAGTCATTTTATTCATTCAAAATGCATTGTCCTTATTGTGAACTCTATGCTTAAGCAAGTATCTTTTGTGTTAGTGACTTAAGATTTAATAAGCACATTTATCTTGTTAATGGCCTGCCTCATTAAACTTAATTGGTTATATAGCTTGCTTATTTATGATAAATTGTTAAGCTATATAACTTTGGTTCACTTCACTCATCTAGCTATTGTTTCTCATTTCAATCTATATATGATAAGCTAGTTTACAAAAAACAAGATCTGTATTATGCCTTAATGTGATTTATACTCTATTTTAGATACATATGTTTGTTCTCTAAATTAGTTTGACAAATATTTGATTTTTATTGAGGGATGTGATTTACTTCTTTAATTTTCTTTCATACTAGTCATTAGTAAGCATCTATTAAATTTCTCTCATTTTTGTGTCATGATTTCATCGTATTATCATTTACATCTCTCTTAAATTAAATTTGTATTCTTTTAAAAAGAGATTGACTCCTTCCCATTTTTTTCATGGATTTATGTGATTTTATTACAAATATGGATTTTAGTTTTTCTCTTGACGAGATTTATTGTTGGCTCATATTTATTTATTTGTTTACTTTATGAATGATTCTAATGATTGAGTAGTCATATATTATCAAACTATGTAATTATCAAGTTAATTTATTACTCTACTTCGTCTACTCATGGAATATCACATATGGCCTTTGCTATTTGAACTTCATTGGTTTTTTATTTAGTATTAGCAAGGTTGGGTTATTACATGTTGATGGGTACATCTGTGGTAAAACATACCCAGTCCATGCAAAGTAATAAATTGTTTGATTCTTTCTTAATTAAATAATCATGGACATTATATTTGAGTTTTATTTTTATTTTATTTTTTGAGCTATATTTTGACTTTCATCATGATTGCTTTAATTGACTTTATTCCTTTTCATGATGACATTTTTCTCAAAAGGTAACATACATTAATCTATCATATCCAAATATAAGATTCTTCTATATAGGTTAATGTACGTCATCTTTTGATTATATGGCTTAATTGTAATATTCTTTTAATTTTTTTTTATCTTCTGTGTCTATCAATTGGATCTCTTTTTGACTAAAGATGATATTATTCGTTCTTTGATGATTTTGTAGCCTTATATGCATTGAGCAAGGGAGATAAATCCTTAGTCGATTTACCCCTAGATTTTGTAGTTATCTATTTTATGCTATAAGTGCTTTGAAACTAGATACGCATATTTTGATGGGGAGAAAATTAATTGGTTTAATTCATTTATACATTTTAATATGTCGTATACCTAGTTCATCATGGACCCATATTTTCTTCAATTTAATATCTTATTGATTGAGGTCATGATATTTTTATTTTGAAGGGTTTATGAGAGTGTATGCAATCGTCTCTCTCTTTTATATGGGTTAAATAGGTCATCTTGTTAATATTAACTTCCATATCTTATCTTGATGACTATTATACTTTCATTGATTTGGTTTTCCTTGTATGCTTAATTGATTTGGCTTTCCTTGTTGAGGACTTATCCAAAATTTATGACTTTTATCAATATTGGTAATACTTTGAGGGAGAGCATTCAAGTCGACTGAATTTCTCCTTCTCAAGTATTTTTCTTCTTTACCTTCATGTTTATCTAAAATGTATTCATATAACATGAAAAGGTAATTGATTTTAAATGCATGAACTTGGGTAAGCAAATAGATTTTGCAAATAATGATTATTCAATATCAATTGCTCTATTTTACATTAATCTTTCTTTTATTTTGTTCCACTATTTATTAGTGGAAAATTGTGACTATCATGGTCTCATTGATCAATGTTTCAAGTTTATATATTTCAATTGATATCAAGTTTATATATTGCAATATCTCAATTGGAATTTATTTTCATTGATATCTTTTTTTTTTTTGCAATTATCTAATCCTCATGGCTTTTAATTAAAATCTTTTATTTTATATTTCTTTTCCAAAGCTAGAGTAATATTTTATATCATATTGTGTGTTGGATTTTCTCATTGGATTTCAAGTTGGTAAACTATATGTTGATTATTTTCAAATTCTTTCAGTTTACCAACTATATTGTGTTTTGACAACTTACCTTTTTATTTGGTATTCTACATTAAGTATATAGCTTTCTAAACTTGTCTTTACATACTTCTCCCACTGTTTTCATTAATATATCTTGATCATGATTATCTATGCCTCCTCTTGCTCTGAGTTATTAGCTTTAAATTGTTCTCATTTTATCTCTTAGTATGGGGGAGTCTATTTTTGATCATGTCAAAGGGGGAAGAAGTAAGTTTAAGTATGGGTTTCATTAATTTAAGTAGCAAGCTATTTGTTATATATTCTTATGTTTGCTTATACATTAGTGATACATGTATATATTATGTCCATACTAAACAGATTTGCTATAATAAAAAAGGGAGAGATTCTTAGCCTAATGATTGTATCATATTTTTGAATATAATTAATCAATTAAGTTTAGCATTTTATTATCAGTAATGTTCATGCTATCACTATAGTATTATACTTAAACTTAGCATAGTCCTAGTGTGCATTAACTTGATCATACTTGCTACCATGTATATTACTTTGTTCTTGTAGCATGTATTTGCAGAAAAGCAATAAGCAAGATCAATATGGCAATATGAAATAAAGAAATCATGGTGGGCCAAAGACGATGGCATCCCACAAGATTTCTTTGAACCACCCGACGACATTTCTGGAGCCATGCACTCGGGGGTTCCGCTGCCCGGTCAGCGGACGAGGGTCGAGGGTGCAGCGCCTCCTGTGTGAATTCGGGGGCGAAGCCCTAGAAAGGTATTCAGATTTCATAATCTGGATATCTTTGGATAGCTTCCTTCAAAGAAGAAGCCATCATCTATCAAGTAAAGAAGCCAAGCCATGCCATCATCATTTCAGGACTCTTAAGAAGCCTACACCCGCTCAAGTATATCTGGAGTCTATAATGAGTTTTAGGAATATTTGCAAACACAAGAATGGATGGCAAAATTGAAAGCTAGGGTAGAAATTAGCCCAGGATCATTTTTTTGATGAAAATCGGCATACCTACGGTACACTGATTCGTACCGACACTATACCGATTTTATATAAACTCTGCTCTCGGCCTAATGAACCAGCATACTGACGGTACACCGGTTCGTACCATCGGTATATCGTTTCAGTAACGTTGAAAATCCAACGGTTAGATTTTGAGCATTTAATGATCCCAATGACTATATTTCTAGTCGTTGCATTCCAGATCGGTAAACTGATGGTACACCGATTCTTACCCGAGGTATACCGGTCGATGACTGAAATATTGTCTTTGATCTCTTTTCAATGCTTTGATTATAAATAGACTTGAACCTCTTCATTCAAGATTGATGCTTTGAGCCTAAAAGTTTCTAAACCACCAAAGGCTATCCATAAACAACTCTACAAAGCTTTCATCTGCCATCCATAAATTGTGTTAGAGTTATTGAGTTGAAAAAGAGATATCTTCATCTTGTTGTAAGAAGATAAAAAACCATCTTATAAAAAGGTTGAAGTTGAAGAGTCTTCAGATAAAAGCTCCCAGTTGAAGTTGGAGAGTCTTCGAATAAAAGCTCTCGGTTTGAAGTCGGAGAGGCCTTCGGATAAAAGCTCTCGTGTAAGAAGTTGGTGAGCTTTCGGATGAAAATTTACGTTGTACTATTTGCATAATAGTGGATTAAAGTCGGAGAGAGTTCTGGGACTGGAGTGCCCCTTGGGAGGATACCAGAATATATCAGGTGTTGGTACTGTTGTTGCTTCTTCTCTTGCACTCTTAATCTTTAAATTGCCTACTAGCAATCATTTAGTGCTTGATTAGTTAGCTTGACCCTATTCACCCCCCTCTAGGGTACTTTCAGCAAGGACATATCCAGAATGATTATCGGATTCGTCTTGGATTGTGCTTGAGGTGTGGTTCAGGACAACATATGGTCAAAGATTGTCCTGAGTAGCAGGCGATAGTATATGCTCAGCATATCCCGAGGCCGACAATATTAGCACTTCCAGCACATCGACCAGTTCAGCAGGTGCTGAGGCTCATGGCACCAGCAACAGTGGCACCTCGCCTACCATTACCTCCTTAGTTAGTATAGTTTAACAGGGCCAGAGCTCAAGGCCCTAGTCAGAAGTACGGACAGGCTTTCTTAATGGCAGTAGAGGATGCAGAACCAGAAAGGAAAGTCATAGTAGGTATAGTTTAGTTGCTACATTTCTTGCTTTTATAATATTGGACACTGGAGCCATACACTCACTCATAGCCACTAGTTTTGCAACTATACACAGTATTACCACTACATCACTGTCTAAGAATATTAGAATTCTCACTGGAGGAGGAATAGTGCCTGTAAGCAGTATATTCAGACCACCAAACGAGCTAAAATTCGAGTTCGTTAGAGGATCGGAAGAAAATAGTGACCCACCAACTTTTGAAACTCACATGGAAATAGAAGAGTTACTGGGATTGCCACCCGACAGGGATATTGAGTTCACTATAGAGCTCATTCCAGGAGCCGAACCTCTCTTGTCCTGTGTGTACCGATTATCACCCAAGGAGTTAGTGAAAATAAAGACTCAGATAGATGAATTACTATACAAGGGCTTTATTTGTGCCAGTGCATCACCATGGGGAGCACCCATCTTGTTCATGATGAAGAAGGACGTGACAGTATGCATGTGCATCGATTACAGAGGTTTGGATGTAGTAACGGTGAAGAACGAGTACCCTTTGCCATAAATCGATGATTTATTTGATCAATTGACCAGAGCCAAGGTATTTTCCAAAATTGACTTACGATCGGGTTATCATTAGCTGAAGGTTCGGAAGGAAAATATCTCGAAGACTGTATTCAGATCGAGATATGGATACTATGAGTTTTTGGTCATGCCATTTGGTTTGGCTAATGCTCCAGCTGTCTTCATGAATAAAATCTTCCATCAGTACTTGGAAAAATTCATGGTTGTCTTTATAGACGATATCTTGATATATTGTAAGAGCTACGAAGAGCACGAGCAGCATTTACGGATAGTCCTCGAAACTTTGAGGAATGAGCAATTTTATGCCAAATAGCAAATATGACTTCTTTCTTGAGAAGGTTTCATTCCTTGGATACATCATCACAGGAGATGGTATATCGGTAGATCCGAAAAAAATCTCTGCAGCTAAGGCATGGCCCATTCCCACCTCAGCCTCCGAATGAAAAGTTTACATGGACTTGCGGGTTATTACCGAAGGTTCGTAGAAGATTTCTTATGAATAGCTGGACCTGTGACTCGGTTGACTTGCAAAAACCAAGAGTTCATATGGACGGATGAGTGTTAAGCGTCTTTTGATGAGTTGAAGAAGTGCTTGACCATTGTACTTATCTTGGTCATTCCATCAGGGCAATGAGGATTTGCGAGTTATAGCCATGCGTCCGAAAAGGGTGTCACTACCACAATTCTAGTGTGATGGTATTTTTGTCATTTTTGGGGTATTTTAAATTTATTAGAATTTATTAGAAATTATGGGAATTTTTAGGAATTATTTGAGATTGTTTGAACTAGGTTGACTTTTGACTAGTGTTGACTTTGTAGACCAACCTAGAAGCTAACCCTAGTTAGTGGGTCATGGTTAGGTCAAGTGACTCTAGTCTAACCTAGCCTAGTACTTGGTTTAGTCATTTTAGCAAGAGGATTAGGAAGTCATAAGTCATGGCTTATGGTTTTAGAACTTTAATTAATTTAATCCATCTTAGCCTTGTAACTTGGCCCAAGGCCCAATGATTTGGCAAAGCCCTAACCCTAAGAGTGTATGGTCGGCCACCCCTATAGCCTAGGGATTCCCACCATATAAAACCCCTCCCAAATCTAGGGTTGCCTCTTTCTTAGGAAGAGCCCTAATTTCAAGGAGGTGAGTTCTATTGTCATTTAATTTCTAGGGCTCCTTTCCTATTCCTTTTTCTTTCTAAATTATTCCAATAGGTTCTAATAGGACTGTTATTGCTGTTGTTGAGCTCTCTTTTTAGTGTGAAGTTGTTTTGGATTGATTGGGTCTTCAAGTGGAGAGCATTGAATAGGGGGTTTCTATTGAAAGTTCAACAAGAGGTAACTTCTTCAAATCTCTATGAAATTTCAATTAGTCTTCATGAATAGGAAGCCCTAAGGGTCCCCCTAAGGTCTGGATAGTTTTCGTGTCGGGTATCGAAGGATTCGTGTCCGTTCTGGACACGTATCAGTGACTGGACTGAGTGTTCGACAAAATGCCTTAAAGGGCATGTCGATCGAGTTTGTCCAATGTTTCTGAATAGGAAATAGGGATTTGATCTTGCTTACTGTTTCCTGTTATAGTGTCTTGGTTTTCGTGTCATGGTGTGTCAATTTTGTGGTGTGGATACGCGCGTGCACACGCTCGCGCGCGTGCTACAGGGATCCCCTGCTGCTCGGGCCCTGTAGCGGACACGACACACATTTGTTTGACACGAAACTCGACACGAGCCATGGGGCACTGGCTGACACGCCACGTATCCCCGTGCCGTGTCGAGAGAGATATCAGCTGTGCACGTGTTTTTATTGTTCTGTGCACTGTTTAATTTTGCCACTGATACGGCTCGATACTTTGGACACGCGACACCGTGGGGTCGATACAGGCGCTGAGACACGTTCATCTAGACCTAACCTAGGTGTATACACAACCGCGTGTCCCAGTTCGTGTCGTGTCGAGTGCACGACGCGCGTGCACACACGCACGAGCCTGTGCACACTGCACAGTGCCTGTGTGCACTGTTTGCGTGTTTAATTCAGTTGGACACATTTGTGTCCTCTTTTTGGGACACAAACGCATGGTAAGACACGTGTGCAAGTTGTATTTACTTTACCAACCAACTATTGTATATTTTATCATGTTTTTAATGATCAAATCTCAATTATCCAAGAATTCTGATACCTATTTCTCAGTCACTATTTTTCCAGTTTGAATGTAGTTTTTGGCAGTCTTTTGATTAATCTAATTATAGTTAATAGCCTGTTTAAGCTCCTAATATTGTTCATTTATACTTAAGCTAACTGTATGATGAATTCAAAATGGTTTTTTTGAATGTGGAATTCGAAAATGGGGTTGAAAGGGTGTGGACTGTTTTAATGGTTCCTGAAATCGATTTCTGAGAATCTTTGATGTTATGAACTCAAAATTTGAGTTCATTAGGACCTGAGTTTAGGGTAGATGGATTGATTTGGATTTCCTTTTCTTTCTCACTGCCTTATGTTAAATTTGAGTTTGTTTTGGTATATAAAACCTGTGTATACACTGTCAATTGATTCCTGAGTTCTTATAAAAACCTGAGATTACACAGACCTGAGAATTCATGAGTGTTTAACTGTTGATTTTATTTTCATATATGGGCTGTAAACCTGAGTTTGAGGTGAAGTTCACATTTGTTTTGAGAATACAGACTTGAGATTCATGGAATACTTCACTGTTGGGTATTCTTCTTAACTGAGATTGAAGGGAAGGGGGGGAACTATGAATTGACTTCCTTTTCCTTTTCTTCTTAACTGAGATTGTTGGGGCATCAAATTGTTTTCCTTTTCTTTGTTGTTCACTCACTGTTTGAATGATGCACTATTTTTTCCTGCACACTGTTTTACAGGACACACACTCTTAACACACACTCTTTCCTCACTCTTTCACTGTTTTCTATTTCCTGCATCACAGTACACACACACACATTATATTTTCCTTCTCTTGGCAATTACACTTGTGCATACACTGTCACTGTTTTCTATTTCCTGTACCTTGATAACTGTTTACACATGTTTTCCTCTCCATATGTATATTCATGTGTATATCATATATCTATGTATATATGTGTGAGTGATGTAAGGGTATGTATTAGTGTCTATGTGAAAGTAATGTGCCTATATATATATATGTGAAATGTATATCTATATGTATACATATAGTATTTAGCCTAGGTATGCATAGTGTTAATTCAATATATGTATCTATATATATGTTGTATATGCATAGGTGTTTTGGGCCCTTGGAATGTGTGTGTTGTCTAGTATAGACTTGTTAGAGCCTAGCATGACTTGTTAGACCTAGAAAGTTGAGTTTATACTTGATTAGACTAAGTTGACCTAGTTTGACTTCTAGGGTTGACCAAAGTTGACCAAGAGTTGACTTTGGCCTAGATTGTCCTAGAATCATGTAGAATGCATAGTAGGACTCTATTTTACTATTCTGGACTTGTTGTGACTTGTGCTGTTCTGACTAGGAGCTAGACACCACTCCTTGGAAAGTACGTTTCATATTGGACACTCAGATACAGGCGAGTACATTCTCTGATCATTTTATATCCTGTTTAGAATTATATTCCTGCTTTAGATTACCTTACTTGATGCTGTCACGACATTATCACAGATTAGTACTATATGGATCTCTTCATGCGATGTTATCCCCCTCGGGAGCATCGGGTACATTGTGTCATGTGCGTTTCACTTTCATCATGTACTCCTGTACTTTCATTATACATGTACACTCTTGTGAATCTTGTACTCTTATGTTCACGGAGCCCTCATGTATACTATCATGTACACCCTTTATGGGCCCCATGTGATATCATGTACAATAACATAACTTGTTTAGATCCTTGTGTATTGATTGAAGAAAACGGGGGAGTGCTAGTAGTCATGTAAACAATTCCATTGTAGTGTAGATCATGTGCAAACTCTTTAGTGTAGATAATGTACAAATCTGTCCTGTTCACATGTGCTATCTTGTACTCTGCTTCACTAGCCACTATTAGTTCTCTATATACAGTAGCTATTTACATACAGTTCTCTTTTTTTCATCATGTATTTCCTTTCAGTTTTCTGTATCTTACTCTACTGTATGTTTATATTTTCTAACCTGCTATGAATTGTTGAGATGTACTGTGCTCGCTCCTGTCCTAACTGGACCTGTTGAAAATATTACAGAGGACGAAGAGGAGGCCTGCCTGGACACCTATTACGGGGCAGCCTTAGATGACACCTGCGAGCTGGACCCTCAGGAGGACCCAGCTCTAGATGAGGAGATCACCCCGATTGCCTAGACTAGACTAGTTAGGCTTATCTTACTTTATGCAGTCTTGAGACATGTCTTAGTTAGACTTTATTTGGAGTTATGAGTTGTATATATTCTTTCATCTGAGACCTTGTACTGTTGGATATTGCTGGAATTATCTTAGACTACTGCTATTTCATCTATTTACTTCCTTGAGTTCTATTTTATTTCGTGCTATCTCTTCCTTAGTTGTGATTGAGTTTTACTGTTATGTCACCCCCATTCGGGGAGTATAAACTGTTTAGATGTATATTGTTAGATGTACGTTGACCTAGGACAGCGCTCTACCGCCGACACTGCGGCGTAGGCTGGGCGTTGTTACGTTCTCGTACCCTCACAGTGGGTGCGGGTCGTGACACGTTTTTAGTGGTGGCCCATGCAGGTCTAGACTAGAAGTGTAGTGGTATTCGAACTAGAGTATCACTACGGCCTGCTAAAGGATATAGGACATTAATTTTAAGATACTCAATCACTTTAGGAAAATTCCTTTTATTGCCATCTAAATCCTTTTGTCAGCTGATCCTTTGAATTATAATTGTCCGCCTTTGTTATTTCGCTTCTTTCTCAGAAATTGATACTCTTGTTTGTCTATCTTCAGGATGGTAGAGACTCGATTGCAGCGTACCACTCATGAGGATGCTATAGAGGGGACTGCTACCTCTCAGCCAGCACGGCGAGGCCAGGGGACTGCAGCTCCTGCCACCTCAGCTCGTGTTGAGACCTCGGCAGCCGCAGCAGGGGGTATGCATCCACCGACTGGGAGGCAGGACCCGGTCATTCCAGAGGATCCTTTCCTGCCGCCACCGCCTCCAAGACATGTGGACGCAGCTCAGATGTTCGCGTATTTCCAGCAGTTCATGGACCGACAGCAGGCTTGGCAGGACAGAGGCATGGAGTTGGCCGTCACGACAGCCGCAGCTCGACCAGTGGTACAGCAGCCGAGGACACCGGGGATCGAGCAGTTTCAGAAGATGAGCCCCAGGGACTTCATGGGGACAGAGGGGATCCTGTATGCCGACGAGTGGATCGAGCATATGGAGGAGATCTTCCGCTTGGCCAGGATTCCAGCAGACCATCAGATCGAGGCCGCAGCTAGCCGGATGCGAGATCTTGCTCGCACCTGGTATCAGTCGGACCCCAGGGTGGGGGTACCAGGGCAGACTTGGGAGCAGTTCCGGGGCTTCTTCAAGAAGAAGTTATTCCCAGATTCAGCAGTCAGAGCCTTGGAGACGCAATTTGAGAGCTTGGTCCAGGAGAGCCTCTCAGTAGAGGAGTATGCAGGAGAGTTTGGCCGTCTCGGCAGGTTTGTTGAGGGGTTGAGCAAGACGGCGAAGGCCCAGAGGTTCCGGAAGGGTCTGGTCAAGGAGGTCAAGTCCCTGACCAAGGGGAACAAAGATGCTACGTTTGAGGAGATCTTGACGGGAGCCTTGCTAGCAGAGGATGACCTTGAGCTTAGGCTCAAGAGGGGGAGAGACCCAGTTGGAGGCAGCAGCAGCGGGGGCCAGGCCAAGAGGCCCCACTTCCAGCATCAGCAGCTGAGGCAGTTCCAGCCGCAGCCGATTCAGCAGAGGCTAGCGCACTAGCAGCAGTTTCAGCATCAGGCACCCAGGCACCAGACAGTCAGTTGCACCTTCTGCAAGAAGCCTGGGCATGTCTTCAACAAGTGCAGAAAGAGGCTCGGGAAGTGCCTTTTTTGCGGAGCAGTAGATCATCAGATGAGGGATTGTCCTAGGTCTGGAGGACGAGCAGCTCCGGAAGGTGGAGCTAGAGCTCCAGTGGGCCAGCAGCGGGGACCAGCCCTGCCGACACAGCAGCAGAGGTTCGTCCAGCACTAATAGCAGGCCAGGGAAGGCCAGCAGGGGCGAGCTTTCGCCATGGCAGCTGGAGAGGCAAAGGTGACTGGAAAGCTGATTGCAGGTTTGATTCTTCTTAACTCCAGTCCAGCATTTGCCTTATTCGATTTCGGTGCTTCGCATAGCGTCATTTCAGTATCTTTTACGATTAGACACGGTATCATAGCTGAATCATTGCCTAGGACTTACAAGATCACGACCAGGGGTGGTATTATCCTCGTGAGTGATGTTTGTAAGGGTCGGAGAGTAGTTTTGGGAGGTCGTAAGTTGGAGGTGAGCCTGCTCGTAATGCCATTGCCGAACTACGATATAGTACTAGGCATGGATTGGTTGAGCAGGCACCACGCCAGCATTGATTGCAGAGGGGGTAGAGTTCTCTTCAGAGCGCCGGGGGAGCCAGAGTTCGAGTACTCCAGACGTCAGACAGAGCAGAGCAGCGGAGTCTTCTGTGGAGTCTCGGTCGAGGAGCAGACGATTCCACACCCCCTGATAGCAGAGTATATGGATGTTTTCCCAGAGGAGTTGCCAGGACTGCCACCAGACAGGGACATTGAGTTCTCGATAGACTTGGTTCCAGAAGCGGAACCCATCTCTCAGCATGTCTATCGGGTGAACAACAGCGAACTGGTGGAGTTGAAGAAGCAGTTGGATGAGCTACAGGACAAGGGCTTCATCCGCTCGAGTTCGTCGCCATAGGGTGCACCAGTGTTGTTCGTGCCGAAGAAGGATGGGTCAGTACGCATGTGTATTGACTATAGGGCACTCAACAACCTCACGATCAAGAATAAATACCCACTGCCGCGGATCGACGATCTATTTGACCAGTTGAGCGGAGCTCGGGTATTTTCTAAGATTGATCTGAGGTCGGGATATCACCAGAAGAAGGTGAAGAGGGAGGATATTTCCAAGACTGCTTTCAGGACGCGGTACGGGCAGTTCGAGTTTTTGGTTATGCCGTTTGGGCTAACCAATACACCAGCTGTGTTTATGAACCTTATGAACAAGGTGTTCCATCAGTATCTGAATCAGTTTGTAGTGGTATTTATTGATGATATCTTGATATATTCCAAGACTGAGGAGGAGCACGAGGAGCATTTGAGGATAGTGCTGGAGATTCTCAGGAAGGAGCAGCTTTACGGAAAGCTCTCCAAATATGAGTTCTTCCTAGACCGGGTGGACTTCTTGGGGCATGTGGTGACTGGAGATGGTATCTCAGTTGACCCTAAGAAGATTGTAGAAGTTGAGGCATGGGCAGCGCCGACTTCAGTTGCAGAGATCAGGAGTTTCCTGGGGCTGGCAGGGTATTATCGGAGATTCGTGCAGGATTTCTCCCGGATTGCAGAGCCGTTGACACGGTTGACCCAGAAGGATGCTGAGTATGTTTGGTCAGAGGAGTGTCAGGCAGCTTTTGATGAGTTGAAGAAGCGGCTTACGACAGCTCCGATTCTGACGTTGCCTTCAGGATCAGGTGGTTTCACTATTTATAGTGATGCTTCAGGGAAGGGGCTGGGTTGTGTGTTGCAGCAGCACGGGAAGGTAATTGCCTATGCTTCCAGGCAATTGCGTCCCCATGAAAAGAACTACCCTACCTACGACCTGGAGCTGGCAGCAGTGATATTTGCTCTGAAGCTGTGGAAGCATTATCTGTATGGTGAGAGGGTGGAGATCTTCACAGATCACAAGAGTTTAAAGTATGTGTTCACTCAGAAGGAGTTGAACATGAGACAGCGTAGATGGTTGGAGTTGATGAAGGACTTCGACATTGTACTGCAGTATCATCCAGGGAAGGCCAACGTGGTTGCCGATGCCTTGAGTAGGTATCCGACAGCCATGTGTTTGACCATGGATCGGCATTTACTTGCCGACTTGGAGAGCCTTGGGATTGAGGTGATCGTGCCGGGAGTGCAGATACAGCTATGGGGGATACAGATTCAGTCAGACTTGGTGGACAGGATCAAGGCGGCCCAGTTCGAGGATGTGGCTTTGCAGAGTATCAGAGAGCAGATCAGTATAGGAGTGGGGGATCATGAGTTTTCACTTGCAGAAGATGGTACCCTGAGGTACGGTGCCAGGTTATGTGTGCCTAGCGGGGAGCTCAGAGAGCAGGTTATGTAGGAGGCCCACAGATCTCAGTACTCTATACACCCGGGTGCCAACAAGATGTACCGAGACCTGCGGGAGCATGTATGGTGGTCAGGAATGAAGCGGGAGGTGTCCCACTTCATGGTTAGGTGTTTGGTCTGTCAGCAGGTCAAGGCTGAGAGACAGAGGCCCGGTGGATTATTGCAGCCGCTGCCCATTCCCGAGTGGAAATGAGAGCATATCACTATGGACTTTGTATCAGGATTGTCGCGTACTCCAGGAGGAAAAGACGCGATTTGGGTCATCGTTGACAGGTTGACCAAATCGGCCCACTTCTTGCCATTCAAGGTGGGTACGTCTACAGAGAGGCTGGCGGAGATGTATATGCGGCAGATAGTCAGGATCCACGGAGTTCCGGTCAACATCGTCTCAGATCGGGATAGCCGTTTTACTTCCCATTTCTGGAGGAGTCTGCAGACCAGCTTGGGCACTCAGCTCAAGTTTAGTACTGCATACCACCCCCAGACGGACGGACAGTCAGAGGGGACTATTCAGACCCTTGAGGATATGCTGTGAACGTGCATCCTGGACTTTGGAGGTTCCTGGGTGGATCATCTTTACTTGGTGGAGTTTGCTTACAACAATAGTTTCCAGGCCAGCATTGAGATGTCACCTTTCGAGGCTCTGTATGGGCGTAGGTGCCGAACACCCTTATCCTGCGATGATGTTGGTGAGCGAGCTTTGCTAGGGCCAGAGATGAATGTGGATGCGGCCGAGAAGGTGAAGCTCATCAGGGACAGACTTCGCGTGGCGCAGGACAGACATCGGCATTGGGCCGATATCCACCGGAGGCCCTTGGAGTTTGAGGTACAGATTAGAGTAGGATTAGATTTAGGTTGTTTGTTTGTGATTTTTGATCATGTTTGTTATTTATGTTAATTGAGACCTTGCTTGTTATTAGGTCGGAGACCAGGTTTTCTTGAGGATATCTCCGATTCGTGGTACGATACATTTTGGTGGAGGCAGAAAGCTTAGCCCGCGCTTCATCGGCCCTTTCGTTATCAGCGGGAGAGTCGGTGACGTGGCTTACAGGCTAGACTTGCCGCCTGCACTTGTGGGGGTCCACAATATATTTCATGTATCGTAGTTGAGACGGTATGTGGCTGACCCTAGCCATGTGCTCGATCATTCAGAGATACAGGTTGGGCCTTCTCTCAGCTATCCAGAGCAGCCAGTGGAGATTCTGGATCGACGGGAGAAGGTTCTGAGGAACCAGGTGATACCCTTGGTATGCGTCGCATGGAGGCATCATTCTCCAGGAGAGTCTACCTGGGAGCGGGAGGATGAGATGCGCGAGCGGTACCCCTATCTTTTTGGACCGTGAGGTATGCTTTCTATCCTTCTCATCAGTTGTATTTTGCCTTTCAATTTCGAGGACGAAATTCTTTTAAGGAGGATAGATTTGTCACTACCATAATTCTAGTGTGAGGGTATTTTTGTCATTTTTGGGGTATTTTAAATTTATTAGAATTTATTAGAAATTATGGGAATTTTTAGGAATTATTTGAGATTGTTTGAACTAGGTTGACTTTTGACTAGTGTTGACTTTGTAGACCAACCTAGAAGCTAACCCTAGTTAGTGGGTCATGGTTAGGTCAAGTGACTCTAGTCTAATCTAGCCTAGGACTTGGTTTAGTCATTTTAGCAAGAGGATTAGGAAGTCATAAGTCATGGCTTATGGTTTTAGAACTTTAACTAATTTAATCCATCTTAGCCTTGTAACTTGGCCCAAGGCCCAATGATTTGGCAAAGCCCTAACCCTAAGAGTGTATGGATGGCCACCCCTATAGCCTAGGGATTCCCACCATATAAAATCTCTCCCAAATCTAGGGTTGCCTCTTTCTTAGGAAGAGCCCTAATTTCAAGGAGGTGAGTTCTATTGTCATTTAATTTCTAGAGCTCCTTTCCTATTCCTTTTTCTTTCTAAATTGTTCCAATAGGTTCTAATAGGACTGTTATTGCTATTGTTGAGCTCTCTTTTCAGTGTGAAGTTGTTTTGGATTGACTGGGTCTTCAAGTGGAGAGCATTGAATAAGGGGATTCTATTGAAAGTTCAACAAGAGGTAACTTCTTCAAATCTCTATGAAATTTCAATTAGTCTTCATAAATAGGAAGCCCTAAGGGTCCCCCTAAGGTCTGGATAGTTTTCGTGTCGGGTATCGGAGGATTCGTGTCCGTTCTGGACACGTATCAGTGACTGGACTGAGTGTTCGACAAAATGCCTCAAAGGGCATGTCGATCGAGTTTGTCCAATGTTTCTGAATAGGAAATAGGGATTTGATCTTGCTTACTATTTCCTGTTATAGTGTCTTAGTTTTCGTGTAATGGTGTGTCAATTTTGTGGTGTGGACACGCGCGTGCACACGCTCGCGCGCGTGCTACAGGGATCCCCTGCTGCTCGGGCCCTGTAGCGGACACGACACACATTTGTTTGACACAAAACTCGACACGAGCCATGGGACACTGGCTGACATGCCACGTGTCAAGTCCCACGTGTCCCCGTGCCGTGTCGAGAGAGATATCAGCTGTGCACATATTTTTACTGTTCTCTGTACTGTTTAATTTTGCCACTGATACGGCTCGACACTTTGGACATGCGACACTGTGGGGTCGATACAGGCGCTGAGACACGTGCACCTAGACCTAACCTAGGTGTGTACACAATCGCGTGTCCCAGTTCGTGTCGTGTCGAGTGCACGACACGCGTGCACACACGCACGAGCCTGTGCACACTGCACAGTGCCTGTGTGCACTGTTTGCATGTTTAATTCAGTTGGACACATTTGTGTCCTCTTTCTGGGACACAAATGCATGGTAAGACACATGTGCAAGTTGTATTTACTTTACCAACCAACTATTCTATATTTTATCATGTTTTTAATGATCAAATCTCAATTATCCAAGAATTCTGATACCTATTTCTCAGTCACTGTTTTTCCAGTTTGAATATAGTTTTTGGCAGTCTTTTGATTAATCTAATTATAGTTAATAGCCTGTTTAAGCTCCTAATATTGTTTATTTATACTTAAGCTAACTGTATGATGAATTCAAAATGGTTTCTTTGAATGTGGAATTCGAAAATGGGGTTGAAAGGGTGTGGACTGTTTTAATGGTTCCTGAAATCGATTTCTGAGAATCTCTGATGTTATGAACTCAAAATTTGAGTTCATTAGGACCTGAGTTTAGGGTAGATGGATTGATTTGGATTTCCTTTTCTTTCTCTCTGCCTTATGTTAAATCTGAGTTTGTTTCGGTATAATAAAACCTGTGTATACACTGTCAATTGATTCCTGAGTTCTTATAAAAACCTGAGATTACACAGACCTGAGAATTTATGAGTGTTTAACTGTTGATTTCATTTTCATATATGAGCTGTAAACCTGAGTTTGAGGTGAAGTTCACATTTGTTTTGAGAATACAGACTTGAGATTCATGGAATACTTCACTGTTGGGTATTCTTCTTAACTGAGATTGAAGGGAAGGGGGAACTATGAATTGACTTCCTTTTCCTTTTCTTCTTAACTGAGATTGTTGGGGCATCAAATTGTTTTCCTTTTCTTTGTTGTTCACTCACTGTTTGAATGATGCACTATTTTTTCATGCACACTGTTTTACAGGACACACACTCTTAACACACACTCTTTCCTCACTCTTTCACTGTTTTCTATTTCCTGCATCACAGTACACACACAATATATATTTTCCTTCTCTTGGCAATTACACTTATGCACACACTGTCGCTGTTTTCTATTTCCTGTACCTTGATAACTGTCCACACATGTTTTCCTCTCCATATGTATATTCATGTGTATATCATATATCTATGTATATATGTGTGAGTGATGTAAGGGTATGTATTAGTATCTATGTGAAAGTAATGTGCCTATATATATATGTGAAATGTATATCTATATGTATACATATAGTATTTAGCCTAGGTATGCATAGTGTTAATTCAATATATGTATCTATATATATGTTGTATATACATAGGTGTTTTGGGCCCTTGGAATGTGTGTGTTGTCTAGTATAGACTTGTTAGAGCCTAGCATGACTTGTTAGACCTAGAAAGTTGAGTTTAGACTTGATTAGACTAAGTTGACCTAGTTTGACTTCTAGGGATGACCAAAGTTGACCAAGAGTTGACTTTGGCCTAGATTGACCTAGAATCATGTAGAATGCATAGTAGGACTCTATGTTACTATTCTGGACTTGTTGTGACTTGTGCTGTTCTGATTTGGAGCCAGACACCACTCCTTGGACAGTACGTTTCATATTGGACACTCAGATACAGGCGAGTACATTCTCTGATCATTTCATATCCGGTTTAGAATTATATTCCTGCTTTAGATTACCTTACTTGATGCTGTCACGACATTATCACGGATTAGTACTATATGGATCTCTTCATGCGATGTTATCCCCCTCGGAAGCATCGGGTATATTGTGTCATGTGCGTTTCACTTTCATCATGTACTCCTGTGCTTTCATTATACATGTACACTCTTGTGAATCTTGTACTCTCATGTTCACGGAGCCCTCATGTATACTATCATGTGCACCCTTTATGGGCCCCATGTGATATCATGTATAATAACATAACTTGTTTAGATCCTTGTATATTGATTGGGGAAAACGGAGGAGTGCTAGTAGTCACGTGAATAATTCTATTGTAGTGTAGATCATGTGCAAACTCTTTAGTGTAGATCATGTACAAATCTGTCCTGTTCACATGTGCTATCTTGTACTATGCTTCACTAGCCACTATTAGTTCTCTATATACAGTAGCTATTTACATACAGTTCTCTCTTTTTCATCATATATTTCCTTTCAGTTTTCTGTATCTTACTCTACTGCATGTTTATATTTTCTAACCTGCTATGAATTATTGAGATGTACTGTGCTCGCTCCTGTCCTGACTGGACCTGTTAAAAATATTACAGAGGACGAGGAGGAGGCCTGCCTGGACACCTATTACGGGGCAGCCTTAGATGACACCTGCGAGCTGGACCCTCAGGAGGACCCAGCTCTAGCTGAGGAGATCACCCCGATTGCCTAGACTAGACTAGTTAGGCTTATCTTACTTTATGCAGTCTTGAGACATGTCTTAGTTAGACTTTATTTAGAGTTATGAGTTGTATATATTCTTTCATCTGAGACCTTGTACTGTTGGATATTGCTGGGATTATCTTAGACTACTGCTATTTTATCTATTTACTTCCTTGAGTTCTATTTCATTTCGTGCTATCTCTTCCTTAGTTGTGATTGAGTTTTACTGTTATGTCACCCCCATTCGGGGAGTATAAACTGTTTAGATGTATATTGTTAGATGTATGTTGACCTAGGACAGCGCTCTACCGCCGACACTGCGGCATAGGCTGGGCGTTGTTACGTTCTCGTACCCTCACAGTGGGTGCGGGTCGTGACAAAGGGATTGGGATGTGTCTTGATGCAGCATGACCGAGTAGTAGCCTATGCATCGAGGCAGTTGAGAGTGTATGAGAAAAATTATCCAACCCATGATCTGAAGCTCGTAGTAGTCATTTTTGCTCTGAAACTTTGGAGGCATTACTTGTATGGCGAGAAGGTAGACATCTATAACGATCATAAAAGCCTTAAGTATGTCTTTACGTAAAAAGAGCTGAACATGAGGCAACGTCGATGGTTAGAGCTGATGAAGGACTATGAGATCGAATTGCACTACCATCCGGGCAAGGTTAACGTAGTAGCAGATGCACTAAGTCGTAAGCTAATGTCGTATTTCTTGACCACCCAGAAGGAGATATTAGAAGATTTGCAGAAGCTTGGGATAGAGGTTGTATTGCCCGAAGCTAATGGAGTACTAGCCAATCTTCAAGTGAAATCATCAATAGTAGAGAGAATGAAGGCAACATTACCCACATGTGCTAGATTCTGGAGACTTAAAGAGAGGACGAAAGTAGGAGATTAGACTGGATTGAGGATTCATCATGATGGGATGTTATGATGTGGAGATCGTCTATATGTTCCAAACGGAGAGCTTTGGCAAGAATTAATGGTTGAAGCATACAACTCAATATACTCTATACACCTCAGAGGAACCAAGATGTACTAGGATTTGCGGCAACACTATTGGTGGCACGGGATGAAGCGAGAGATAGCTCGTTTCATGGCCAAGTGTTTGGTGTGTCAACAAGTAAAGGTGGAGCACCAGAGATCAGCTAGATTGTTGCAACCACTTTCCATTCCTGAGTGAAAGTGGGAGCACATTACCAGGGATTTCGTCACAATATTTTCTCGGAGTCCTAGTGGATGGGACATAGTATGGGTGATCGTGGATATGCTTACTAAGTCAGCCCACTTCTTTTCCTTTAGAGTAGGCCAGTCTACGGAAGCCTTAGCTGACAGGTACATAAAGGAAATAATGAAGCTGCACGGTGGTCCACTTATCATCGTTTCAGACCGGGATTTAAGATTCACATTTCATTTCTAGAGGAGCATACAAGAAAGCTTGGGTACCTGTCTAAAGTTTAGTATGTCCTATCATTCTCAGACTGCCAGTCAGTCATAGCGTACTATTCAGACATTAGAAGATATGTTGAGAGCATGTAAGCTTGATTTTGGCGGATTATGGGAAGACCACCACCATCTTGTGGAGTATTCTTACAACAATAGCTACCAAGGAGCATCCAGATGGCTCTGTTTGAAGCATTGTACGGTAGAAAAGCGTCGATCCCTTGTTTGTTGGAGTGATGTAGGAGAGTGATGGATTTTGGGTCCAGAATTGGTGGTAAGCACGGTAGAGAAGGTGAAGAAGATTCAAGGCCACTTGCGGGCAGCGCATGACAGATAGAAGCAGTGGACAGACCTTCATCGCCGTCCTTTGGAGTTCAAGGAAGGCGACCATATTTTCTTGAAGATATCATCCACTAGTGGTACAATTCGATTCGAAGGACGTTGCAAGTTGAGTCGAAGATACATCAATCCTTTCGATGTCTTAGAACGAGTTGGAGAAGTTGCCTACAGATTAGTATTGCCACCGTCACTAGAGGGAGTGCATGGCGTATTTTATGTGTCTCATCTGAGAAGATACGTGGCTAATAGCAGTTATGTGCTCGATCACTCCGAAATCATGGCTGGACCGAGCTTGTCATATTAAGAGCAGCCACCATGGATTCTTGATCAACGAGTGCAGGTGTTGTAAAATCAGTCTATTCTATTGGTTCTTATGACTTGGAAGCATCACTCGCTAGGAGAGTCCATCTGGGAGCGCAAAGATGACATCATCAATCGCTTTCCCCATATGTTCGAAGATCAAGGTACGATTTTCGTATTTTAAACTTCCTTTCCTTCTGTATTTCATTGCATTGCATTCATCGTGCTTTAGTTTTAATTTCGAGGATGAAACTTTTAATAAGTTGGATTGGATGTAAATACCTCAAAATCCAGAATTTTTTTTATTTGTTTCTAATTTATCATTTAGTTTTAAAAAAATTATTGGGAAAATTTTATAATTATTGCTATTATGATATAATTTATTAACTATTGGTGTATTAGTAAATATAAGAGTTTTATATTAGATAATTATATTTTTGCATAAAATAGCTAAATGTGCTACAAAAATACTTTTAGATATTTTAAAATCTTTTTAGGATCTATTCAGATTTTTAATGATTTGTATTATAAAATAAAAGTCATAATAATATATATATATATATATATATATATATATATATATATATATATATATATATATATATATAAATATATATAAACAGTAGGTAAGAAAAATAGTAGGTAAAAAAATGAATATCGCGTGATAATCTAAATTCTCGCGAGTCACTGATCCCATGTTCTCTCGCGCGCACAAGGACAGAAATCATGTGAATTTTTGAAGCCAAATCTCCTTAAAATTTCAACCAAATATAGTGCAATCTCCTCATTGAATCCCTATCCAATCCTCTAGCAGATTGGATTAAATCCATCCAATAATTCGGGTTTAAATTCCTAGGAATTTGAATCAAAATTGGATTTTATATCTCTCTCTTTCTCTCTCTATTTTATCTCTCTCTCTCTCACTGTCCTCCCCTCCTCGAGCGTATGCTTCCACGGTCGCCTCCCTCCGACGCTAGCCGGCGGCCGGAGCTGCTCCCCCTCCCCTTCCATTCTCTCCGCCGTCATGACTCCTCCTCCCCGACCCGCTAGCTATCTCCGACTGCCTCCCCCAGGCGTCCCCCCTACTCCGCTGCACTCCGGGCCGCCTTCTGCCTTCGCCCCCGCCGATGATCCCTCAGCGCCGCCATTCGTCCCTCCTTCCCACCTCCCCTCTGCCCCACCCTCCTATTCCGGCCCGCCTCCAGTTTCTTTCCTCCACCGCTCATCGCCATCTCTGCCCATGCCTTCTCCGTCCTCCTCCCTTCCACCCCCTCCCTCCGACGGTCCTGCCCTCGGCGGCCTGGCGCGGAGTTCGGCCTCCCCTTCCTGTCTCCTCCGGAGGCCTCTTCCCCTTCAGCGTGGTCGTGGCCGCCACGGGCGCTCCGGCCCCCGTGCAGGAACTGCTTCCGGGCTTCTCGGCTTCCCGCTCTTTGGTTTCGAATTTTAAACTCCCGCCTTTAGGCCTCGCCTCGAGCGCAGTGCTCCATGAAGGAGGTGCTGATGGGGGCGTATGGCCCATAACATCTTTGGGCGCATGGCCCCCCTGCCCCCTTGGTTGGGTGTATGGCACCCCTCCTTTTTGGGTGCATGGTCCCCTTCGGCAGGGTCCGGGTTCGCTGCTTGCCCCCCTTTTTGGATGCATGGTCCCTCCCGTCTGCCGACGCTAGCCTTTGTCCCAGATCCTTGGGCGCATGGCTCCTGACCCCTTTCGCTGGCGGCGCATGGCCCCATGATCCTGCTTTGGGCGCATGGCCCCCAGCCTCAGGCTCATGGCATGCTCTCCTAGGACACCCTGTCTTCGATTCCCTGGCTCAGTACGCGTGGGCGCATGGCCCCCAGCCTCAGGCGCATGGCCAGCTCCCCCAGGGCCCCCTGTTTCCTCCTCCCTCCGGGTGTCCATTAGGTTCTGGGAGCTCGGGAACCGCAGCCTCCTCCTCTCCTTCGTTGTCGCACGTTGGCCCCTCGGCCGCTTCCTCCCCCCTCCTAAGGCAGCCCTTCCCAGGTCCCTGGGCTTGCGCGATCTCAGACGACCTCCTGGCTCCTGGCTCGTGCCTGTGGGCTCCGTCCCCTCTGTCGGCGCCCTCCCCTCCAGAGCCGAATCCCCCTTCCCCTCATCCCGCTCTCTCTCCTCGTCAGTTGGCCCAAGGCACCCCCCGGACCCTGCCCCCAGCCTCCCGGTCGTCTCGCAGCCATCCTGCCTGTTGGCATCCTCCAGTGGGGTCCTGTCCCCCTCTTCCTCTGGTTCCCCAACGCCTTCCTTCGCCGACAAGCTTCGGTCGGACCATGCTGCCAAGAAGGGTCTCTTCCTTCCCGACGTGTCTTTGCCCGAGATTGTGTATAATGCGGAGTCTCAGATCCCGACGGTCCCATTCTCGGCTCAGGAACTTTCCTCCCTCTCTTCCTCCTTCCCCCACACTTTCGTCCTCAAATTCTCCAATGGTTGCCCGAAGCTTGACAGGGTTAAGGAGGTTACTGCCAGCTGGCGGCTGACCGCAGAATTTCGGGTTGCTCCTCTGGACCCCAGACACTTACTGCTGCACCTCTCCCCCGAGCTCGACCACAGGACTGTGTGGTCTAAAGGGACCGGTAGGGTTGACTCCCACCTAATGATGATCATCCGGTGGTCTCCGGACTTTAACACCAAGGTTGATTCAGCAACAGTTGCAGCCTGGGTGACCCTTCCTAACCTTTCCCTCATCTGCTTTGTTTTTGCGGCCCTTAAACGGATCGCCAACTCATTCAGGACGTATGTGGCTACGGCAGCAAAAACTAGCAACCTCACTAAAGCCCACTATGCCAAAATCTATATGGAACTTGATCTCTCAATCGAGCCTCCCAACCACATTCTCATTGAGCTAGGCGACCAGATGCACACCCAGCGTATAGTCTACGACAATCACATCATTTTCTGCAAACACTGCCATTTGTGAGGACACCTAGCAGAACACTGTTTCCGTCTTCACCCTGACTTAAAGAGGAGTACGGCTCGGAAAGACACCGTGACAAAAGCCAACAAGAATCAACAACCGTTTAGGGAAGAACAGCCGTAGTCCCTGCTAATGCGTCAGAACACCCACGTTAGATTCAATGATGGTGAAGGCTCGCCTGCCAAGGTAGCCAAACCTGGAAAATCTTAAACTCAAAGCACCTGCCACTCCCTTCCTCCCTCCCTCCCTCTCCCTCTCCAACCAGTTCATGGCTCTGGACCCGGATGCCAACGAGCTTACGCTCGCGGTTTTTGAAGACGCTCTCGAACCCCTTCGATGGAGCTCAGAGATGGTTCTATCCATGGATATCCCCTTGGTCGATGCTGCAGCTCCCCCATAAGATACAGTAGCAGCCCCAACCAAAATCTCTACCGGTCATAATCCGACCGAGGAGGTCACCATAGCTAAGCCCTAGCGATCATGGGATCGAAATAGGTCATCAGAGGACAACAGGTCATGGCTGTAGGATTTCCCCTCATATCAGCCGGAGAACTAGTTGGAGGTGCAGCAGAACTAGAAGATACTCTCATCATACCCTCCGAAGAGGCTAGCCTGGACTCATCGGGAGTAAGGTTTGAACCTACTATGGACATCCCCCCAATCACAGCCGCAGAGTCAACCTTAGCCAACTACATGGTGGAGAGGGCTTCCATCAATAACAAAAATAAGGATAAAACATAAGCTTCTGAGCCGTCGATCATACGTACCAGATCCGCAACCAAGCGAACAAAAATACTCCCACCAATAGCATTAATGCTTAACATCCTATCCTGGAATGTCCGTGGCCTAGCCAACAAACCAACCAAGAGACGTCTATCCAGTCTCAATAAACTTCATAAGATTGACATCTTGATTGTCCTTGAACCCAAGATTCCTCCCAAGAAAATAAAGTCCATTCAGCTGCAGCTCGGATTCACTTCTGTAGTGGCTAGCAAATATGACATTTGGGTCCTCTGCTCGAAGGATGTCAAGATCGGTGTGATCCAAGATTCTAGGTAAGCCCTCTCGTGCTGGATTGAGCACCCCTTTCTGCCAAGCGCGCCACTCTATCAGCGGTCCACGACAACTGTGACATTGCAGAACGCAAACAACCCTGGAATAATCTCCTCGATTTCTACCTCAACCACATCAACCACCCTTGGCTTTGTATTGGGGAATTTAACGCCATCACCTGCAGAGAGGAGAAGTCTGGCGGGCGTCCGCCTCCCCACACGGCCAGGCAAGATTTCAACAACTTCATTTTCAACGCCAACCTTGCTCCGCTCCAATTTACTGGAAATGAGTTTACCTGGTGCAATATGCAGGAAGGTGATCGTCGGCAATACTTCCGTCTTGATAGGGCTCTCACGAACACCATTTGATAAGGTATGGGGAGCACTTCTAGACTTTCTCATCTGAATGCTACCGAATCCGACCACGCGCCACTACTGGTTGAGATTAGGAGCAGTTCCAGTCAAATTAAAAAGAACTTTCGGTTCCTCGACTTCTGGAGTGAACACCTACAATTCAAACACGTGGTGGAGGAAGCTTGGAACCTGGCGGACTCTCTCGACCCGCTCATCAGGGTGGCCAACAATCTTAAGGCTACCAGGAAAGCTCTGGCGGCATGGAGTAAACAGGCGTACGAGGACATTTTTCAGGCAGTCCGCGTTGCGAAAGATGATGTTACCCGCATGGAGGCCTTATTCATCACAGACAGGTCGCCACAAGTCAGGACTGGCCTTAATCTCACTAAAGCTATTCTCAAATTCTGGCTGAAAGTCGAAATCGACTTCTGGAAACAGGAAGCGAGGCTCAAATAGGACAGTGAGGGGGACAAAAACTCGGCCTACTTCCATGCATGCGTCAACGGCCGCAAACAAAAACTCACCCTTCATCAGATAAAAGACGATTCTAGAAATATTATCAGCAACCAACGGGGTATCCAAGAGGCAGCCGCCAAATTTTACTCTCAGTTGTTCACCAAAGAGCGGGTTCATAGAGACAACAACTTTCTGGTTGAAATCCCTCACCTCATCAACGACACTGATAACATCCAGCTGGATCTCCTTCCGTCCGAGCAAGAAGTAAAAGATGCGGTCTGGGCCTTGGATGCATACAGTGCGCCAGGCCCAGACGGATTCTCGGGGGTCTTCTTCAGAGAGTGTTGGGATATAATCAAGAAGGACATCCATGAAGCAGCTACGGCCTTTTTCCAAGGAGCAACTTACCTAAGAGCCATATCATCCGCCAACCTGATCCTCATCCCGAAAAAGGATAACCCGGAAACTTTTTGTGACTTTCGACCCATTAGTCTGTGCACCTTCACCAACAAGATCATCTCCACGATCATCGCATCCCGCATGTCAGACTTGCTCCCCAATTTCATCTTAGAGGAACAAAGCGGCTTCGTCAGAGGCAGAAACATCCAAGATAACATCATGCTTGCTCAAGAGTTAATCACCTGCATGAAACTTCCTGCTAGAGGTGGAAACATCGCGATCAAACTGGACATGGAAAAAGCTTATGAAAGGATGGATTGGCAATTCATGATTTGGGTCCTCAGAGGGTTTGGCTTTTCGGAATCCTGGACCAATATCATCTGGAGATCGATCAACAACTCGTGGTTCTCAACGGTTATCAACGGTCAAGCCGATGGATTCTACAAATCGAGTCACGGCATCAGGTAAAGAGACCCTTTATCATCCACCATATTCATCATCACAGCGGATGCCTTGAGCAGAAATTTGAACAAGATGACCAGCACCCCGAACTTCCAGTACTTTCATACCGCCAGCGGCTGTCCGATCATCACTCACTTGGCCTATGCTGATGACATCTGCATTTTTACCTCCGGAGATATCGGGTCGGTGGATGTGGTCCATAACACCCTGCAAAGATACGCCTCTTGCTCCGGCCAGAAGATCAATCCAGAAAAGAGTGTCATCTATGCCCACCACAACATCAAGAGAGAGAACGCGGCTAGTATCTCCAACATCACCTTGTTCTCCATTAGTCACCCCCCGTTTCAATATCTCGGATGTCCCATAGTGTACGGTAAATCTAATGCCGACATTTTCGAAGACCTCATTAACAAAATCAGGAAGAAACTGGAAGGGTGGCACAATGTCACTTTATCTCCAGGCGACAATATGATCCTCATCAAACACATTCTCACATCCATTCCCATATATACCCTTGCTGCATACTCTCCTCCCAAGAAGGTTCTCACATCGATCGAAAGCATCCTCAGCAACTTCTCTTGGGGGCATAGTGGCGGCCACGTCAAGCATAATTGGGCGAGCTGGGACACCATGGCTAAACCTACCGAGGATGGGGGCTTGGGCTTCGCTAAACTATCTCACATCGCTGATGCCTTTTCGATGAAGCTGTGGTGGAAGCTCCGTACGAGTAGGAATTTATGGACGAGATTCATGAAGGCCAGATACTTCAAGCACATTCACCTGTCACAGGCCTCCGCCAACTGCAGATCCTCCGCGGCATGGCGGCGCATCATCACCAGGCACACTATTGTCGAACCAGTTATTCGTCTTCATCTGGAAGACGGAGAGTCCTCTACCTTCCTAGAATGTTGGGCAGGAGAAACCTTGCTCCCATGCCTTATGGAGGCACCGGAGAACAGCAGGATCAGAGACCTATGGGATGCATCCGAAAATGACTTGGATTGGGACAAGATCCGTTAATGGGCCAGAGATGAAGCGAAAGAGTGCACCCGTCGACAAGGTCTGAAGATCAGCTCAGATGCTGACGAGCTACGATGGTCGGCTAGTCCGGCAGGCGACTTCTCTGTATGTTCGGCTAGACAAGTGGCTCGCGACCGCGGGACGCCTTCTCCGATCACCGTCGCCTTCTGGCAGACTTGCATCCCTAAGAAGTGGTCCATCCTTATTTGGAGAGCCATTAGAAAGAAGTTACCGACCGACAACATTATGCACTCTATTGGATTCAACTTAGCATCTGCCTGCAATTGTTGCTCAGAGCGTCAGATGGAAACCATTGACCACATCTTCTGCCAGGGGGATCTTCCCGTACAGGTCTGAGAGCGCTGTCCCAGCGATCCAGACAGGCTCAGGAGGGCGGGAGCCTCCTCGATCTCTTACCCGGGTGGGCATACGCTTCACACGGTCACCAGATCATAGCGGCTGCTGCTACGTGGGTCTTATGGAAGAATCGTAACAAGGTGAGATATGAAGGCCACCAGTACAATGCTGAAATGCTCATTCGGGAGGTGATCAGGCAGTGCCGTAAGATCAAGGACTTCTGTTCGTTTGGCCAGACTAGTTTTTGGGTGTCTATCCTCGACTAAGCTCCCAGTTTGGATTTTGTGTTTTGTTGGTATACTTGTATAGGCGTCGGCATTTTGTGCCTAAGGGTATACTTGTACAGGCTTCGACATTTTGAGCCTTTACGGAATAAAATGATGGGGTTCTAAAATATATATATATATATATATATATATATATATATATATATATATATATATATATATATATATATATATATGAGGAAAATGTACCTAAGGTCGACCTTAGGTAAGTTACCTAAGGTCGACCTCATTTTCCTCACTTTACAACATTTTTTTCTTGAATTTTCTTTTATGGGATTCATCTACACCTTATTGATTGGCAACATACCAAATTTCAAGAAAAAATAATATTGTTTAGCCCCCTATCTATCCCTTGCAAAATCGACGGTCTAAAACTTTGCTGCTACACCGTCGATGTTGCACCTTATTGATAGGGGGCTAAATAATATTATTTTTTCTTGAAATTTGGTATGTTGCCAATCAATAAGGTGTAGATGAATCCCATAAAAAAAATTCAAGAAAAAAATGTTGTAAAGTGAGGAAAATGAGGTCGACCTTAGGTAACTTACCTAAGGTCGACCTTAGGTACATTTTCCTCTATATATATATATATATATATATATATATATATATATACATATATATATATATATATATTCCAGAAAAGGAATTTATATTAAAAATAAGAAGCTACGAGGAAAGGCTTGTGCTCAAAACCCTACAAACCCGAACCCCCAAATGAAAATGAAAATCAGGCCCAAAAAAAGCAAAATGCCTGAACTGCACAAAAAGAGAAGTAAACACTGAAACGGGCTACCCCACAACTGTAGCAAGCAAAATTCCAAATTTGAACTCATGCGATTTTGAAGTACTCCATTCTATTCCACACCTGTTTGGCAAGCTCCTTGATCAATAATGTACGGGAGAATAAACTCCCCTCATATCGCGCTTTGTTTCGATTCTTCCAGAGCGTCCATACCACTGCCATCGCCACCACCGCCCGTAACTGACTGCACGGGTCTCCCCACCATTCTTCCAAACTTAGCACCCAGGACAGCCCGACAGTCCTCTCCCCTACCGCCTTGGCAAAGAATTCCTAGACCTGTACTGTTGTGTTTCCCTCCCACATGATATGCTCAAGTGTCTCTTCCATCGGCTCAATACAGCAATGACACCGTGATACCATTGCAATCCCGAACCCGCGTATCACGTCATCTACCGGCAACTTCTTTTTGATAGCTCTCCAAAGTATGATTGACCACTTTAATAGAACAACCCTGTTCTAACATCCTCTAACCTTTACGTCCGCATCTCGATCTTCCCTTCCCACCCTCAACGCAGAAGCCAGCGAGAAGCGACCATGGGAATATCTTTTCCAAATATGGCAGTCCGAAGACTCACCGATGGAGATATTCGCACGCAAAACTGCAGAACATGCCTCCTCACCCAACACCCGCAGAATCACGTCCTCGTCCCAACCTCCGCTCGCCCACTAGAACCCCCTAATCTCCGAAAGTGCCCCCTGCTGTGACCGGATGGACGGACAACTGAGCCCCGTCCAGTTATGAGAGTAAGGATCCGAGGACCCCGACCCAACTTGCAGATGGATCAGTCCTTCTCCATTGTCTCTTCCCCTCAAAAGCCTCCTCAAATAGCAGATGCGTTGATGTTAGCCCCTACAATCGACGGAATAGCGCACCTCATGGATGTCGCTCTTGTGAAGACCGCCCATAACGAATTTCCCGATTGTAGCTTCCACCATATTTTGATTAAGAAAGCCTGTACCACCTCTCTCAAGCTTCTAACTCCCATACCTCCTTCATCGCACGTTCTCGCCAGCGAGTCCCAACTCGACCATTGTTTGCGGGTTCCGAAGATAGAAACTCCACAGAAAAAGCTATTGAATAACTTGCCGATGTTGTCCAGAACCTTCTTGGGTGGGTCACAAGCCGATAATATGAAAACAGGGATAGTGCTAAGGACATACCTGATCAGAACAAGTCTGCCCCCCATCGACAAACATTTAAGGTGCCAACCAGAAATTTTAGCCTTGATAGAATCGACGAGCTTGTCAAAGAGAACCGCCTTCCTTCTGCCGTACACCAACGTGCATCCCAGATATCTGAATGGAGGCTCCAATACTGCTAGCCCAGAGATCTTCTCACATTTTCTCATCTCCATTCTGTCGTGAACGTACACATTGCTCTTGTTCCTATTCATCCTTTGCCCCGATTGCTTTTCATATTTGGTGAAGAAATCCCCAATCTTTCTGATCATCCTAGAATCCTCGGATGAGAACAGCAAGAGATCGTCCGCGTACGCTAGGTGCGTGATGACCGAACAATTACTAGTAGTCCGGCAGTGGAAGATAGTTGACTCGGAACGCATACGAATCAAATTACGACTGTTCACTTCGAAGAGAATGACAAACATAGAATGAGACAGAGGATCGCCCTGACGAAGCCCACGGAAGGATTTAAAGAATCCAGCGGAAGACCCATTGATTACCACCGAGAACCAGCTCGCCCTCATCGATTTCCAAATAACATTGATCCATTTCTCGAAGAACACAAACCGCCTCATCACCCATATCATCTCTTGCCAGTCAACCTGATCATATGCCTTCTCTATGTCTACTTTGATAGCAATATTACCTCCCCGATTGTCGTTCCCAGAGCGCTGTTCATCTCCTGCGCGAGCAATATGTTGTCAGTAATTTCTCGACCTCTAATATAACCTTATTGCTCAAGGGAGATGAGACGGGGAAGCAAGGGAGCCAATCTGTTGGCCAAAATCTTTGTAACCATCTTATTGAAGAAGTTGCACAGACTGATAGGCCTGTACTCGCCAAAGTTCTCCGAATTAGCCACTTTGGGAAGAAGAACAATCAGCGTGCTCGCATGAGGCTTGGGAAAATGAGCACCTTCTAAGAAGGCTTGAATGGCTTCAACAATATCATGTGAGGTCACGACCCAACAATAAATGAAAAAACCTCTCGAGAACCTATCCGTACCCGGAGAGCTATCCTTGTCCATGCTTTTGATAGTGCCCCAAACCTCTTCAGAGGATACCGGCAGATTAAGTTGTTCGTTATCCTCTGCAGTGACCGCCTACGGAATAACATGTAGTAGTTCAGCGTCGTATACGATTCTGGCCTTGGTCATTTGCTTAGAGAAGAATTCTACGACCTCATTTTGAATGTTGACCGCCCCCGTCAGAACTTGCCCGAAACAGTTCATCACCTTATGGATGGCGAGATTGCATCTCCTATTCTGAACACAGTCGTGGAAGAATTTAGTATTAGCATCCCTGTCCACTTCCCATTTGACCCGCTCCTTTTGGCGCCAAAAAGACTCTTCCCGCGCGAGCAGCAGCTTCAGGCGTGCCATAACCTTGCCTATCTCTTTTCTATGTGTGCTGCTCTCAGAGGCGTCAAATAGGCTCGTGCAGCAGACTTGCCCATCTCTCTATCGATATATATACTAATATTGACATAGTTAAACCCATCGAAGATGGCCTCGTATTCGTTCCAGAGCACCCCGACGAGTTCCCCTAGTCCCGACGACCTACCATGACTCCATGTGACCACCGTACGACGCCGGAGCAACGCCACAACAATGCCAGCACGCCTGCACGACATAGAACAGGGCACGCCCTGTTTCACCCCGATAGTAAGGTACCCCTCTTCTAGACCTAGTTTCTCTACTTCTACCCGACTAATTTTGAATCTAGTTGATCCTATAGGAAGCCTACATGACCCTCTCGAAATCACAACAATTAGGTTTTGTAACTACCTAAATTTGAAATTCAATTTTTGGAAAACAATGTTAAAATTTTAGAAATTTATTGTAGAAGCATGAAAAATCTCAGCTGAAGACATTCCTTCGTCAAAGCGCAGAAGATGCAAAAGACTCAGGCTCTGTGCTAAAAAGACAAAACATAAGATATGGAGAGAAGTCCCTTCATTGTCATGTCTACCAAAGTCTAGTACAGACACACGAGGACCATACATAAGGGACTAGTTCTGTTCTTCTACAAAGGATCTAGTACAGATTCGACAGAAGCCTAGAGGGATCTACAAGGGATGCAGTCTTCATCGAAGCGCATCCTTCCTTCTTCTCGATACACATGCTGGAGGATTGACCTCTACTGAAGCATATTCTGATATTCTTGTGGGCGCAGCCTCTCAGAAGCTTATCAGCAACCCAACACTTTGATGAAGCTAGAGCCTTCAAGCCAGATGTGCAGCCACCTTCCTACGCCAACCTCAGAAACAAGATGGTGGTAGGCTTCCCTCCCCTTCTTTTATTACAGAAGCCAATGTCTTCACTCTAGAGGTGCAGCTGTCTGCCTGTGCCAATCTCAAACGCACAAGGGTGTCATACCCTTCCCTTCGCAGCCAACGCCTCCAATGTTCAGAGGTGCAGCTATTTACCTGCATCTGCATGAGGCGCAAGATGGTGATATGCTCACACCATCTCCATTCCCACGACACAGTCATCTGCTGTGGATCAGAAGCTTAAGTCACTTCTCTATAAGAGACTTGGGAACTCCCATCGCAACCAATGCAAGTTAACCTGTCGCTCCAAAAGCACAGTAACCATGCCAACGTGAAGCACAAGCCTACTTGTCGCCTACAACACAGTGACTCTGGTAGCCCGAAACACATCTTCATAAGTTGCTCTACATGTACAGAAGTCTCATCGTCATTCGAAGCCAATTCCACTCGTAGCCTGAAAGTACAGAGGTTCCGTCGTCTCCAGAAGCACGGTCTAGTCGTCACCCCAGAAGCACCACAGCACTTAGTCCTCACCAGAGGTGCAGGAAGTATGGGTCCACCCCAATTGGTTTGTTTAAACCGCCTCTTGTAGAAAAGATTGGGATTAAATCATGATTGATATAATATCATATTGATTTAAATCTTAGATGAGAATCAATTAGACTCCAAATTTATGATGAAATCCTAAGATTTACTCGGCTGTATCCGTGCAAGCAAATCGGCATACGCCACGTGTCACCTCCTTCGGTTATGTTTATAACCACCAGAGATCTCGTTTGAGGGAAATCTCGATGTCCGCCACGTGTCAGCACCGCAGAAGCTCGTACCGTGCATTGACGACAGATTCTTTAATATCTCAGGAACCCTAATGCACATCGCATATGTGCTCGGTTCTCTAGAAATAGAAGGAGTTCTTCTTCCACCAAAAAAAAAAGAGAAAGGGAACATTGATAATCGATAATCTTCAAAGGAGCAGCGATCTCTATCTACGAAGAGTCGACCACCCTCATCCACCTATCAACCAAAGAACCAACCAACCAACCATCTTCAAGGGATCTTCTCATCCAGACAGCCTCCTGATCGGTGACCCCAGAGTTCCATCAAAGGCGCCAGAGAGACATAGCAAGGTTGATTCGTCGTCAGATCATCAACGGAGTAAAGGAGCCACTGCAGCGCTCGATCTCCACCGTCACACTTTTCCAGAAACCACTTATCCCTGTACTTAGAATATCATGTTTAGGACTTCCTTCTTTGTATACAGATAACTTATACGTTCAATAAAGCAAAAAGTTTAACCTTTTGTTACGTCGAACAAAATGGCGAATCTGCTGGGGACTACCTTATCCACCAACAAGAAGGCGGTGACGTAATCTGATGACAACTTGCTGGAAGCTTCTCAAGACATGCTGATCGTACGCTTCGACCAACAGGCTTTTGAAGTTCTCCTCTCTAATGAAAAGTCGAAGACTTCGGCACGGTTCGTACAACCGAAGAAGACCCGACGTATTTGGAGGCCTAAGGCGGCTGCAGCCAGCAGCACGATGGCAGAAACTGCATCTCAGGACCCCCTCAACGTCAAGGCTACAGAGAAGATCCCAGCTGCTACAGCCTTATCCCCTTGCCCGATTTCCGTTTCGGGAAAGCATGTCGAAGAAGATGGTGGTTCCATGGTTGATCTGACGAAGGAACGATGCCAAAGGAAGCGCACACCGGTCCAACCCCTCATGACGAGAGTATTGCCGGCAAGGAGATCTGTCTTTGACAGAATCGCTTTCCTTTCAGGTAAACCATCGGCGGACTCTGAATACTACTCGCCCGCTTGGGGGAGTAAAAAGAGATCCCAGGTGGCTCGTTCTTCGTACAACAAGCGTGCGACACCTGCGACAGACCAGAGACCCGTGTTGACAGTAACACATGCAGCCGACGAAAAGCTATACAAGACTGGCTCTCGTGCTCCGATGCCTCAACCAGTCGAATCTCCGTTCCACTGGGGTGCTCCTGTGCGTAAGCCAAGACAGGAGGTATGTCTCACGGAGGGGGAGCCACGCGAGCAGCGTCCCCGTAGGAGTGACAGGAGGCTTCCATACCAGACCCGCTCTGACCGTACTTATATACAGCTTTCTTGCATATACAATGGGAGTGCTACGACAAAAGATCCAAACCTCTCCCTAGCGGAAGAAGAATCTATGGTGCAAGACGTGCCTAAATCAAGGCACTCTTGTACCCAGATTACCATCAACTGCTAAACGGAAGAGGAAGTCAGATGAGACATAGAGAAGATGATCCCTACATCGCTATATGCTACGCGGCACAGGGTTCCAGAGCTTTCAAGGAGCCCTCCCAGAATCCTTTCATATCAGTTGCTAAACGGAAGAGGAAGTCAGAGAACATTAAAGCTAAGTTACCCGATGCAGGTGTGTTCCATGGCACTTGTTCCAAATCTGCATTGGGTGCCTTGTCAAAAACTAGGGGTAGCCAGCCTCCTACCAAGCACAACAACCCTGTGTTCTAATCTGACGAGGCACAATATGACCAGGTTGTCTCCATTAGCGCAGCCAGTCACCAGATCGGGGGTAGCAACCAACTGAGTTCGAAAAAGATCACAATCTTACGGTATATCCTCAGGACGGCAAGACTCAGGCATTTGAGCCAGAAAGTGAAGGATCTACGGCTCCCTCGAGTTACCCTCACATTCGGTCTGTGTTCGTGGCCAATGGCAATGAGGAAGACAACAACGAAGCTCTCAGATGTATCGAAGTCCTTGAGACGAAGTTAGATACGCTGACGGACACCATAAAGATATTGTCCTCGGTCATAATCGACCTCAAGAGTAGCATGGCCCCAGCTGCCTCTACACCTGCGCGTGATCCGCCAACCAATGACGAATCCAGCAGGTTGCCTACTGCCAATCTGGCAGGACCATCCTCGTCTATTCCGTCGGCTATAGGCTCCGTAATGCCCGTCGAGATACAGCAGGCCATCAAGAAACTGTATGCTTATCATGATGCCAAAGAGAAACAAGCAATGCTCCATAAGATGGGGATCCCACAATCATACCCTACCGAGTGGGGCAACATTGTCTATCCTCCCAAATACAATCCTCAGACGCTTACACCTTATAAAGGGAATGGGTCTCCCCGACAATACTTGAGGTACTTTGCCTCAGTAACGGGGCACCTGCCAAAGGATGACGCCCTCCTGTCCAACATATTCATAGGAGCCTTGCAGGGGTAGCCTATGAGTGGTTCTGCAGTCTTCCAAACGACTGCATCTCATCATTTGAAGACCTGAAGACTCGGTTCGTGGACCGATTCTACGAAGGAGGCATGTATATGACCATGACGACCCTCATAAAAATTGTCTAGAGGGAGAAAGCCTGTCGGTGCATACATCAAGCGCTTTCGCCAGACAGCCCTCAGATTACCACTCGGCATGTCCGAGCCCATGCTTATGGACTCCTGTCATAAGAACATGCTGCCCGCTATAAAGTTGTGGCACAGTGCTTCCTGCACGGAGTGGATGCTTTTCATTGCAGAGGCGGATGCCGCACAAAGGAAAGCCCAGGACGCGCAGCTCCTGGGGCTACACTTTCCTGCACCCGAAGACAAGGAGAGAAGCTCGTACAACAACCCTAAATACAAAAAAGACAAGCAAGCCATGACCATCAACATCTCCAAAGGTTCAGCAGTTACGAGCCCCAAGTCTGCGGAAGCGTAGAGGCCAAGGGAGACTTACTCCTTCAATAACGAGGATACGCTGGAGCTCTTCGAGATGCTTACGAAGAGTAGCAAACTGTCCATCCCGACACCCAGGCGCCCTGATGAAGTAGGAAAGGTGGACCACCCCAAGTACTATTGTTATCACCAGTACATCCATCACTCAACACAGGACTGCTATGTGTTGAAGGGACAAATTCAGCACCTCATTAACGCCAACGTCATATCGTTGGATTACGAGGAGAAGACCGTCATAGACAACATGGTTACTGTCCAGTTCGAGAGTTTTCCAGCTATAGAGGTACAAGATAGCGTCATTCCTATTCCAAAGGCGACGATGGAAGTAGTCAACCTTCCACCAGCACGGGACAACGCTCAAGGTCTCATTCCATTCCTCACGCCTTAAGACGAAGTCACATGGATACATCCTGACTTGGTTCCCGACATGATGACAACTACGACCCTTTCTGCCAAAGGAAAGAAAAGCAAGGTATGCCGCATGGTCTCCACGTTGACCGACGATGGTTTGGTGACCACCCGCTCGGCACAGAGAGAAGAGGAGAACCAGGCTCCAGACCAGGAGGAGTCTCTACCAAATACTCCCCCTGTCCCGGATATATCAGGAGCAGGTCCACCTTAGATCCTTGAGGCACCAGAGACGGGTCCATCTCGGGCCCCTACCGTAGACAAGCAGAAACATAAGAAGGTTCGCTTCGATAAATCTCTTAGAAAGGATTCGACAATCTAGCCTATCAAGCCCTACAACTTCGATATTCTAGCACAACTGGCTAATACTCCAGCTATATTTTCACTTTTAGAGCTCCTCCGTCTCTCTAAAGAGACCCGAGATGCGCTCAGTAAAGATTTACAGAACGCCGAGTCCTTCGTCACCCAGGTTCATCTTCTGAAAGTGGATCCCGCAGCTTACCCATATTGCCACAGCGTGATCGAAGTGATTCCCAGTATCACTTTCACCAAGCAAGACATGTTGCTAAAGAAAAGCCGGCACAACCGCCCCCATATACTATATGGGGTATGTCGGTGCCATTAAGGTTGATCGCATCCACATCGACCCAGGTTCCTCGTTGAGTATTATCCCAAGCAGCCTCCTTCAAACTTGAGGGGTTTTGATGCATCGGTTGACAGCCTCGAACACAACAATCAGTGGCTTCAACGCGAGAAAGAGCGAGCCCTTGGGCAAAATTCGCCTGAAATGTCAGATCGACGACCTTCATACTGAAGTGACATGCTATGTCATTGATGAAGACATAAATTACAACATACTGCTGGGGCGACCATGGATCCATGAGTACATGATTGTCCCTTCCACCCTACCTCAGTGTATGAAATATGTGGCCATCGACGGGACTATCAAAACGAAATTCGCTGATATCGACCCGTTCCGAGGACTTGAAGCCTACTGTAGGGATGCTGATCTATACAAGTCAGTCCCCTGGGATGATGACAACAATGATGCTGATGAAGAGGCAGAGACAACTTTAGAAAGTGCAGCAGTTGTCGGAGAACCTTTAAAGGTTCGACTGAAGGGGAGGCCTTCCAAGGTGTCAGCGCCTCTTGTTGTTAAGCTTCGGGGCAAAGCTCCACCTTCGCCTCCAGGGACGATAGAAGATGGTCAGGAGCCTATACGAATGAGGTTACCCTGGAGGTCCCCAAGGCCGACCATGAAAGCGTAGAAGCATCCGACCACCATTCCCTTGATGGTCAAGCTGAAAGGGAGGCGTCCTCCTTCTCCTCCGGTGGCAACTCTAGCCCTCACAGACGAAGACTAGAAGATTACGTCTGTGCCGATACAGAGGCCCACTCTTTGAATGGCGTAATCCCTCGGGACAAGATATCCCACTTCATCAACAGAAAGTTGTTATCGAACTACTCTGGCACATGTTAGAACACCAAATATTTCCTAGATAATTTTTTGTATAAACTACAGGTGCAAGTGATAACTGCCAACCATGTGAGCCAAGTTATCCCTGCTCGAGGCACCTACTTCGTAGTTCTAGCCAGAAAAAGAAGAAGAGGAACCCATCATATTCGGTCGATTGGAGCATCCACAGCGAATAACTCCGTAAGACCCAGACCTCGACAGCGGTAAAATACAGTTCTACTGCTACACGACGCAGGCCAAAAACCTTATCCAAAAGATGGGCTACGACCTGAATAGCAATAAGGGGCTCAATTATGGCAAAGGTCGACGTCTTCCCATGCGGATTCGTGCTCCAAAGGAAAAAGCTGAAAACTACTACCAACGTATTCGTCGAGGGCTGGGGTATGTTACACCTGTGACCACCTCAGAAGATTCAGAAAAAGAAGTCATGAGGCACACACACTCTTCTGACTCCTCAACTTGGGTCTCCGATACCAGCATGGGTCAAGTCTTTATGAAGATGTTATTTGCTAACATGATCACTAATCAGTTAACCGTCAAAGACAATCAGCACAGACGGTTACAAGATCTAGAAGCGTTGGATGAAAAGCACCTGCTCGTGCAGCAAAGGATTGAGATTTACCAAGCTCGCATCTCTGGGGCCTTTAACAAAAAGGTCCATGAAAGATCCTACCAGGTGGGCGACCTCGTCTTGGCAGTACGAAGACCGGTGGTGATATGACCCACAAGACGGCTGGGAAGTTCGAGCCCAAGTGGGAAGACCGTTTATCATAGAAACGGTATACTCCAACGGTGCTTATCGGCTAGCTAAGCCTAATGGAGACTTGCTAATGATGCCCATCAATGGCAAGTTCCTAAAGAAGTATTACGTCTGAAGATAGAACCAGCATAGGCACCCACATCCCCTGAAAAGGGTACCCATAAGTTCTGGTAAGGGGATCTCTCGCTCTCCCTCCTATATATATTCTCTCAGGTAGATGAAGTACTTCATGTCCATATTACCTCTGGATTGCTCCTCTACGCCTGAAAGATGCGACTACCATGTCCATATTACCTCTGAGTTATCGTTCTTCTCGCATCAGTTCTATGATTATCCCGACGGTCTAGAAAATAGTTCACGTCCATATTACCTCTAGATTGTTGTTCTATACCCCGACAAAAATCAAGCCTACCACGTCCATATTACCTCTGGTCAGGCAAATCCATCATGAAGATTCCCTCTTTATTCTGGAGACAAAAGCAAAGGGAACAAGAAAGCTTATACATATAAAATATGTGGCTACAAAGACCTATTACAGACTCTTCGTAGTTACATACACAGAAACAAAAAAGTTGAAATTATGGTACAAGCTCTCAATAGCACAGGCGAGGCGGTGACAGAGCCAATCACTTTCTGGTCAAAGGGAAGCCACTGCCCGAAGATGCTACTGGACCGAGCTGGGGAAAAAGACTAGCACAGGACTCCCCTATCTTCCAGCTGACCGGCGAGAGCAACCACAGCAGCAGGCCTTGCTATTCTTTGGTCAGAATGACAAGTAATCCAAACCCAGGAAGCAAGGGTTCAAGACGCCATTGATGCCCACGACATCCAGGACGCGGGACATCTCGAGATCCAATGGTAGTTCTACTACAACTTCTTTGGATAAATTTTTTTGCCACCGATGGTCGCCTTAAGGAAACTCCAGGGTTGTCAAGAGCTGAACATCGGGCAAGCAAGGCCATTGTTGAAGCAGCTGAGTCTTCTCATGAAGGAGGACAGTCCTTTATGTAGGTCGTTCGCGTAGTCTAAGTACGAGCCAGAAATCGGTCAGAAGAAAGCTTACAAGTTAATCTAAAGTTCCACTCTATGACAGATGGCAGTACTGCGAGTGACCTAAGGAACGTGACTCTGAACCTCCTTTGCTAAATAGATTCGCGATCCCTGCAAAGAAGCAAGAGGATCCAATATCAAGAAGCCATCAGGAGCCCAAGCTCTAAAATAATGACCCAGGACAATTAATGCTAATGGCTAGGCGTGACACCAGCCATCACCCAGCTCGTACAGTCCTGATACGTGTTCATGCTTATGTTCAAAGTATCCCGAGCTTGACTTACGTTCGGGAAACTTTGAAGGGGGTCTTGTAGAAGCATAAAAAATCTCAACTGAAGACTTCCCTTCGCCAAAGTGCAGAAGATGCAAAAGACTTAGGCTCAGTGCTAAAAAGACAAAACAAAAGATATGGAGAGAAGTCCCTTCATTGTCATGTCTACCAAAGTCGAGTACAGACATGTCAGAACCATACATAAGGGACTAATTCTATTCTTCTACAAAGGATCTAGTACAGATTCGACAGAAGCCTAGAGGGATCTACAAGGGATGCAATCTTCATCGAAGCACATCCTTTATTCTTCGCAATAAACACGCTAGAGGATTGACCTCTACCGAAGCATGTTCTGATATTCTTGTGGGCACAGCCTCTCAGAAGTATATCAGCAAGCCAGCACTTTGAAGAAGCCAGAGCCTTCAAGCCAGATGTGCAGCCACCTCCCTATGCCAACCTCAGAAACAAGATAGTGGTAGGCCCCCCTTTCCTTCATTTATTCCAGAAGCCAGTGTCTTCACTCCAAAGGCACAGCTATCTGCCTGTACCAATCTCAGACGCGCAAGGGTGTCATACCTATCCCTTCACAGCCAACGCCTCCACTGTTCAGAGGCACAACTACTTACCTGTGCCTGCATGAGGCGTATGATGGTGATTTGCTCACACCATCTCCATTCCTACGACGTAGTCATCTACTTCGGATCAGAAACTTAAGTCACTTCTCTATAAGAGACTTGGAAACTCCCATTGTAACCAATGCAAGTCAACCTGTCGCTCCAAAAGTATAGTAATCTTGCCAACCTGAAGCACAAGCCTACTTATCTGTAACACCCAGTTTTCCAAATGAGGATAATTTTGAACTTTTGTAAAAGTTTATTATTTAATAATAGGATTTATGATTTATGGGAATTTTTAATTAATTTAATACTATTTAAAATTGGTGAATTATAATTTTGATGTGTTAGCTAGTGAACTCAAAACTGTTGAGCCTAGAGACTAACCATGACCATGGGGACCTAACCATGTGATTAGAATGACTATTTACAACTTTTTAGGCTAAGGGTATTTTGGTCATTTTATGACTTTTGAATTATTTAGAATTTTAATTAATTGGTAAATTTTTGATTATTTTAATAATATTTAAATTAATGTATTATGATTTTGGTCATTTTTTATATTTTAATATTTTGGGAAAATTTTATATTTTAATATTGTTTTTAATGGATTTGTTTAGTCGGGTTTGAGTTTCGTCTCGTTCCGACTTGTATTGTGACCCGGGTAGCTTGAAATCTAGATGGGACCCAATATTAAGTTAAGCATGGCTCACAAGATCCAACATTAAGTTAGTTAATTAAACTAATTTTTATCATGTTAGAATGGTTAAGTTAGAGACTCAAAACTAAATCATTTTGACCCCAAACTTGAACCTAGTCTAGACTTAACCATATGAGACTAGAGAGGGGCAATTAGGACATTTTCCATTAGCCCTAAGGGACTCTTTATGACAGCCACCTTTAGGAGAGAATGATTCATTTCATTCATTACAATCTTGCCTCTTTTATTTTCTTTTTGTTCTTCCCCAATTTTAGAGAGCCTTCCCATTGATTTGATCTCTAAATCAAATCATTCCTTTACTAAACCTTCCCTCAATCATTCCCATTCTCCAAGGGAAGGGTGCTACAAAGGATTGGAAGAGGAGTGCAAGGAGGAGTGTCCACTTTGAGGGATCTTCGTATCGGAGCCGTGTCCTAAAGGATTTCATTGGGATTCCACTCTCAATAGGTAAAACCCATCCTCTAAATCGATTTCCTTTGCATATAAATTAGTTTTGAATCCGTAGGATCCATCCTCATGCATGTGTCCTATTTAGATTCAAATTTGAGGCCATTTGGAGCTCTCTTGAGGATTTTAGATATGTGTCTTGTGTCCTACTTGATAGATCCCAAATTAGGACATCCCATGTGTATGCATGTATGATAATAGTTTAAATAGATATTTAAATTCAGTTTTATAATGGTTAGAGAGTGGATTGATCTTTTTTAGGATGGTTAGAATGAGTTTCATTTGGATACCTATGTTTGTATGCAAGTATCTTGGCCTATATGTGTTCTTTTGTCAAATCCGTCATAATTTTCATCCACGTTTTTATTAACCAAAACAACTTAAAAATGTCATAACTTTTAGCTTAGAACTCCGATTTATCTCCCATTTTTTTAAAAAAAGAACCGTATCGAAGTTAGCTTTCCAAATATATATTTTAATAAGCCAAATTCTTTCTGTAACTTTCTGTTGAATTATTTGAGTGTCAGCTGTACGAAAGACGAACGTGTTTCGATATTTTCGCGATTCCGGGAGCTTTCGGACACGAAAATGCGATCCGTTTAAAGTTTCAGAAAGCTAACACAAAGGGATACGACATACTTTAATCCTATAATTTAGTGAATGTCCAATTGGTACAGTATTGGTTTTAAGTAGAAGATTGACTATACGATATATGCATTTTGTGTAACCTATGAGCCTATGTAGTATGGATATTAAATGAATATAGAGTATGTAATGCATGATATGTTAGATGAATGAAATGATATATATATGATATATATTCTCTTTACATTAATGTATATATATGGTTGAATGCAAGCATGTAGGAATGCAATTAATATAATGCATATAAGTAATGCATGAATGAAAGAATAATATACAATGTATGCATGAAAGTATATAATGAATGCTAGATATGAATGCAAGATATATATGTAATGATAGATATGAATGCATAATGTATAAATATTGTAATACAATATATAATGATAACATGTATGGTAATGTAGAGTATATAATACAAGCATGAATGAATGGATGAAATACATGTATATAGGTAATATAGAATGTAATATATGAATGCAAGCATGTAAGATAATGTATTATATCCATATATGATGTATTCAACTTAAAGATAATGTAATATATGAAAGGAATGAATGATAATATATAACATGATATGTAAGGTAATACAAGGTATGAAATATATGATGTGTGCATGTTTGTATGTCTCTATGTTAATGTATGAAATGATATGAATATACAATGTAGGCATATGTATAAAACATGTAGGTGATGCATAGATGCACGAATGAAATGAATGTTTGCAATATGTTAATATAAATACAAGTATCTAATATGCATGAATATAAGTATAATATAATACAAGTATACATGTATGTATCATGTAAATGTAATATACATGATATGTATGTATGCATGTATACAAGGTAAGTATGTATGTATGTATTTCTATAAACTGAGTTAACCTATAACCTTTTACACACATGCATTCATACACCCTTTGACATCATGTATCCCATGTCACATACACCTACCTATCACTAAATTTTAGAACATTAACACATATCCTTTCACACACATGCCAAACACACACATACTCACTTACTCTTTTACCTCTCTTTCTCTCTCTCTATATATATGTATGTGCCTATATATATAGCTTTCCTATATATATCTATGTCTATGAATATGTGAATAGTGATGCATATATATATATATATATATATATGTGGGATGTACATATAGGTAGCCTATATGTTATGAGTGTACTACAATATATTAGATATATATATTGTTATGTGTATATGTGTTTGTGGTTTGGCTTAGGCATGATATAGCCTATAGCCTAGGGCTCTTATCCTATGGTGTGTCTGTTTGCCTAGTGAGAGTTTAGTTAGACTTGTTTAGTCTTGATTAGGCCTAGAATAGACTAGTTAGACTAGTATAGACTTGTTTGGTTTAGGTTTGACCTAGTTGACCTAGTTTGACTAGTCTAGTTGACTAGAGTTGACCAAAGGTTGACTTTAGCCTAGATTGACCCCAAACTTCATGTAGATGCATTGTAGCAGTCTATTTCTTTATTTTAGACTTGTTGTGACTTGTACTATTCTATAGGAGACAGACACCACTCCTCGGACAGTATATTCTTTTCGGACATTCAGGATACCAGGCTAGTACATTCTCTGATCATTTCATATCCTGCTTAGAATTATTTCCTGTATTAAATTACTTTACTTGATACTGTCACGTTGGTCACACGGATTAGTACTATATGGATCCCTTCTTGAGATGTTATCCCTTCAGGGAGCATCGGGTACTACATGTTCTGTGCGTTTCACTTACATGGCGTATCACTATGCTTCATTGGTTCATTGATCACTTGTGACATATACTCTTATGATCACAGAGTCTTCCTTGAATCCTTATCCCATTTATTGGGTCTCCTAAAATCTTCTAGAATTCCTATTTATGGGACATCCATGTATCACCCTTCGGGGGCCTTTGCATGGAATTATAACATAACCTGGTTGGATCCTTGTGTATTGATTGGGGGTACGGGGGAGTAGAAGTAGACATGTGAATATTATCCAAGTAGTGTAGCATCAGAATCTTTCCATACTGTAGCATCAGAATCTCCTATGCCGTTTACATGTCTATATTGTACTCTGACTCACTAGCCACTGTTAGTCTCTATTTATAGTAGATATTTCTATTACAGCTCTCTCTCTGTTTACATACTGTATTTTTTTCAGTATCTATATCTTACTTTACTGCATGATTATATTTTCTAACCTGCTATGAACTGGTGGGATGTATTGTGCTCGCTCCTGTCCTGACTGGACCTGTTGATAAATTTTACAGATAGCCTGGAGGTTGCCTGCTAGCCTAGAGGAGACACAGTAGAGGTTATATAGATAGCTAGGATTTTGCTCATAGTTTATTTTCAGTTGTCTTGAGTTGTATTTATGGATTACTGTATTTGAGCTTTGAGATATATTTCTGGGTTGTGTATCTTAGACACTTAGACTTCTATCTACTGTATCTCTTTTGGATTTTATGTTTTATCTATCTTCTATTATGCTCTACCTTAGATGTGATTGAGTTTACATTCTGCTATGTCACCCCCATTTGGGGAGTATAAACTGCTTAGCCTTATACTGTTAGATGCATAAGACCTAGGACAGCGTTCTATCGCCGACACTGCGGCGTAGGCTGGGCGTTGTTACGTACTCGTACCCTCACAGTGGGTGCGGATCGTGACATTATCGCCTACAGCATAGTGACTTTGGTAGCCCGAAACATAACATCATAAGTTTCTTTACATGCACAGAAGTCTCATCGTCATTCGAAGCCAAGTCCACTCGTAGCCTAAAAGCACAGAGGTTCCGTTGTCTCCAGAAGCACGGTCTACTCATCGCCCCAGAAGCATAGTAGCACCTAGTCCTCACCAGAGGCGTAGGAAGCATGGTCCACCCTAATTGGTTTATTTAATCCGCCTCTTGTAGAGAAGATTGGGATTAAATCATGATTGATATTATATCAGATAGATTTAAATCTTAGATGAGGATCAATTAGACTCCAAATCTAGGATAAAACCCCAAGATTTACTTGGCTGTATCTGTCATACTCACTTTTTCTAATTAAGGGTATTTTAGTCTTTGTGCATTTTTTATTTATTTAATTGCAAATTAAATTGATTATTTTGTGGTTTGGTTGGTGTTTTGATAGGACCAAGATGGTATAACCTTAGTCAACCTTGTTTAGAAGCCTAATAATTCAATTAGATTTATTATTGGCTTTTTAGATTTAATTTAGAAATTTTATCTATTTTCTAGAATTATTTAATAATTTTTAAGTTATTTTTATAAGCCTTTTATAATTGGGCCTTTGTAGCAACTTAAGAGTTCTTGGCCCATGACTAACCCTAACCCTAATAACCCCCTATACATGGATGGCCAAGCACAACAGCCCCCCCTCTCATTTGTGTAGAAATCACATAGCCTCCATTAGATCAAAAGAAAAACCCTAGTTTCCATTCCCCTTTAAAACCCTAACTTTCTCATCCGACATCCGATTCGTGCCAAACGAATTGCGTTGCCACCGTAGGGAGGAGAAGAACTTGTTGGAGCACTAATAGCAAGGAGTTGGAGGCGTTTGATCAGGAAAAATCGATCGTCGGAGTGCTCGAGGAGTCACTTTTCATTGAGATTCCGACTCTCAATAGGTAAATCACGTTCTAGCAATGTTTCTTATTATTTTTCTTTATGATAGCATGCATCTAGGTACCCTCGAGCTGTAGGTTTAGTTTTGTTCGATTTCGTGTCCGTTCGATGTGCGTATCAGACACGTATCGGAGTTGCAACATAGGTGTTCGACGTAATTAGCCAATGGATCGAAACTTGTTATTTTTTGAATCTATTTATATTTTTGGATAGCCCTAGACATAAGGATCCTGACCCCATAATTTTCGACACGAATCGGGCACGTCTCCGTGTCCAAACAGGACACTAACACGCTGCACGCGCAGGCCGCACGTGTGTCCTGTTGTGGTACGCTGTTTTCGCACGACATAGGCCACGTGGCCGCATGCTACTTGGCATGGAGGTGGGGGAAATGACTGACATGTCATTCCCCAAGCCTCGTCTAACTTTGTGTCGTGTCGAAGGAGTAATCGCGACCGCACGGGTCCACACGCGCACGCGCGCGCGCACAGCCGCCGCTGGCCCGACCTTCGTGCCAACATGTGTGGACACGTGGACACAATTCAGGGTATCCTATGTGTAGCCCTATACCTAACCTATCCTTGGACACGAGCACGACACGTGTGGTGGGACACACGAGTCCCTAGACTCGCCGTCCCGCGTGCATGTTGTTGTGCAATGTTCTGTTCACACGCATACAGGCCGCACGTGGACACGAGCTTCGTGCACGTAGGACACAACACTTGGCCGCACGCTAACTCAGCCAGTAGGTCGGGGACGTGTTAGTCTAGGTGTATGCAAAGTTTCACGAGAATCTGTTCGTAATCGAGCGAGAAATCAAACTCGCACCGATTCATTTGACGCGCGTATCGGGTTTTTCGATACACACTCTGTGGACACGATACAAATACGGATTCGACCCCGTGAGTACCCAAACACGTCACATACATGGATACCTTCGTGTTTGCCAAGTTTCGTAAATTCTAGTTGTGTATATTGCATTTTGGGCATTAAGTTGGTTTTCGGGTTTCGATATATACATATTATTTGATTGTTTTATGATATTTCAAATTGCTGAGATTTAACTCATATTTTCTGAGTTTATATGAAAGTATTAAGATTCTGGACTTGTGGGTTTTAGTCCCTAATTTTATTTTTAATTATTTCCATCATATATGTATATACATCCCAATTGCCTATGTATAGGTATATATATTTTAGATATTTTTAGATATTTATTCTATTTATTTTTATATATTTTAAAGGCTTCCATTATTTATTATGAGGCCATTTGGGGATAATTTGAGGTAAAATATTTTTAATTATATTTTAGAAGGTTAAATATATTGTCTATAATTTTTAAAATTTTTCTGGAATTATTTTGATAATTTTAATATTGGAAAACATATTTTCTAGGACCTCTAGAATATATTGTGCTAGCATATGAGGAAATGTTGACCACAAATATTTTTCTAGGGTTCAATATGTTATTTTATATTTTTTGGAATTTTTCCATATTTTTCTGGCTATTTTTAATATTTATTATGAGTTTATGTAATTAAAACTGCTTTAAAAAATAATTTCTGGTTAATTAATTACACAATCATTACACAGTCAGCGCTGCAAGCCCACATGTCAGCCGCACATCGCTGACAGTGGGGCCCGCCTGCCAGTCAGCGGGTACTGATTGTACCCGCCACTGTGTGCATATATATAATATCTCAGACTTCGAAAACCCTAGTTTTCCTGGCCGACTTTGATGTGTTTGATTCCAAGGAGATCCCCGACTTCCCGAGGCGATTGCGGACAGCCCAGACCTCTAATTTGCGTGCCATTTTTTTGTTGGATTCGTAACTTTTTGAATAAAAATTTTATTTTCGTATACTTTCTTCCTAAATTTCTGGAGAATTCGTAGAGTGTCGGTTGTCCGAAACTTGACACGTTTTAGTGTTTTCAAGATTCCGGGAGGACCGAAAATCGAAATCATGAACCGTTTGAAGTTTCGTAAAGCTAACACAGAGATCTACGACACATATTTTTTCTAGAAATTAATTCATTCATCTAGTATTTTAATTATTCTGTTGAACTCAGAATTGATCGGTAAATCACCGTTTTTGTCATGATTAGCCATAACGGCGATATCTTTTGACCAAAACATGATTTTGTGGCACGGTTGATTCCAACGCACTCGTGGTGCTGAAATCTATCAAGTTAAACTTTTCAAATCTTGAGTTCATGATGTTTGACTAGGTAGTCAATGACATAACTCGATTTGTGTGCCATGGTTTCCAAAATTAGAAATATGACTTTTGATGGCCAAACATCCATGTTTAGATTATATTTAGATTATTATTAGATTAAATGATGTTTTTAAGTACTTTATTTAAAAATTAACTATTAATAGATTAGTAACCCAATTAGCCATTTATTCCATGATTTTAGAATTAGATTCTTAGAATTGACTTATGGTTTTCGTGCATGGTTCGTAGTAAGATGTACGATATGGGTCGATAGCTTCTAGATCAGCGTTCGTCGCATCCTTGACTTGTGACTACAGTTTGTGCAAGGATTCAGGCAAGTACAATATTGCATTTATGTTTTAGTTCATTATAACATTTTTTCTATCGTTTCCTTATTCGATATCCCGTTGAGACATTGCTTGATATTTCGTTGAGACACGATTGTGAGACCATAGTTATTGTATCCTTCTTAGTGTATCATTGACCGTTATTGATTGTTAGACAGTCGGGAGGGGAAATACTCGGTAAGTACGTGAACAAACCCAACTATTTTGATTGTGGATAGCCATCGTATGATGTAGCCGTATTAGCCCAGCTGTTCACGTACTAAAAGGTATTTCACACACACATAGTGGTTCCTATTTTTCCTTTATCTAGTCCGTTATCTTGTTAGTTCACATCTAGCTAGTTTATATCTTGCCAGTTCATATCTTGTTAGATCACATCTTGTTAGTTTACATTTCGCCAGTTCATATCTCGTTAGTTCATACCTTCTAGTTACATTCTGCTAGTTCATATCTTGCTAGTGCTAGTTTATATCATGTTAGTTCATCTCTTGCTAGTTCTTTATATGCTCTTTGCCATCATGGTTTCTCGTTGTTCTAACTTATTTTGGACTAACAACATTAATTGCAATATGGTTGTACTCTGCTCCTTTTCTGACTGGATCGTTGTTATAGGTGAAGTTGACGTGCCTACTCTTGCGCTATAGACCATACGAGGGGGGAGATAGAGACTCGAAGGCCAAACCATAGAAGACTAGTTAGATGTGTGGTAGTTTTTTATAATTGTAAAAGCTTACATTATTCTTCAAATGTAAAACTTCTAAATTTTATAAAATTGATTTAGTTATTGTGAATGGGCAGTAGTATTTATGAGTATTTTGTTTATTGCGGAATAGACAACGTACTACCATCGACACTGCGACATTGGCTGGGCTTGGACACGTCTCATATCCGAAAAGCGGGTGCGGGTCGTAACAAGTTTTTATGGTGGCCCATGCAGGTCAGATTTCGCAAATGATTGCAAACTTATGGTAGTACTTAAGTTAGTTGTACTACTGCAAGCCTGCGACTAGGAAGTGCTCATTCATAATTAGGATTGATTTGATCTTAGGAGAATACCAGGACTAGGAGTCCCTTATTTAATTCTATTGTTAGGTAAATAAGGTTGCTACATAGGCTATGTAATTATATTGTATTTTAATACGAGGGTATGATCCAAGGTGGGTAGAATATACGTTTGGTAAGTTAGGCCTTCATGAAATTCAATTCCTAATTTTGATTATTTTTTGTGCCATTTTATCTTTTGTCTTCTCTAAACCTCGTTTTATTTTTAAAACTATTTTGCGATCGTTTTGTTTTCAAAACTGACACTTTTATTCAAGGACATATACTTACATTTTCTTATCATGATCGACTTGTTTGAATTTATAGAAGCTCCTTGAAATTCTTATGGATATAGTTGAAATAATTTTCGATGACTTACAATGGTGAGGCAGATGCGCACTGTCCCCATTTATTTTAATTATGGAGACTGCGAGTTCACTGCAGTCAGCAGCACACTTTCGTGGCATGATCCCTAAGTTGAAATAATTTCAAGTATGCGTAGTTTGTCGAATATTACTAAAACTAGATCCCAGTTGTATTATTGATCTTTTGATTTATTATGTTAATATTGGGTAGAGTTGATAGAGTGTTCGATAACATATTATACTTGAGTCATGAAACCAAGGGTTCACGGCAGCCAGATGTACTCCGGCGAGGCATGGATTCTCGGTTAAATGACTTCGGATATACTTGTAACTCCTCTTTCCGGATTTTAGAATTTATTATTAATATTTTAGTTGGTTTAAAATAATTATAGTTAGAAATATGTTGTTATCATGTAAAATATATTTTGATTAATAAAGGAAAACTATTTTCATATGATTCTATCTTATAAAGGATATATTTAAACTTATTAATTATTTTTAGATTTAAAAATGCGTTTCAAATATTATTTGAAATTTGAATATTGTCGCAAGGAAGTATTTTAAAATGTTATTATTATTTACAAAGTATTAAGCTAAATTTGATTAGATGTATGTTAAATATTACAAATAAAACCTAGTCTTATTTTAAGTCATTATAGATTGATTTTGAGTAAATCTATAACTTATTTGATTTAGCATTTAATTGGTTTGATTCTAAAAGTTTGTCCAATTGTTTTAGAGTAGCTTTCTGGGTTTATGAAAACATACATTTAAGAATTATTTGATTTATTACCAGCAATTATATTTACGATTTGAATATATAAAATTTATTTTAAATAGTATTTGATAATATTGGATATATTTTCAACTATTATGGGAATGAGATTTAGTTATCTAGTTTTGATTTAGAACTATGAAATGCTATTTTGATAATATTAAATAATAATTTGGACTATTATTGTTATCTGATAATATATAGATTTGATTAATTAAAGTTTAAATATGTATTTAGTCTTTAGTTCATGAAAGTGGTATGATCATCCAATTTTTGTTCTTATCGGTCAACCTGCATAACCCATCTATCATATAAAGTGAGGGACATTCTTCCCGTCTCCTTCTTCACGAACCCTTCTCGTCCCCTCTTCCTTCGACCACAAGCATCCAATCCCATCCCCAAATCCAGCAACACCATCCCCACTATCATCATTGTCACGCCCCAGAACCAGAATACTGTTGAGCGGGGGCAGACATAGCCAGCTACGTATAACGGAATGGAATCCACACCGCTATACGGTCACGGCTGTCTAGATATGTGAGGGTTTCACTACAATCCATCAGTCTCTTAAGGTCATAAAATAGCCTATTGTCTCAATCTCAACCAACTAATAATAATCACAAGATTTCAGATCTCCAAATATACAATTGTAAGGCGTCCCAAACATTACATATCCAGATGATCATGAAGCTAGTCGTTACAAAATGTGAGGACTAGCAAGAGTTCAGTCATACATGATTAACCCCCGGGGCTTGTCAATCATGTCACAGCCCGTAGGCAGACAGTAAATAAGTACAATCGAGCTAACACTTGCTCGTCGGCTAACGCCTCAAAAGAATAATTTATAATATTACAGTGGGAGAACAAAAAGAAACCCACTCGATGCCCTGGTTACGCCTGGTGACCACCATCGGGCTGGAAAGCAGGGAGATCCTTTGGTGTTGCTCCGGTATCTGGCCATACAAAACCAGCTGGGTCAGACCCCAGAAAGAGCAAGTGCCACAAAGGAGGCTTCACTTAGGAACTAAAACCAACAAATCATTAGCATTCAATATGTAAGAAAACAATAATAGGCAACACAGATTGAGGTTTGTGCTATACCAATGCACTGGCCCCAATCAGAGAAAATAATTAAGAGAAGCATTATTAACATAAAAGAACTGGAGAATCATGCTAAATAAAATATAGCTGGACAATATATGAAGAGAAAATGAAGGTACTATTTCGGAAGCCAGGTTACAATCCTTAAACAAAACAAGGACCGAGATTGTAACCCTTCATCTGAACAGAACTTAGTCTCTGATCATTTATTGCTAAAGGTGACAATCATTAAGGTAAAAATGAAAGAGTACAATGATAAAAGTGACAATAAAGAGTGCAATATGCTAGAGTGACAATAGAGTACAATCGTTATAGTAACAATCTGGAGTGACCATCATTATAGTGACAATCTGGAGTGACAATCATTCAATCATTCTGGTACAATCTTGTAATCAATCAATTCTAGACAATACTATACTGGACTAGACTCCATCCAATCAATCACGGCCAATCATTGCCTACGGCTTTCTACATTAACTAACTAGGGTTATCACAATCCTAGTTACTAGCAAGATGCAATGAGATGCTCCAAGTAGTCACAGGCCTTGCAGCTATCCAGGTTATCCAGGCAATCATTATAGTGACAATTTAGAGAGTACAATGCATTAGAGTGACAATAGAGTTCAATCATTTAAAGTGACAATCAAGAGTGCCCCACATAACAGTGGGCTGGAAATGTGCCCTACTCGTCGGTAGGCTACAAGTCCAAACATTTGCGGCCGGGATAATGGGATCGCCTGTAACTGGGGAACATCTCCTCATATCTAGTGAATTATGCTAGTTATTAACCTTAGTCCATTTCAGTAGGTACTCCTGACCGTGGTACTCAGGAGTCCCCTCCTAGACATGATGCAAGACAAGACTGGATTATTTGTACAAGCACAATCGCCCACGGTGTCCAGGTTACTTATACAAGTCATGTCATGTCAGGTAGCCGTCGCAACAGCTTATCAAGATATATCATGTCAGGTGTACTTGTCAGGAGTGCGCCACGACGGACCACTATCAGGTCATGTCAGGTTAGTCATGTCAGGAGTGCACCACTACGGGTCACTGTCAGGTCGTGCTCAATTACCAGTTCCAAACATATCAAATAAATTCATGATTATCAAGTTCATGACAAAAGGCGTAAGGATATAAAATGGACATAAAATATCTAATAAAATATCAATATTCAGGGCTATAGAAGAGCCATGCGGCTAAAGCATATACGGTCAGGATGGATCTCATGCGGCTGGGAAGGGAACAGCCCATGCGACTGAATCAGTGGTTCCATGCGGCCAAGGGTTTGGGTTCAACATGGAGCAGGCGCGCGACTTCATGCGGCTAGAAGGAAGCCCAAGGCGCATGCGGCTCAGGGTTGTTGGGAGTACATGCGGCCAGGAAATGACTGGGCCTCATGCGGCTGAGGGGAGGGAAATCCATGCGGCTCGATATAGCGGGCACCCATGCGGCTACATAAGCAAGGGCGCATGCGACGAGGTTCAGTCAAGGGCGCATGCGGCTCAAGGAAAGGGTTCTCATGCGGCTGGAACGGACTCGGGTTCATACGGCTCGCGGAGCAAGATCTATACGGTTAGGTCAATGCGATTGCTTATGCGGCCGGGGGGGGGGACAGTTGCATATGCGGTTTGAAATAATTGCTCCCACTAATACGGCTAAGTCCATATAGACTCATGCGGCTTGGACTAAGTTTTATGCGACTTAGAAGTACAAGGGTTTCATGCGGCTGAGGGGCAACTTGCCGTATGAATACTCATGCGGTCAAGTACATCCATGCGCCAGGGAACTGTTCTTCTTCTCCAAATTTCCGAGGAGAAGAACACTATGAGCCCATGCCTTCCAAGCTTCATAAAACCTTCATCCGGAGCCCAAATTCGAACTTCCTTAGGTCAAAATGGGGTAGAACGAAATTCTCTACAACATGGAACCATCAAAACTTAAAAATAACAAGATTAAGTAGATCAAAACCCAAAAAATCCGAAAGTAATGTAAATCTAGATCTACAAGAATCTAGCCATGGAAAGTGAAAATGCCAAGTTCTAAAGTGTTTTAGAATACTGTAAGGAAGAGAATGAAGTAATAAAATTAGAGTTCCTCTATGAAGCAAGTTGTACTTGCATAGACCTCTCTCTCCCTCTTTCTGGTAGGTAAGGAAGTAAATGAGGAAGAAGAAGATGATAAATGAAGAGAGAGAATGAAGAGGGCTAATAAATGGGGATGGTGGTGGTAGGTAGGGGGGTTCACCCCTATGGTTCATAATGAACCAAGCAAACCAAGCCTAGCCGAACCAAACCAATCCCAGGAATAAACCAAGCCTCACTAATCTAAAATAAACCAATGAACCATTAAAACCATTTAAACTATCAATGCCAATAAAACCAAGCTAGTGCAAAATAAACCAAGATAACTAATTAGGACTAAAATAAAATATGGGTCCAAAACACGTATACGTATACTAAATACGTATCACGAATTTGGGACATTACATCCTACCCACCTTAAAAGAATTCCGTCCTCGGAATTTAATCAAGAGGCTAGAGATGTAAGGGAGAGCTATTCTATCATAGGTAATCTACTACTACTAATCAATCATACAATCATTCATGCAAGCAAGGATTCGAAGCGTAAGGCATAAGGAAGATATTACACCTTACGAGTCAAACCAGCCGGGATGACCTGATCAGATATCATCCTCATGCTCCCAAGTTTGACTCTCCTAAAGAGGGATGACTCTAAGCAACACGGACTAACTGATAGTCTTGCGCTTAAGGTCTCTCTCTTTGGTCAAACATGGACACGGGCTTCTCCTCATACGAAAAGGTTGGTACCAATAACCAATTTCGAATGACCTAGGATATGGCTCGGGTCCGGGATGTACTGTCGTAATTAGGATACATGAAATACGTCATGCACCCCGTATAATAACGATAGAAAAGCAAGATGAGAGGACACATATACCTCTCGGTCGATTCTGAACCTGAGCCTGGGCTAGGACAAACTGCCGCGGGTTCTGTTGCTGGAAGGTCTGGGCCTGAGTCGGCAATGGCCTCGGGAACGGGAACTACTGTTGCTGGAGAATTGGAACTGGAGCTGGTGCTGGTGTTGCTTCCTGTGCCGTGCCGGAGACTGTGCTGTAGCGTGCCCATCCCTGCTTCACTACGTCTACCTCCGCTCGTGAACGCCTTCCACCGGTGAGCCAGCACAGCCCACAGCCCGTAGCCGCCGAAGCCTCCGGACTGCTGCTCGAGCGTCGAGGCCATGGAGCGTCGCCCACGGCCAGAACCGAGCACCGAGCGTGCTCCTCCGCAATGCGCTCTGCGACGGCGACCGAGTCTGGTTCACTGGCGACCGCGCTACGCGCCTCCATAGATCTGGCACGGCGAGCTCGTGCTCCGCGAGCCGTGTCGTCTCCGCGTCGACCACCAAGCCAGCGGTGAGCCTCACCTCGCCAGGGTCCTCCGTGCTCGACGCTTGTGTGGTTGTGCTCCGTTGCGGCGTCGGGACAACAGGTTTTTCGGCGCCACCGCCGCCTCCCTGTCGTCCGTCGAGGCTCGCCCTCCAGCGTCGGTCGCTGTCGAGCTCCCGAGCGCCCGTTGCTGGCAATTCAAGCTCCGTCGAGCGTCCTCTCCTCCACCGAGGCTCGATTTTGCCGTCGACTCCTCCTGGCCTACCGTCGCCGGTGAGAGTCTTTTTCCCCTTTTCTTTAATTTGTCATTGCATCCTTCCTTTCTAAATTTGTCCAGGAGTGAGGGACTTAAGTATCTAAGGGCTTGGGCTTAAGCCTGAGCCCATGTCAATACCTTTATTTCATTTTATTTAGTTGGGGCTGTCGTCTTGGGTTACTTCGCTATTGTCCTCTTATTAGGTGACTTTGAGTTTAAATAATTATTTAGAGATTTTATTGTTAGGCTTAATGAATGGTCAGATCTTGGGCTTACGCCTATAATTAATTATTTGGTAACTGTTAGGTTTTTATAAATACCAATAATGCTGGACCTTGAATAAAAATGTGTTATGGGCTATAAGTATAAATATCTCTTGGGTTGAAGAAAAGGGAATTTAGTTGTATATAAACTTGTGTGCATATACGTATATACTGGTATATTAATAATAATTATTTATATTATTATTAATGTTATTTTACCTTTATCATTATTTTTATAAAATAAATATTATATATTATTTTCTAGTATTATAAAAAATGTTATTTTCTAGTATTTCTTTTAGCTTATGGACCCTAAACTATTATATTTTCTTCCTAGACTTATGGTCTGACTTCAAAATGATTTATTTATAGTTTTTCTAAGATAGTTATTTAAGATATTTTGACTAATAGTTTCAATATCAAAACTGTTTTTTAAAGGAATAGACACAAAATATTATTAGTAGTTTTCTAAAAAGATAATAATTTCTAGATAGTTTATAAATACCTTATATATATATATATATATATATATATATATATATATATATATATATATATATATATATATATATATATATATATATATATATATATATATATCGTTGACTATAAAATCAAATTCTCTCATCTACTATTCTTGACCCTGACTAATCGTATTCTATTTCTCTACAAATTCGTAGACATGTAGTTTGACGACTTTAGAGACCATTGACCTTGGCACATTTTTTCGGTACAAAGCGGGTCCAACGGCGGACATCGCTTTGACCCAAAATTACCGTTTTGCCCCTGTGTCCAGAATTGGACTTAAGGACAGACAATTCTAGCTAATTTGACTATTCTAAAAATATTGATAATGTTTATTTCAGCATCCGGAGACTTCTGCATATGTTGACTGATTGTGGCTCATTGAGTGATATAGTATTATCGGTTTCACCAGTATAGGACCTCAGGCGAATACTTCTTTGATAGTTTTTATATCTGATTATCTCTATGAATCATGTACGTAGTAGTGTTTTACATTGATATCTCATTGATTTTTGACACGATGTTACACGAGATAGTAGTTATGGATTCTTGATATGTTGTTCGTGACCAATCTATTACCGTGTTCGTGACCAGTTTGGATCCATGAGTACTGGTCGGGCGGGAAAATACTCTAGACATATAAATAAACCCAAAATTATACTTGCCTAATAGCAGCCTCACAATTCACATGCGGGTGTCGGATCTTATTCTTGCCTAATAGCAGTCGCACATTTCATGTGCGGGGTGCCAGATTTAGCCTTAGCCGTTTACATGTCGAAGTAGTATTTCAACTCACTAGATAGGTACAGTTTTCTGGTTCTACAGTATACATTGCTAGTTACATGTCTACTTTGTTTAGTACTCGTTTGCCATGTTCATCATGCTCAGTTTTGCCATGATTCTATGTTTATCTTTTCGTCGTGTATTCCATTACTATTTACAGATTTATAGATTTCGTCATTTATTGAATCTATTGTGAGATTGTACTCGTTTCATTTCTGACTGGAAAGCAACATTTTTCAGGTTTAGCCGCGATCACTCTTAGCACTGGAAAGGCATGAGTATGCTGAGGTCAACCTAGATAGTGGAACTAGCTGTCTTTACTATTTTGTGAGACATTATATTTTCTTTCAAATATAAATGTTGTAATAAATTTAGAAATGTGAATGAGCAATAAAGTTTATTTTGAGCATTTATTTCTTGCGGGCTTGACATCGTTCTACCGCCGACTCTGCGGCGTAGGCTGGCTTGGACACGTCTCGTATCTGAAAAAGCGGGTGTGGATCGTGACAAGTTTTTGTGGTGGCCCATGTAGGTCTATTTTTACAAATTATGCGAACTCGTGGTAGTACCATATTAGTCGTACTACTGCGAGCCTGCGACTACGAAATACTCATTCACAACTAGGAGTAAATCAATTTTAAGAGAATGGTTAGGATTAGGAGTCCCTAATTTAAATTGACATTTGGGTGGTTAAGTTTGCTACGTAGGTCTCACTACATGACTTTCATAGAAGGATACACTATCGTACTTTGATTCGACAGTATTTTTAGGAGAGTAGATTCGTAACGTCTTCCCGAAAGTTTGAAAAATATCCTTTTATTTATTTGTTCGAATTAAAATATGATTTTAGAATTTTTTTAAATATTTAGTATAGACGGCCTTAGTCACGATTAAATTTCGGAGTGTAAGACAACCAAGAATTTTGGCACTAAGAGTGTAGTCGAGTGCTTTGACTAGTGTTCTAGCCATGGTAGAGGAGGTTGAGTCATAGGTGTGCACTAACTAAAAAAACTATGCCAAATCGTGACATAATACTAGGAATAATTTAATTACTTATTATTAAGATTATTGGCTTTTAGAAGACCTGGTCGCTCCAAACTAGCCCGAACTCAACCCAAGTCCTGGTGGTCATGTAGTGTGACCAACGTCGTCCATGTAGATATATAGATGTGTATATATATATTGGTGGTCCATTTTTAGTCTCGTGAATAATTTCTATAAATTGTATATTTGATATAATATATGTATTTTAAATTTATATTTTACTCAAAAATATATAATCTTCTCTTAGATTGATTTTTGGAACTTTTGGGATTTATTTAGGCTATACATATATACTTGTGTAAATATATATTCATAGTAGGTAGACATAGTGATTTATACACATTTCCCTTAATCTTGAATATTAGAATTAAAGTTTATCGCTTTCTTGTCTTCTTCCATTATTTTCCTAATCTTGATCATTTGTGTCTTTTTCTAAAACATCGTCACATCGTAAGACTGTATCACCCATATTTTCCTTGGACCTAAGAAAATGTTATTTTTTTAATAACTTTTCACTCAATTGTCTATTAATCTCGAGTTAAGTTTTTGGATTCAAAAGTTTCCTCTCAATCGTCGAATATTGAATATCCATGAAATAAGGATTATAAGATTTTTCTTATTTTGACTTTGATCATTATCCTTCCTAATCAATTATTTTCTTTTCAAGAAGCTGACATTATACATGAAGAACAGTTACTTACACTTTTCTATCTTTATCAACTTGTATGACATTTTAAACTCCTATGAGATTCTTGAAGATATAGTTAGAATAATTTTGATGACTTGCAATGACAGGGCAGGAGCGCACTGTCGTCACATATTTGAATTATCGAGACTACGGGTTCACTGCAGCTAGAAGCGCACTAGCGTGGCATGAACCCTAAGTTGAAGTAATTTCAGGTAGGTGTGGATCGTCGAATAATATTAAAACTATTTCTTGTTGTCCTATTTAATCCTTGAATTAAATGTCAATATTGGATAGAATCAACATGGTATTCGGTACCACATCATACTCGAGTCATGAAACAAAGAGTTCACTGCAGCCAGGTATACACTGGCGAGGCATAAATTATCGGTAAAATGACTTTGAATATGCTTGTAGTTTTCGGATACTATAAATGCTATATCTTTATTGACATGCGGCTACTAATTTTTCGAATTAATTTTGTACCTTATTTCTTGTTATCATCTTTTCCATAAGCTGATAGTTCTTTCTTTCTTATCCTTCTATTTTCAAATCATCGCCTTTTAAGAATAATTTCGACGGAATTCCTAAACGTATCTAGATTTTGATTCTAAACTCGTGCCTAAGTGATTTTGTCAATAGTTAACCATATCAAAATGATTTCGATTTGATCATGCTTAAGGCAATTTTGATAAGTGACCAAACTACTTGATTATATTCCGATCGAGTCAATTAGCATATTTTTCTAGAATTGACTCTGTAATCGTGGCTAAACTATTTTGCTTAACTAGTTTATCGTGCCAAAAAGATTTCTATCGTTCCTAAACGACTTTTGAATCGTGACCCAACTATTATGTCCATATTTCAAACTCAATGTTTAGATTTATTCTAGCCTTGATCATGTTTAGTCATATTCATACTCGTGCAAAATTTTATCATGCTTAGATGACTTGCATGATTAATCTTGATCGTGACTGTATCTTAACTATACCTAAGTGATTTCAACCTTGTTTAGACATTGTCTAAATTTTGATCGTTGACCATGCCAATATAATTCCATCAGTAGTCAATCGTGCCTAAAGACGTTTTCTTGTTTAACTAATCCTATTTCGATCATATCCTTACCATTGTGCTAGAACCTTTTTGCTATATTTTATTCGTGCCATGTAGTATCTTATCTTAAAGTTTCAATTTTATTCGTGTTCCAACTCATTTTGATCATCGATCATATCATTTCTTGATTATATCCTTGATCGTTTCCTTTGAAATTTCGAGGACAAAATTTTTGTAAGGTAGGTAGATTTGTAACTCCTCTTCCCGGATTTTAGAATTTATTATTAATATTTTAGTTGGTTTAAAATAATTATAGTTAGAAATATGTTGTTATCATATAAAATATATTTTGATTAATAAAGGGAAGCTATTTTCATATGATTCTATCTTATAAAGGATATATTTAAACTTATTAATTATTTTTAGATTTAAAAATCCGTTTCAAATATTGTTTGAAATTTAAATATTGTCACAAGGAAGTATTTTAAAATATTATTATTATTTACAAAGTATTAAGCTAAATTTGATTAGACGTATGTTAAATATTACAAATAAAACCTAGTGTTATTTTAAGTCATTATAGATTGATTTTGAGTAAATCTATAACTTATTTGATTTAGCGTTTAATTGGTTTGATTCAAAAAGTTTGTCCAATTGTTTTAGAGTAGCTTTTTGGATTTATGAAAACATACTTTTAAGAATTATTTGATTTATTACCAACAATTACATTTAAGATTTGAATTTATAAAATTTATTTTAAATAGTATTTGATAATGTTGGATATATTTTCAACTATTATGGGAATGAGATTTAGTTATCTAGTTTTGATTTAGAACTATGAAATGCTATTTTGATAATATTAAAAAATAATTTAGACTATTACTGTTATCTGATAATATATAGATTTGATTAATTAAAGTTTAAATATGTATTTAGTCTTTAGTTCATGAAAGTGATATGATCATCCAATTTTTGGTCTTATCGGACAACCTGCATAACCCATCTATCATATAAAGTGAGAGACATTCTTCCCGTCTCCTTCTTCACGAACCCTTCTCGTTCTTCTCGTCCCCTCTTCCTTCGACCACAAGCAGCCAATCCCAGTCCCAAATCCAGCAACCCCATCCCCACCATCATCATTCCCTTCATCGCCGGTCACCACCAATCCGGTCGTGTTGTCCATCACAACCACCAACACTCCCGATCATCACCCGTCGCACCCAAAACCACCAACACAGCCAATAAACAAACCGTGGCTGAAGTGTCAGTGTTCACCATCACAACCGTGTCCGGACCCGTGTGTTCGTGTCACTTCCATCACATTCCATTACCATTACATCACCATCGTACATCATCGCCACCACAATTCCACAACAAAACCAGAAGAAAATTAAAGCCGACCTACCAGTCGACGCCAAACCTCCACGGCTACCGCCCGTATTTCCTCCTCGTACCGTCACCGGTCAGCTTCCCGTGACGTGCCAGAGACCACGCTATAGCGTGTCCATCCTTGCTTCACTACGTCCACCTCCGCGCGTGAACGCCTTCCGTCGACGAGCCAGCACGACCCACAGCCCGTAGCTGTCGGAGCCTCCGGGCTGCTGTTCGAGCGCCGAGGCCATCTTCCGGAGCGCCGCCTATGGCCAGAACCGAGCGCCGAGCGTGTTCTTCCGTACCGCGCTCCGCCACGGAGACCGAGTCTGGTCCAGTGGCGACCGCGCCGCGTGCCTCCATAGATCTGGCACGGCGAGCCCGTGCTCCGCGAGCCGTGCCATCTCCGCGTCGACCACCAAGCTGGCGGTGAGCCTCACCTCGTCAGGGTCCTCCGTGCTCGACGCTTGTGTGGTCGAGGTCTTTCGCGGCGTCGGGACAGCAGGTTTTTCGGCGCCACCGCCGCCTCCCTGCCATCCGCCGAGGCGCGCCCTCCAGCGTCGGTCGCTGCCGTGCTCCCGAGAGCCCATCGCTGGGAATTCGAGATGCGCTTGTTAGCCCAATAATTATATAATGTTTTTGAATATGGCTAATCAATTGAGTTTAACATAATGACGTCACTAATATTCATGTAATTCCTATCATGTTGCTACTTAAACTTAGAATTGTCCTAATGTTCTACATCATATGTTTGTATCATAATACATTATACTGCTTTGTTCTTCTAACAAGTATTTACAGACTTGCAGTAAGCATGATCAAACATGATTAAACCAGGACATATGCAATAGAGAATTACTGATGGGCCAAAAACGGTGTTATATAAAGAGTTTTATCTGAACCCCCCAACGACCTATACGGGGCCTCGCATCGGAGGTTCCGCTGTCAAGAAAAAAGATGTCTTCAAGTCTGCTCAAATTTTTGAAGAAAGGCGTCATCAAAGGCCTCTTGGCTTTCCTATTTGATCAATATATTTTTTATGTTTATTGAGTCTAGGAATACGATGTACACTGTATCGTACTGGCAAATAGGCTACCCAAGAAACGTTTTTAAAATACCCTTTTATTTTGAAAACAAGCCCACTTACAAAAGCCCAAACTTCTTCCTAACAGTTTGACTTTTCAAAAAGCCCAAAAACTAATTTGTGAAAACCCTGACAGAACTCCAGGCGGATTCGGCCCGAGTTCGGCCCGAATTCGGCCAGAGTTCGGTTAGAGAACGTTGCTTTTTTAACTTGGTCTTCCCGCAGTTACGGATCCTAACCAGATTTTCTCATAGAGTTCTGCCCGAATTCTGTCCGAATTCTGTCAGAATTCTGTGTTTGGAAAAACTATAAATAGTGAAGGATTTTGATCATTTTAATACACCAATTCACTTTCATATATATTCTCTATAAGCCTACTACTTCTTCCAAAGTGTTCTGAGCTATTAATTTTTAAATCCCAAGCCAGTTACAACCATCTAGTCAATTTGCCAGTGCGATACGGTCTAGAAGTTTCAGAGTGATTGTAATTAGAGGCTTGATTGAAGAAAGACTCTTCACAATTGAAGTTGGTCGAGTACTTCGGATGAAATCTCGCGTTGTAGATGTTGCAAGAACTTCGGATAAAAACTTGTGGAGATTTTCCACAGTGGATTCAACTGGAAGCTAGAGTTCTTCCGACTGGACTAGTCCTCACAAGAGGTAAACCAGTATACATCATTGTGTTTGCGTTTGCTCTCTGCTCTCTATTTTTCATTTACGTATCTGTGATATATATTCTTTGATCTTACTGCTAAGATTTTTAATTAGCTAAATTCTGCGGCCTACTCTATTCACCCCCTTCTAGAGTATTGCGCTTTACAACTCGTTCCTACAATCGGTCCTACAATTGGTATCAGAGCGGGTTCTCTTTATATAGGTATTGCTATCATACCAATTGTTCCTACAATTGGTATCAGAGCAGGTTCTCTTTATATAGGTATTGCTATCATACAAATTGTTCCTACAATTGATATTAGAGCTAGTGCTCCATCTAGAGGTATTATATTTTGATCCCAATTGTTCCTACAATTGGTATCAGAGCGGGTGCTTGTTATATAGATATTGCTGCTCATACCAATTGCTCCTACAATTGGTATCAGAGCAGGTGCTCCTTCTAGAGATATTATTGCAGGTGCTCCTTATAGAGATATTATTGCTTATACCAATTACTCCTTCAATTGGTATCCTAGCAAGGACTCTTTATTTGGCTTAACATCCTTGGAGCAGATCCTCATTATCAGAGCGAATTATACAGGTAAAGCAAGGTAACATTGCTATTATATTCTTATTTATTATAACTGTTGTTACATAGATCACAGTATCACATATGGCAAGTATGTACTTCACAACAAAAGAGCAATCTGTAAAATCCCTTAATTTCTACTATTTTTTCTTATTTTGTACTGATTTAAAATTGGTATTATACGCCACGTAGTCGTATTGTACGTCGTGCGTGAAATTTCATTTCTTAAATTTGCTCGACGAGTGCGAATATGCGCGAGCGTACATATTTTAGAAAAACATTTTTTTTTCTATTTCTATAGTTCCAAGATAATATATATGATAATTATTTTTAGCTATCAAATTTCTAAATATAAGAGTTATTTACGAAGAGCCTTCTTATAAAATGGTATATTAATTAAGTATATAATTGTAAATATTATTTGTGCATACATACATATTCCATAATTATTTATTAATTTATTTTAAATAATAATATAATTTTCAAAATTAATATTATTAGTATTTTAGAAAATATATTTTGAAATTATTGTGGTATTTAAATATTGATTTGAGTTTATAGAATAAATTAAATAGTTAAATATTTGCAATTTGATTTATCCTATTGGATTTTTAAACTAAAAATTTAATTTGATTTAAATTTGATTTGTATTTGGATTTATTGAATTAATTTAAATTAAATTACGGGTTTAAACTAATCCTAACCTTTATCCAATTGGGAATTCCCACATCCTATAAATAGGTAGGTACTCGTCCATGTATTGTTATTCTCCACAATAATTTCACAATCCAAATATTCGTCCACCCCATTGTGCATCGTGTCTGTGTCCATCCAGAATCTTATTCCAGTTATTACAAATACATCATCCCCGTACCCACATCCCGGGTACGACGCCCAAACCCCTAACCCTATCGACACCACGCCCTGCCGCTCTGACGGCGACTCCACCACCACTTCATCCCTACCCCGGCAACCCCACACCCGCAGCAGTCGAGTGTCCCTGTTCCGAACCGTCATCCCGACCTCCTCGCTTATTCCCGCGACACCACCGCAACGGCCATCACCCACACTACCACCGTCGCCACCCCTACCCGACTCCCGACCATCACCACCGGCGACCCAAACCTGGCCACCAGCAACCCCGTCTCCCTACGACCCCATCATTAGACCCCCGGATACACTAAGCCACGACCACACACCCGTCCATCTTCGTCACCACCACCATGCCCTCATTACCACCTTCACCTAGGTGACCAGCACCACCACAACCCGGCACTCCTACCCATCAACACACAAATCCTCCGCCACCGACACAATTGCCACCGTCGACACCCATAAAGAATAGGAAGAAGAAAATTAACAGAATCCTAACCCTTAGACTCACCGCCGATCAGCCAAAGTCGCCGCACCCCTCGACCGTCGCCGTCTGGATCTGGCGCCGGAGAACCCGTCCAGCCCGCGCAGCCATAGATCGGCCACCGCCGGTCGTTCCCAACTCCTCATCGCCGGCTCGATAGGCAGCATCGCCCCACGTCTCCCCGCGTCCGATCGAACTCCTCGCGCCGTCGTATGCCCGCGGAACACCGGCGCTCTCCCCCTCTTCCCGTCTCGACCTGCCGGAACCCGCCACGGCCTTCGTCCCTTCCTCTTCCCTCCACCCACCGCCGCTCGTCTGAGTTCGCTCCACTCCGTTCTCTCTCTCCTCCATCTTCCCTACTCCGCCGCCGCGCATCTTTTCCCCCGCTCCCCGTCTATCGCCGCCCCACACCGATCGAGCCACCGCCGGGCCGACCCTCTCCCGACCCCCTTCTTCTTTTCTCTGCTCCCGACTGGAACCCCCGTGATCCGCTCCTCTTCTCTCTCACCCGCCGCCTCTCTCTTGCCTTTCGCTCTCTACTCTCTCAATCTTCCTCGCTCACAATTTCACCTCCCTCCTTGTCTTCCACGCACTTAATACAAAGTTTTTGAGGTTTTGTTTTTTTTTGCTTTTCTTTTTTTCCTCAAACGAGGAGCATGAGCGGCAGTGTATTCTTTTTACATTTAATACGATCTGTTCTTTTTTTGTTTGTTTAATTAATTCTGTTGGATTCTTTTTGTTCCTTTGCTATTATTATTATTATTATTATTATTATTATTATTATTATTATTATTTTGTGTCCTCTGTATAATGCGAGAAGAAGATAGTATATGGGATTATATTATTAGTATTGTTACTAATATAATTATTTTCATTATTATTTTTATTTTATTTTTATGATAATATATCATATGTATTAGTTTATATTCTTATTTTCCTATATAGGTATAAACATCATTAGTGTTAATAATATTTTTCTACGTAGATATCTATTGCTTTGTAAAATTTGCAAAATCTATAGAATTAGGTTATTTTTTTGTCCGCATTTATTTCAAACTGGGTTTTAGCCTAAAATATTATATTATTTTGTGATTTTGCAAAAATCTATATATTACTTTTAACAGAACTTTGACCAAATTTAATAATCCAAATTATATTCATTTTGCAAATATTGTAGCTTTGTCTTAAAAAAAATGCTTTTCTAGATTCCCACTATATTCTCAATAGTAAAAACGTAGCTCCTATCTAATATCCTATTTTTACGAACTTAGTGTTTCTGTCTAAAAATAGTTTTATTATTTTTCAAAATATTTATCTAAAAACTATTTTTGCTAATAAGAAAATATTTTCGAGTAATATAAATAGTTTTCTAAAAATGTATATATTTTTTAAATTATCAAATTCCTTCGATTATCTTCCTCTCCTTCGATTAGCCTTATTCTCAATTCCTTGCCAAATCTGTATGTACCTTATGTCGAACCTAACTAATTTGACCATTCTGGACCTGTCATCCCCGTTTTTTGTTCTACGTATTTCCAGTATACGTATACGAAATCCTGACATATATTTTTATTTTCCTGCCTGGCTAGCTACTTTCAGTTTAATCTTGATTAGGTTCATCATAGCATGTAATGGTTTAACTTGGTTTATTTTGGGATGGCTTGGTTTATTCCTTGGTTCATCATGTTAAACCCACCACCATCCCCCTTTATAACCCACCTAACTTTTCTCTTTCCTCCACTTTCTCATTTACTCTTCCTCCTTCGCCATTAAATCCCCCACCAACCAAGAACACCCCTTAGGCAAGTGTAACTTGCTTCCACAAGAGAGCCCATTTTATTGTTCCATTAGCTTCTCCTCATGTTTCTAAGACACATTAGAACTTGTCATTTTTTATTTTGAGGCTTAAGTTCTTGTAGATCTAGAATTTAGTTATGTTCGAATTTTGGTGGTTTTGATCTATCAAACTTCTTTGTTTTCAAGTTTTGATGGTTCCATGTTGTAGGAAATTTTCTTCTACCCAATTTTGACCTTTGAAAAGTTGGATTTGGACTTGTTTTGACCAAGTTATGAACTTTTGAAGCTTTGGGTTCAACCATGGAGTTCTTGCTGGTTTGGAGAAGACAATGAGCAGTATGCAGAGCTTTTTAGGTTACGCCACTGAGCTGCACGCGCTCTTTAGCGCAGCGTACGCAGTCTTGGGTACACTTCCTGTTGGAAGCGTGTCTCTTGGGTACGCTTCCTGTTGGAAGCATATGTCTTGCGTACGCAGACTTGAGCGTGCCCTGGCCTGAGCGTACGCAAACTTGAGCGTGCCCTGGCCTGAGCGTACGCAGACTTGAGCGTGCCCTGGCCTGAGCGTACGCAGACTTGAGCGTGCCCTGGCCTGAGCGTACGCAGACTTGAGCGTGCCCTGGCCTGAGCGTACGCAGACTTGAGCGTACCCTGGCCTGAGCGTACGCAGACTTGAGCGTACCCTGGCCTGAGCGTACGCAGACTTGAGCGTGCCCTGGCCTGAGCGTACGCAGACTTGAGCGTGCCCTGGCCTGAGCGTACGCAGACTTGAGCGTGCCCTGGCCTGAGCATACGCAGACTTGAGCGTGTCCTGTCTTGAGCGTACGGATGCCCCTTGCGTACGCTGTCTTGAGCGTACGCATGACCCTTGCGTACGCTGTCCTGAGCGTACGCTACCCCTTGCTCCCCCCCTTGGGTGCCTTATGTCCCCATATTCCCCTTTTATGAATTTATAGCCATTTTATATCCTTACGCCTTTGATGTAAACTTGACATGAACCCGATATGATCATGACAATATTTATGAATGTTAATCGGAACAAGGCTTACTGATGGAATTGCATGATTAGTGACCCGCCGTGGTGCACTCTTGACAAGTAATTTGACATGATAATTCTTGATGGTGGTCCGTCGTGACGCACCCTTGCCTTGATAAGTAATCTTGATAAGTAACATGACATGATGGCGACCCGCCGTGGTGCACCCTTGACAAGTAATCTTGACATGATAACCTTGATACGCTGCTGTGATGGCTAACCTGACATGCTAAGTAAATTCTTGACACCGTGGGTGATTGTATTGAATATGCCTGTATAAGCAACCAGTCTTGTCTCGCATCATGTCTAGGATATGTATCCCTGGTTACCACGGTCAGGGATTCATACCGAATCTGACTAGGTTAATGACTAGATTGATCAAGTAGAGCATATAGAGAGGTATTCCGGCTACAAGCAATCCCGTTATCTGGGCGCCTTTCTTGATGGACTTGTAGCCTGCCGACGAGTAGGGCACATTTCTAGCTCACCGTTATGTGGGGCACTACATGAAATGATTACTATACACACTGTCATGTGTTGCATCCAAGTCACCTTACAAGGCATGATAACTCTAAGCTTGAACCTTGCGTCTGGATAACCTGGATAGTCTGCAGGGCTTGTGGACGTAGGCGTACCTCATTGCATCTTGCTAGTAACTAAGCTTGTGATAACCCTAGTTAGTTAAGTATCAAGCCGTACTCTTTGCTTGGCCGTGAATGATGGATGGAGTCCTATCTTGTCTAGTCTTGCCCAGATCCGGTACATGGATATCTCCGAACATGCTTGTTTATGCTTTACTTTATCGATAATTGGTTCGAGGCTAAGTTCTGTTCTGGTAAAGGGTAACAACCCCGGTCCTTGTTTGGTTTACGGGTTGTAACTTGGTTACCAGAATAGTCCTTTAGTTATCTTATCGTTTATCATCATGTTTTCTTTAACTCATGTCTTATGTTATTTCATCTATGATTTATGTGCTGACATGCTGGTTTTAGTTCTTAAGTGAAGCCTCCTTTGTGGCACTTGCTCTTTCTGGGGTCTGACCCAGCTGGTTTTGTATGGCCAGATTTCGGAGCAGCTACCGAGGATCTCCCAACCTTCCTGCCAGATGGTGAACACTAGAAGGAATCCCGACAACGAGTGGGTTTTATTTTGCTCTCCCACTCCCTTGTAAAAATATTCTTTTGAGACGTTTAGCCGCCGAGCAAGTGTTATCTCGTTTGTAACTTTATTTAATGTCTGCCTACGGGCTGTAGCATAATTGACAAATCCTAGGATTGATCATGTATGACTTAAACTCTTGCTAGTCTTCGTATTTTGTATGACTAGCTTCATGATCATCTGAATATGTAATGTATGGGACGCCTTACTTTGTATGTCTGATGATCTACCATCTTGTTATATCTACTTGTTACTTGAGATTGAGACACTAGGCTTGTTATTGACCTTAAGAGACTGATGGCTTGTAGTAAACCCTCATGCATCTAGACAGCCGTGACCGTATTGCGATGTGAGATTCACTTTAATGTACGTAACTGGCTGTGTCTGTCCCCCGCTCTCCTGTATTCTGGTCCTGGGGCGTGACACGGTTTAAGTGGTGGCCCATGCAGGTCTTGTAGATCAAGATGTGTGAGGGTTTTATCAGATAGATGTCTCAATCAGCACTCGCCTTTGATCTCTACTCGTGCCTTCTGATCTTTCAGAATCCTTGACCTGATCACATGTTTATATCCTCGATCTATCATGGTCCTTTCTTATTGTTCCCTATGTCGTTTCCTTCAGCGGCATTGTTTCTGGTCCCACCGATCAGCAAGGAGGAGCACCTCCAGTGGACCAGCAGCAACCTGGAGACCAAGCCCAGCACTCTGGAGTGGCCTCCCGAGTCATGCATTTCGGAGACCCCGAGCCCCCAGTTCAGCCAGTCCAGCCTGCAGAGCCTGACGATGGTACCTTGGTGGGTCTCATCAGGACATTGCTTGCATCTCAAGATCGTCGGGGCGATGCCCTGCACCAGGCAGTACAGGATGCCATGGGCCGTATTGGTTATCAAGGGAACAGTACGGCTAGCAGTTTCAAGCGTCTCAACCCTCCCTTCTTTGATGGGAGTGAAGACGCTATTGCAGCCGATGCGTGGCTTGTAAACCCCCAGAATTTTCAAAAGATTTTATTATTATTCTATATTGCTTGAAAATATTTTTTTTAATTAATTGATATATATTTATAAATAATGTCTTAGTCATAATTATATTTTGTTACACTCATTGACTAGACGATGTGGTATCGTGTGCCCTGACTAGCTTCGTACCCCTCTAAATTACTTGTCGTAATATTCAATTATTTTAAGAAATATTTTATACTTGTTTATAAATTTCTTTTTATGTATTATTTACTTATTTTAGATATAATTGGAAATTATATTTGTTTAATGATATTAGGGTTTCAATATTAAGTGAGTTATTTTTATATATAGGGTAAATAAATGCTACAAGGTATTTTAGTAATTTATAAATATATGAAATATATTTTTATAAAATATGTGGTTAAACTAGTATTTTATATATAAATAATATTTATATATTGCTGATTTAAAAAGTTTTTTTTTAAAAAGAAAAAAAAAGAAAAGATATGTGACGTCAGCATGACGTCAGCACTGTGCCATGCACAGTTCCCTCGTCCAGCCCGAGCTGGATTCCCAGGCTGTGTCCTTTACGTGAAGGCCATTAGAAAAAGAAAAAAAAAGAAGAAAAAAAGAAGAAGAAAACACTTTGGCTAACTCGCGAGATATTCAAATGAATATCTCGCGAGCCAGCAACCCTCTGTATCTCCCGACTCCATTGCGGACAGAGCCTTCTCTGAAGGATTCAAAAATCCAAACCAATCCGAAAAATTCAAATCTTGATCAAATCAGCCCAAATCTTTTCCTGTAGGATTCCTACCATATTCTCCATTAGATTTCGACAAATCCAAATCAAATTTAATTGGAATTGATCCAATTTTGGATTTAAACCTTCGGTATAACCTACATTTTCTCGAAGAGAAATAAAAGAAGAAAACTTCTTCGATCTCGAACCTGGAGAGCTAATCTCCGACCCAGAGCCTCCGAGCAGCACCCTAAACCCAAGGCGCATAGTCCCAGACGACTGCACCACCTGCTCGACGTGCACGTCGCCGTCGATCACCGGAAATCTGCGTCGAAAAGAAGGAACTCTGTTCTCATTCAGCTGCAAGGTACCCCTTTTCACCAACTCGATTCTTCACGTACAATTCTAATTTTTCGATACCGCGAGTTGTCGTAGATAGCCCACATGACCCCGTAGACGACCCAACAGTTGGTTTTCTTTATTGTCGAACCATCGCGTCGAAAATTCGATGCAAATATTCTAAAAACACTGATTTCTACAGCAGTACACACAAAACCATGTACCCCTATTTAGAGACTTTTTCCCGTCAACCTAGCAGGATTATCCCAGAAATAATTAAACAGTAAAATAGGCCACCTATAACATTACGAGTCCTTTCTTTTAGTTTAAATTATTGTTCATTGTATGCCATGAATTTTGAACCCAAAGTTAGGGAAAACAGTTTTTTAAAACAGTAAATTTTAGGAAAAATTAACCGATACGGCGTGCGCTCCGGCAAATCGGGCGACGTGGTCGTGCACTATACGCATCGAAAGGCGCGTATGGATGTTACCGACGTGTGGGAACTGACGGGACTCGATTTCGTTGTGTGTGCGCGACGAAATCAGTGCGTATCCGTCGAGATACCCCCGTATCGACCTTTTGTAAACTTGGCCATAACTCCGTATACGTTCGTCGTATCGAGACGAAACTTGCGCCAGCAGGACCGTATCATTTTTCTGGTCCTGTATGCCAAGTTTGGTTCGATTCTGAGAAGGTCAAATCGGAACGCCTTTTTGGCGGGCCCGCGACCCGCTCCCACGGGCGAATTTGTACACGGCTCATCGAAATCCAAAACTGGGCATACCGTTGAGTTCGTCTCCTCAAACCGAATCTGTAGACATATAGTTTGACGACTTTAGAGGCTGTAGGTACTGGCATGCAGTTCGGTGCAAAACGGGTCTAACGGTGGACATCGTTTTGACCCGAAATTATGATTTTGCCCCTGTTCCAGAATTTAACTTTTGGACAGGCGTTTCCTGGGCATATCTTTTATTCCAAACTCGTTCGTGATGGTTGTTTCAGCATCCGAAGCTCCTTGTGGATTTTGACTTTCGCGTTGACGATTCTGACTATTGGATTTGCTACATCTCGTACCACCCTCAGGCAAGACACCTTGCCATTTGCTGTTTAATTATTTTAGCTCATATTTTATGCATGTTCATTATTTTCTTTATGCAAAATAAACAGTGATACATGGCATAACCTGTTAGAATTTACTGTTCAGTTTCTTGCTATGTATTATTTTTTTACGCATTAAACCTAGATTTAAGGGACCACCTTTGTGTGTTGCATTCATGGCCTTGACACGTTGTACCACGAAGTTGTGTGTCGCATGTAGAACACAGAAGTGCGTGATTGACTGTCCACCAGTACATACAAGCCGTGCGATAGGAATAACCGCTAATAGAGGTTGCATGCTAGTTTGACTTAGCGGTTATAGAGTTAGCATTGGGCGGGAAGAACATGATTGGAAGTTGACTACCACCCTATCTATCGTAGACTCGCTCGCTACGGAGGAACGATAGGTAGACTATATGCTATAGACTCGCTCGATACTGAGGAATAGTATATGGTGTTGTGACTCGCTACTGAGGTACTGTATTGGTATTTTCTTGACTTGACCCGGTAGTCATGCGACCATGAACTGTTCTTAAAGCTGCATTCACCTAGAGTTGGTTAGGCGCCCTTATCCATTAGGTACGAGTACCTTTGGTTTGGGTACTTGTATCTGACCGTGGCTTGGAACAATAACTTGTCGCGGATTAGTTCGTCACATCTTGTCCTTGTTTGGTTGTAGGTGTGACTTACTACTCCGATGAGAAGGTATTGAACCTTGTTGGGGTCCGGATACCATATTGGATTCATAGCGTGGGAAGATACGTTACCGTGAATTAGTTTACCATCTCCTGACCTTGTTTGGTTGGGGGGATGGTACGCTCGTTCAGTAGGTGCGTATTGGAACATGTTATAATTCGATTTACTTATTTATTTGAGCGATATTTATTCAGTTTATATGGCATGATATTATGTGTCTTGTTACGTCCCTCTGAGGACCTGGTTGTCTTGCCAGGTGTGTGCTATTGTCTTTCGCAGGTGCTCTAGCTTTAGCCGTGATCATCGCTATTTCTTCGAGGATGATTGCATTTGGATCGTTTCCGCTTCGCTCGTCAAAATCTTTCTTTTGTTGTATATTTCTTTTTATAGTTGGTAGTGGATTTGTCTCCGCCCAACTACATGTACCAAATAATAATTTCATAGTTGATTATATGATATCTTCTATTCTTTATTTCTTGTGGATGAGATTAGTTATGGTTCTACTGTATTTTACAGCTTATGTATCTATACGAAGCCTATATACTTCGTATGGATACAGCTGGCATATCTACGTTCCTAGTCCTACGTATTTTGGGACTGGACGTTACATGGCTCCAGGATATTGAGATTATCTTAGATGCAGCCAAGACTCCAGAAGGAGAGAAGGTAGCTGTGGTACGTCTACAGTTATTGGACCTAGCCCGCACCTGGTGGGCGATGATAGAAGTTGGTTTGGCAACGCCTGTTCCGTGGGCGGTATTCAGTGACAAGTTTCAGATCAAGTACTTCGATGCTGTGGCTTGGCATGACCTACAGACGAAGTTCACCAATCTCAGGCAGATGAGCAGGACGGTCGATGGATATGCGGCTGAGTTTTCAAGACTGAGTCGGTTTGCTCCCACTTTGGTGGCAACCGAGTTTGATCGAGCACAGGGGTTCCAGCAGGGACTCCACCTAGAGATCATTCTAGCAGTGAAGCAGTTTGAGCATCAGACCTTTGATGCTGTTTTGCGGGCAGCTAAGAGGCATGAGTATACCTCGCAGAGAATTGTAGACAGAACTGGAGGACAAAAGCGGTCCCATGGTCAGATGATCCAGTCTTCAGCCCCAGCCCCGACAGCTAGGGCCTTGACCATTGGGGCTCCGAGAAGGGCAGCATCAGTTACGTCGGTTCAGCATTCGACTCCGACGTATCCTCAGCAGCAGAAGCGGAGGCAGTCTTCCACAATAGGTTGCACTCATTGTAGGAAGCCAGGGCATGTAGTGTCAGAATGTCGCCGTACACAAGGATTATGTTCGGCTTGTACGGCACCGGATCACATGATAGGGTCCTGCTCACAGAGAGCCGGTTCATCCTCATCGGCCCAGACTAGTCCCTCAGTGAGGGGACCAGCACCAGTGCAGCAGCAGCAGTATCAGCCTCCGAGACCATTGCCGCCTCAGGCTCAGGCATTCCAGTAGCAGCGACCGCAGCAGTATGCCCAGGTCCAAGCTCAGGTTCAGAACCGCCAGAGAGGTTTCCAGCAGAAGGGACCAGCACCCAGAGGGCACGGTCAAGCGATGGCTTTGACAGTAGAGGAGGAGTTGGCATCAGGTGAGGTGGTGGCAGGTACCATTCTCGTCAACTCTTTTCCTGCATCAGTATTATTTGATTCAGGTGCATCGCATTCATTTATGTCTGCACGATTCGTGACACGAATAGGACTGGAGCCCGAGTCATTATCAGTAAGGCTCAATATACTTACTTGTAACGGACTTGTGGGTGTAGATAGGGTATTTTCCTCGTGTCGAATCATAGTCAGCGGTAGGGAGTTTCCCGCTAGGTTGATAGAGTTTCCGATGGCCGATTATGATGTGGTCCTTGGAATGGATTGGTTGAGGGACCAGTATGCTAGTATAGATTGCCATGTCGGCAAGATTATTTTTAGTGTTCCCGGTGAGCCAGAGTTTTTATTTTCTCGAGGCGGAGTAGAACCTTCTTCCCCAGCATTGCGGATGGCCGTAGCAGCAGCAGTTCAGTTTCCCAGAGTTGTAGAAGAGTTTCCTGACGTATTTCCCGAAGAGCTTCCAGGCATGCCCCCAGAGAGAGAGAGATAGAATTCACTATCGATTTGATTCCAGGGATGGCACCAGTGTCAGAGAGAGTCTATAGGATGGCACCATCAGAGTTGGAGGTCCTGTACAAGATCATTGAAGAACTTAGAACCAAAGGATTCATTCGTGCTAGCGGATCACCTTAGGGAGCTCCGCTGCTTCTTGTGAAGAAGAAGGATGGTACGTCAAGATTATGTGTTAATTATCGTACCTTGAACTCTATAACCATTAAGAACAGATATCCTTTATCAAGGATAAATGATTTATTTGATCAGCTCAGGGGAGCGACAGTATTCTCGAAGATTGACTTGCGGTCAGGGTACCATCAGATCAATGTCAGAGAGCAGGACATCCCGAAGACAGCATTCAGATCTAGGTATGGACATTGGGAGTTCCTTGTTATGCCATTTGGAACGACCAATGTGTCGGCCGTATTCATGGACCTCATGAATCGTATCTTCATGCCCTATTTGGACGAGTTCGTGATAGTGTTCATAGACGACATCTTAGTCTATAGCAAGAACGAGGCAGAGCATGAGCAGCATCTTCGTATAGTTCTTCAGATTCTCAGGGAGCACCAGTTGTACACTAAGTTCAGTAAGTACAAGTTTTGGTTGGATCGTATCTCGTACTTGGGTCATATCATCACCAGAGGTGGAGTGGAAGTTGATCCCCAGAAGATAGTGGCTATAGAGACATGGCCAGTACCTAGCACCGTTGCAGAAGTTCGAAGTTTCCTCGGATTGGCCGGCTATTACCGACGCTTTGTGTCAGACTTTGCTCGGATTTCAGCACCACTGACGCAGTTAACCCGTAAGGATGTGTAGTTTGCTTGGACAGCAGAGTGTCAGAGTTCATTTGAGAAGCTGAAGCAGAGATTGATGACGGCCCCCATTCTCACTCTTCCCGACGGAACGGGAGGATTTTTAGTTTATTACGACGCATCCGGCAAGGGATTAGGATGTGTCTTGATACAGCATGGTAAGGTAGTCGCTTATGCGTCACGTCAACTTCGTGACCATAAGAGAAATTACCCAACCCATGACCTGGAGTTAGCAGCCATAGTTTTTGCATTAAAACTTTGGAGACATTATTTGTATGGAGATCGGGTGGAGATTTTCACCGACCATAAGAGTCTGAAGTATGTGTTTACCCAGAAGGATCTTAATATGCGTCAGAGGAGATGGCTAGAGCTACTTGTGGATTATGACATCAGCTTGCAGTATCATCCTGGGAAGGCCAACGTGGTAGCAGATGCATTGAGCAGGAGAGCCGGAGGTTATTTTCTAACAACGCAGCCAGAGTTGTTAGCAGATCTTCAGAAGATGGGTATTGAAGTTGTTCTTCCTTCCAGTATGGCATTGATGGCCAGTATGCAAGTTCAGTCCAGCATAGTTGAGAGGATCAAGTTAGCTCAGTCCACGGACTCTAAGCTTCAGCAGCTTAGGACAGAATGTGTGGCAGGACAGAGACCAGAGTTATGCATACATGAAGATGGTACACTCCGACATGGGAGGCGTCTTTGTATACCCAGTGGTAATATCGGACAGGAGATCATGGCAGAAGCCCACAGTTCTCAGTATTCCATTCACTCCGGTGGTACGAAGATGTATCGTGATATTCGGCAACATTTTTGGTGGAATGGCATGAAGAGGGAGATAGCCCGGTTTGTCTCTCGTTGTTTAGTTTGTCAACAAGTTAAGGCCGAACATCAGAGACCAGCTGGACTTCTTCAACCTTTACCGATCCCGGAATGGAAATGGGAGCACATTACCATGGATTTTATAACTGGATTACCTAGATCCCCAGCTGGGAGGGATGCCATCTGGGTTATAGTTGATCGTCTCACGAAGGTAGCTCATTTTCTTCCTTTCAGAATCGGTCAGTCGACGGATCAGCTTGCAGAGATGTACCTCAGGCAGATAGTCAGATTACATGGAGTACCAGTCAGTATTGTGTCCGACAGAGATTCAAGATTCACCTCGCACTTTTGGCGGAGTCTTCAAGAGAGTTTGGAGACTCGTCTCAAGTTCAGTTCAGCCTACCATTCACAGACAGATGGTCAGTCAGAAAGCACGATCCAGACTCTTGAAGACATGCTGCGGTCATGTACACTCGACTTCGGTGGTTCGTAGGAAGATCACCTGCATCTCGTAGAGTTCTCGTACAATAACAGTTTCCAGGCTAGTTTCCAGATAGTACCTTTCGAGGCCTTGTACGGCAGGAAGTGCAGATCTCCTTTAGCTTGGGACGATATCGGTGAGAGGCAAATACTTGGACCAGAGATGGTGACGTGGACTATTGAGGTGGTCAGACGGGTCAGAGATCATCTTCGAGTTGCCCAAGATCGCCAGCATCATTGGGCCGATTCTTATCGGCATCTCCTTGAATTTTCTGTCGGCGACCACGTATTCCTTAGGATCTCGCCTACCCGTGGCGTCATTCGATTCGGCGTACGGGAAAAGCTCAGTCCTAGGTATATAGGGCCGTTTGATATTCTAGAGCGAGTAGGTGATGTATCCTATCGTCTCGCTCTTCCGCCGTCGTTACGTGAGGTACATGATGTCTTTCATGTATCCCAATTACGATGGTATATTCCGGATCCGAGTCATGTCCTTGATCATTCAGAATTGGTTGTTGGTACCAACCTTTCGTATGAGGAGAGACCCGTATCCATATTGGACCGGAGGGAGAAGATACTAAAGAACAAGACTATCAAGTTAGTCCGTGTTGCTTGGGTTCATCACTCTTTGGGTGAGTCAACATGGAAGTGTGAGGATGATATCCGATTGCGATATCCCGACCTGTTTGACTCGTAAGGTATAATGTCTTCTTATGCTTTATGCTTAAGTTCCTTGCTTGCATGAATGATTGCTTGATTGACTGCTAGTTCTGTACTGTCTGCAATTGATATAGCTTGCTCGATATCTCTAGCCTCTTGATTAAATTCCGAGGACAGAATTCTTTTAAGGTGGGTAGAGTTGTCACCCCCATTTTTCGTTCTACGTATTTCCAGTATACGTATACGGAATCCTGACATGTATTTTTATTTTCCTGTCTGGCTAGCTAATTTCAGTTTAATCTTGATTAGGTTCATCATAGCATGTAATGGTTTAACTTGGTTTATTTTGGGATGGCTTGGTTTATTCCTTGGTTCATCATGTTAAACCCACCACCATCCCCCTTTATAACCCACCTAACTTTTCTTTTTCCTCCACTTTCTCATTTACTCTTCCTCCTTCTCCATTAAATCCACCACCAACCACGAACACCCCTTAGGCAAGTGCAACTTGCTTCCACAAGAGAGCCCATTTTATTGTTCCATTAGCTTCTCCTCATGTTTCTAAGACACATTAGAATTTGTCATTTTTCATTTTGAGGCTTAAGTTCTTGTAGATCTAGAATTTAGTAATGTTCGGATTTTGGTGGTTTTGATCTATCAAACTTCTTTGTTTTCAAGTTTTGATGGTTCCATGTTGTAGGAAATTTTCTTCTATCTAATTTTGACCTTTGAAAAGTTGGATTTGGACTTGTTTTGACCAAGTTATAAACTTTTGAAGCTTTGGGTTCAACCATGGAGTTCTTGCTGGTTTGGAGAAGACAGTGAGCAGTGCGCAGAGCTTTTTAGCTTACGCCACTGAGCTGCGCGCGCTCTTTAGCGCAGCGTACGTAGACTTGGGTACGCTTCCTGTTGGAAGCGTGTCTCTTGGGTACGCTTTCTGTTGGAAGCGTATGTCTTGCGTACGCAGACTTGAGCATGCCCTGGCCTTTTCGTACGTAGACTTGAGCGTGCCCTGGCCTGAGCGTACGCAGACTTGAGCGTGCCCTGGCCTGAGCGTACGCAGACTTGAGCGTGCCCTGGCCTGAGCATACGCAGACTTGAGTGTGCCCTGTCTTGAGCGTACGCATGCCCCTTGCGTACGCTGTCTTGAGCGTACGCATGACCCTTGCGTACGCTGTCCTGAGCGTACGCTACCCCTTTGATGTAAACTTGACATGAACCCGATATGATTATGACAGTATTTATGAATGTTAATCGGAACAAGGCTTACTGATCGAATTGCATGATTAGTGACCCGTCGTGGTGCACTCTTGACAAGTAATTTGACATGATAATTCTTGATGGTGGTCCGTCGTGATGCACCCTTGCCTTGATAAGTAATCTTGATAAGTAACATGACATGATGGCGACCCGCCGTGGTGTACCCTTGACAAGTAATCTTGACATGATAACCTTAATACGCTGCTGCGACGGCTAACCTGACATGCTAAGTGAATTCTTGACACCGTGGGTGATTGTATTGAATATGCCTGTATAAGCAACCAGTCTTGTCTCGCATCATGTCTAGGACATGTATCCCTGGTTACCACGGTCAGGGATTCATTCCGAATCTGACTAGGTTAATAACTAGATTGATCAAGTAGAGCATATAGAGAGGTATTCCGGCTACAAGCAATCCCGTTATCTGGGCGCCTTCCTTGATGGACTTGTAGCCTGCCGACGAGTAGGGCACATTTCCAGCTTACCGTTATGTGGGGCACTACATGAAACGATTACTATGCACACTGTCATGTGTTGCATCCAAGTCACCTTACAAGGCATGATAACTCTAAGCTTGAACCTTGCGTCTGGATAACCTGGATAGTCTGTAGGGCTTGTGGCCGTAGGCGTACCTCACTGCATCTTGCTAGTAACTAAGCTTGTGATAACCCTAGTTAGTTAAGTATCAAGCCGTACTCTTTGCTTGGCCGTGAATGATGGATGGAGTCCTATCTTGTCTAGTCTTGCCCAGATCCGGTACATGGATATCTCCGGACATGCTTGTTTATGCTTTACTTTATCGATAATTGGTTCGAGGCTAAGTTCTGTTCAGGTAAAGGGTTACAACCCCGGTCCTTGTTTGGTTTACGGGTTGTAACTTGGTTACCGGAATAGTCCTTTAGTTATCTTATCGTTTATCATTATGTTTTTTTAACTCATGTCTTATGTTATTTCATCTATGATTTATGTGCTGACATGCTGGTTTTAGTTCTTAAGTGAAGCCTCCTTTGTGGCACTTGCTCTTTCTGGGATCTGACCCAACTGGTTTTGTATGGCCAGATTTTGGAGCAGCTACCGAGGATCTCCCAACCTTCCTGCCAGATGGTGAACACTAGAAGGAATCCCGACAACGAGTTGGTTTTATTTTGCTCTCCCACTCCCTTGTAAAAATATTCTTTTGAGGCGTTTAGCCGCCGAGCAAGTGTTAGCTCATTTGCAACTTTATTTACTGTCTGCCTACGGGCTGTAGCATGATTGACAAATCCTAGGGTTGATCATGTATGACTTAAACTCTTGCTAGTCTTCGTATTTTGTATGACTAGCTTCATGATCATCTGAATATGTAATGTACGGGATGTCTTACTTTGTATGTCTGATGATCTACCATCTTGTTATATCTACTTGTTGCTTGAGATTGAGACACTAGGCTTGTTATTGACCTTAAGAGACTGATGGCTTGTAGTAAACCCTCATGCATCTAGACAGCCGTGACCGTATTGCGATGTGAGATTCACTTCAATGTACGTAGCTGGCTGTGTCTGTCCCCCGCTCTCCTGTATTCTGGTTCTGGGGCGTGACATGACCCAATGGAACCGTCCGTGCCACCACCCGAGGTCACCATGTACAGTTATTGCATCGAAGTCACGGTTCATGCAAGCTTGATCATCGCAGTACACCAGGCGCTCTACCAGGCAAGATACCTTGCCTTTACTGTTTAATTTCTTGCTCAATATCATGCATGTTTTTTTTACTTATTCTAGAAAATATAAATGGTACTTGCAAATTATTATATTTTAGTTGTATTTGGCCTAGTTAAGGGACTACCTTTGTTTGTGTCGCATTCATTGGCCCTGACACTTGTGTATCACGAGTCACGAGTCTCATATAGATCTCGGACGTACGTATCGACTGGCCATCGGTGCGCACATACCGTACGATAGGCAATAACTGCTAAATAGTTATGGTTGTCTAGAAGACTTAGCGACTTAGCAGTTATTAGAAATGTCGTGATGTGGATTCAGCACGAGTAGTGCATGGGGAGGGTGAAGACAGTTATTAGGCGCAGGGGCTTTCACACCTTTACTTTTCTCTAGATGCCATTTGTGACTCAGTCGAGAGACTAGTGGCCGTACATTTATTTACTTTTCTCTAGATGCCACTAGTGCCTCGATTGAAACACAAATGTGTCGTGCATTTACTTTCCTCTAGCTGCCGTTAGTGACTCACCCAAGAGCTAGTGGCCGTGCATTTATTTTTCCCTAGATGCCCCTTAGCTCTCGCTCGAGTGCTAATGGGCCGTGCATTTACTTTTCTCTAGACGCCACTAGTGCCTTGGTTGAAACGCTAACGTGCCGTGTTTATAGCTTCGGGAGCCCTTGTGTGGAACGTTGTCTTCAAAATGCATTAACACATAGAATGGTTAAGGACCTTTAATTGTGTAGTCACATTTACTTTTCTGTTGAGCTTTATTATTCAGTTAATTGCATGATATTATATGTCTTGTTACGTCCCTCTGAGGACCTGGTTATCTCGCCAAGTGTGTGCTATTGTTTGTCGTAGGTGTTCTAGCTCTCGTCGTGATCATTGCATCTCTACGAGGATGATTGCACTTGGATCGTCTTCGCTTCGCTCGCCAAAATCTTTTCTTTGTTATGTATTTCTTTTCATAGTTGGTAGTGGATTTGTCTCCGCCCAACTACATGTACCAAATGATAATTTCATAGTTGATTATATGAGGTCTTCTATTCATTTATTTTGTGTGGATGAGATTAGTTATGGTTCTACTGCATTTTACAGCTTATGTATTTATACGAGACTTTCATATATTGGAGTATACTTCGTATGAATACAGCTGGCATGTCTACGTTTTTAGTCCCACGTATTTGGGGACTGGGGCATGACATGTTTTTGTGGTGGCCCATGCAGGTCAAGATAAATTGTTTGGTTATTTTGCCGTACCAAGCAAGCCTGCGTATAGGATTAGAAGTCTAGGGTCTCATCCACATACTTGACCTCTTTCCTTGATTTTATCTACCATTTGACTCATCAATTGCATCTTGCTTGCTTTCTTCCATCCCTATTCTTATCTTCCCTTCGTGCTTGCTAGAGATCGACCCTACTAGTTTGTTTTCCCAAAACACCATTAGTTTAATTCTTTAAGTTGGGCAGAATACCTTATGAACTAGCAACCCTTGACCTAGTGACCTATATTAGCAAGCTTATTTAGATCCTAGAATCTAGAGGACCTAACCCGTCTAGCCAACCAAGGACTTGGACAAGAAGACTATAAGACGACTGTATGACTTAGAATCATTCTACCTTCTTTAAATCTTAATCTCTCGTACCTATGTATTTACCGTTTTGACTAATAATGCTAATGTAGCCTAGTTTTTGCAAGCTTATTCTTTATCGAGTTTGTTCATGACATATGCTATTGAGCGCTCACTAGCCTATTGTCTAATCAGAACCGGTGCATAATGGTCTGATCAACCAAGTGCACTTTGGTTCGCCTTTGGTCTATTACTCTACATAGATGGGGACATAATTAAACTTGGCCCTTACAATCCCATCCACGACTGCCTTGACAATTCTTTTGAAATTATTCGATCGTCTTTGAATCACATATTCGTATTCGATAACGCCTCCTTTGAACTTTATACTGCTTTCGCCTTCACCTATTTTAGAAGGGCCAAGGCGTTATAATAGAACTTCCTCTAGCTATCCTATCACCTATGACCATTATCACTCGATGTTGTTATATCTTCATCCTAAACTGCTCAACCCTTCCCTCGACCCTAAATTTACAATCTTGACTTTCTAATCACTTGAATTCAAGAGTAATTATTATCGTCTCTTAATCATATCCTCAACCTAGACTACGACCATGTAAACTTCTCTAAAGGAACCCTTCTATCTGTCGTTGTGCCTTCTCACCCCCTACTAATTCTTAATTTCGAGGACGAAATTCTTTTAAGTTGGGTAGCTGTAAAATCCCTAAATTTCTACTTTTTTTTTCTTATTTTGTACTGATTTAAAATTGGTATTGTACGCCACGCAGTCGTATTGTACGTCGTGCGTGAAATTTTATTTCTTAAATTTGCTCGACGAGTGCGAATATGCGCGAGCGTACATATTTTAGAAAAACATTTTTTTCTAATTTTATAGTTCCAAGACAATATATATGATAATTATTTTTAGCTATCAAATTTCTAAATATAAGAGTTATTTACGAAGAGCCTTCTTATAAAATGGTATATTAATTAAGTATATAATTGTAAATATTATTTGTGCATACATACATATTCCATAATTATTTATTAATTTATTTTAAATAATAATGTAATTTTTGAAATTAATATTATTAGTATTTTAGAAAATATATTTTGAAATTATTGTGGCATTTAAATCTTGATTTGAGTTTATGGAATAAATTAAATAGTTAAATATTTACAATTTGATTTATCCTATTGGATTTTTAAACTAAAAATTTAATTTGATTTAAATTTGATTTGTATTTGGATTTATTGAATTAATTTAAATTAAATTACGGGTTTAAACTAATCCTAACCTTTATCCAATTGGGAATTCCCACATCCTATAAATAGGCAGGTACTCGTCCATGTATTGTTATTCTCCACAACAATTTCACAATCCAAATATTCGTCCACCCCATTGTGCATCGTGTCTGTGTCCATCCAGAATCATATTCCAGTTATTACAAATACATCATCCCCGTACCCACATCCCGGGTACGATGCCCAAACCCCTAACCCTATCGACACCACGCCCTGCCGCTCTGACGGCGACTCCACCACCACTTCATCCCTACCCCGGCAACCCCACACCCGCAGCAGTCGAGTGTCCCTGTTCCGACCCGTCATCCCGACCTCCTCGCTTCTCCCCGCGGCACCACCGCAACGGCCATCACCCACACTACCACCGTCGTCACCCCTACCCGACTCCCGACCATCACCACCGACGATCCAAACCTGGCCACCAGCAATCCCGTCTCCCTACGACCCATCATCAGACCCCCGGATCCACCAAGCCACGACTACACACCCGGCCATCTTCGTCACCACCACCATGCCCTCACGACCACCTCCACCTAGGTGACCAGCACCACCACAACCCGGCACTCCGACCCATCAACACACAAATCCTCCGCCACCGACACAATGGCCACCGCCGACACCCATAAAGAAGAGGAAGAAGAAAATTAACAGAACCCTAACCCTTAGACTCACCGCCGATCAGCCATAGTCGCCGCTCCCCTCGACCGTCGCCGCCTGGATCTGGCGCCGGAGAACACGTCTAGCCCGCGCCGCCATAGATCGGCCACCGCCGGTCGTTCCCAACTCCTCCTCGCCGGCTCGACGAGGCAGCGCCGCCCCACGTCTCCCCGCGTCCGATCGAACTCCTCGCGCCGTCGTATGCCCGCGGAACACCAGCGCTCTTCCCCTCTTCCCGTCTCGACCTGCCGGAACCCGCCACGGCCTCCGCCCCTTCCTCTTCCCTCCACCGACCGCCGCTCGTCTGAGCTCGCTCCACTCCGTTCTCTCTCTCTCCTCCATCTTCCCTACTCCGTCGTCGCGCATCTTTTCCCCCGCTCCCTGTCGATCGCCGCCCCACTCCGATCGAGCCACCGCCGGGCCGACCCTCTCCCGACCCCCTTCTTCTTCTCTCTGCTCCCGACCGGAACCCCCGTGATCCGCTCCTCTTCTCTCTCACCCGCCGCCTCTCTCTTACCTCTCGCTCTCTACTCTCTCTCTCTTCCTCGCTCACAATCTCACCTCCCTCCTTGTTTTCCACGCACTTAATACAAAGTTTTTGAGGTTTTGTTTTTTTGCTTTTTTTTTTCCTCAACCGAGGAGCAGGAGCAGCAGTGTATTCTTTTTACATTTAATACGATCTGTTCTTTTTTTGTTTTTTTTGTTTAATTAATTCTGTTGGATTCTTTTTGTTCCTTTGCTATTATTATTATTATTATTATTATTATTATTATTATTTTGTGTCCTCTATATAATGCGAGGAGAAGACAGTATATGGGATTATATTATTAGTATTTTTACTAATATAATTATTTTCATTATTATTTTTATTTTATTTTTATGATAATATATCATATGTCTTAGTTTATATTCTTATTTTCCTATATAGGTATAAACATCATTAGTGTTAATAATATTTTACTACGTAGATATCTATTGCTTTGTAAAATTTGTAAAATCTATAGAATTAGGTTTTTTTTGTCCGCATTTATTTCAAACTGGGTTTTAGCCTAAAATATTATATTATTTTATGATTTTTCAAAAATCTATATATTACTTTTAACAGAACTTTGACCAAATTTATTAATCCAAAATATATTCATTTGGCAAATATTATAGCTTTGTCTTAAAAAAAATGCTTTTCTAGATTCCCACTATATTCTCAATAGTAAAAACATAGCTCCTATCTAATATCCTATTTTTACGAACTTAGTGTTTCTGTCTAAAAATAGTTTTATTATTTTTCAAAATATTTATCTAAAAACTATTTTTACTAATAAAAAATATTTTCGAGTATTATAAATAGTTTTCTAAAAACGTATATATTTTTTTAAATTATCAAATTCCTTCGATTATCTTCCTCTCCTTCGATTAGCCTTATTATCAATTCCTTGCCAAATCTGTACGTACCTTATGTCGAACCTAACTAATTTGACCCTTCTGGACCCAATGGAACCGTCCGTGCCACCACCCGAGGTCTCCATGTACAGTTGTTGCATCGAAGTCACGGTTCATGCCAGCTTGATCATCGCTGTACACTAGGTGCTCTACCAGGCAAGATACCTTGCCTTTACTGTTTAATTTCTTGCCCAATATCATGCATGTTTTTTTACTTATTCTAGAAAATATAATTGGTACTTGCAAATTATTATATTTTAGTTGCATTTGGCCTAGAGTTAAGGGACTACCTTTGTTTGTGTCGCATTCATTGGCCCTAACACTTGTGTATCACGAGTCACGAGTCTCATATAGATCTCGGACGTACGTATCGACTGGCCATCGGTGCGCACATGCCGTGTGATAGGCAATAACTGCTAAATAGTTATGGTTGTCTAGAAGACTTAGCGACTTAGTAGTTATTAGAAATGTCGTGATGTGGATTCAGCACGAGTAGTGCATGGGGAGGGTGAAGATAGTTATTAGGAGCAGGGGCTTTCACACCTTTACTTTTCTCCAGATGCCATTTGTGACTCAGTCGAGAGACTAGTGGCCGTGCATTTATTTACTTTTCTCTAGATGCCACTAGTGCCTCGGTTGAAACACAAATGTGCCGTGCATTTACTTTCCTATAGCTGCCGTTAGTGACTCACCCAAGAGCTAGTGGCCGTGCATTTATTTTTCTCTAGATGCCCCTTAGCTCTCGCTCGAGTGCTAATGGGCCGTGTATTTACTTTTCTCTAGACGCCACTAGTGCCTTGGTTGAAATGCTAACGTACCGTGTTTCTAGCCTCGGGAGCCCTTGTGTGGAACGTTGTCTTCAAAATGCATTAACACATAGAATGGTTAAGGACCTTTAATTGTGTAGTCACATTTACTTTTCTGTTGAGCTTTATTATTCAGTTAATGGCATGATATTATGTGTCTTATTACGTCCCTCTGAGGACCTGGTTATCTCGCCAGGTGTGTGCTATTGTTTGTCGCAGGTGTTCTAGCTCTCGCCGTGATGATTGCTTCTCTACGAGGATGATTGCACTTGGATCGTCTTCGCTTCGCTCGCCAAAATCTTTCCTTTGTTATGTATTTCTTTTCATAGTTGGTAGTAGATTTGTATCTATCCAATTACATGTACCAAATAACAATTTCATAGTTGATTATATGAGGTCTTCTATTCATTTATTTTGTGTGGATGAGATTAGTTATGGTTCTACTGCATTTTATAGCTTATGTATTTATACGAGACTTCCATATATTGGAGTATACTTCGTATGAATACAGCTGGCATGTCTACGTTTTTAGTCCTACGTATTTTGGGACTGGAGCGTGACACAATCCTCAAATAGACTCCCACTATTTGATGGAACAAACTATAGTTATTGAAAAACACGGATGAGCTTCTACATGAAATCTCTAGATTTTGACTTATGGTCAATTGTTATAAATGGCTACGAAAAGCCTACTATTACTTCTATTCTCACTTCCTCTATAATCAACAAACCTTATTATAGTTACATGGAGAAAGAGAAGAAGTTAGCTAGCCTTGATGCATAAGCTATGCATATCTTTTATTGTGTTGTAGACACAAATGTATTTAATCTTATTAATACTTGAACAATATCTCATAAAATTTGGAAAGTTCTTGAAGCTACTTATGAGTGTAGGTATCAAAGCAAAGCTAGCAACTCCAGAGAGAAGGATAGTCTTCATAATGATGCAAATATGTGCATGATAGAATTGGGATTTAAGGTACAACACAATCCCTTATACGAAGAAGAGCTTGTATGTGACAACTACAAGAAGATAGACCACATCCAAGAAGATTGTACTACTGCTAGAAAGGAGAGCCACTATAAACAATCAAATAAAGGTAGATCATCGTCTCACAAGTACACTAGCACGAGCATATGGTATGAAAGTGAAGCAACAGATTCTGAAGAAGAAGAGAGACCTCATCAAGCTGCAAATTTATGCTCAATAGCATTATCTAACGAGGTACAGAATAATTCTTTTTATGAAGAGAGTGAATTTTCTCATGATGAGTTATCTGATTCTTTCAGTGATTTGTTAGAAGAACACAAGAAAGTATTAGATAAGTATAAGCAAGCTAGAAAGGATATTCTATCCTATAAGCGTGAGAATGAAAAGCTTACTTGCTTATTAAATGATGCTAGAAATAGTTCTCCTTCTGATAATTCTATTGAGATTTCCACACTGAAGTTTAGATTACATGAGGCACTTGATTGCATTAAGAAAAGCACTCAAGAAAATGCTAAACTTAAGGAGGAATTAGAATCAGAAAAGAAGAAGTATTCTATTGCTTCATGTAGAATTGATGCTCTTTCTGCTAAGTATGATGAGATCTGTGCTAACTCTAAAAAGTTAGAGATTAGACTGGAAAAGCAGGTAGTACAACCTATGACAGTCTAACACAAGACACTTAGCACATCACAAAGTCACACACGTCAGATCTTTTACAAAGGAAGCAAGCAAAGCTAAAGCTTCACACAACCATGCTTTCTATTACAAGTATCCACGCACATCATGTCATCCTACTGCACGTTCTCATACTGCTGCACATAGCACTATTAATACTTTCTGTCATTATTGTGGTTTGAATGGACACGTTTCTAATCTTTGTCAGATTACAAACTAGTTGATATAAACTTGTGCAAATGGGTTCCCAAAGCTAACAAATGTGGATCCAAGTATTGGATACCAAAGTCTTCACCTAATATTGCAGGTGAAGCTTCTCATATCAAATAGAACCGTGGTACATGTTGGTGATTGCAAAGCTACAAAGGTCATCTTCCATGCAATTGCACCAACAGGAGTGTGGTCACTAGAACCACTTCAGTAATATGCTTCCTAAATAGTTTTTAATATCTAGCACGTTCTTATTGATATCTTTCTATTAGCTTTCATTGATATCTTTTAAATTGTTTATTGTTTGAATCAATGTGAGACGTAATCCTAGCTTGACTAGCTGTTTAGCTTAAATGATTAGTTCACACTATATAGTATTTTATTTTCTATTAGTGTGACACATTTATCTATATATGCTCTTTATTTTAGTTTTATCCTTGAAGCATGCGTAGGAGCTTATTTTTTTGGTGAATATATTTTTGACTCTTCGTCTTTAATATTTTTAATGGCCACTTCTTACCGATTTGTCTTTAACATGTCGTATTTACTTTGATCAGTATTTTGTGAGTATGCATGTTTAGCACAAGTCTCTTGTTTACTTGAAAAGTATATACATATAATTTTATTTTAACCTTGTGCTTGCATAATATATTCACTATTGATTCTCAAATTTTACTGTGATTAACTTCTTATGAATCAATTACATCTTTGTCCGATAAAGCATATTTATGCATGTTTTTGATCTTGTGATATTTTTTTTATGCTTATTAAGGATACATAATTCATTTTCATTGCTCATGTTTCTTATATTTTTGTATAAAAATCTTTATGGGAATATATGAGTTAAGTTCAAATTCTATATTATTTTAAAGTAGTTTTTAAACTTATGCTTATCTCATACTTTAGCTATTAATTACTTTGAACAAATTTATGTTCTTCTCTTTATTAGCTTCTTCCTCAAAGCCTCTTTTAATGATGTTTTTCTTGATCTTTTTGGTTGACATTTTGGATACATGATATTTTTAATATCTTGATCTTGATAAACCATTCTTTGGGTATTTACTTCTTTTATATTTACAGATTCTGGATTTCAATGATGTTCGATGATACTGCATATATTCCTTTGAATCTAAGTTCTTAAGAGTAGAGATCATTTTAGGAACAAGCTGAAAGGGTCCTTCTGTCATACAGGTGTAAATAGCCTGAAGCGACACGGTGTATTAGTCTTCAGACTACCGCTGGCTGGGAACCGGCCCCTACAGCTAACCCAAAGCGATCAATACTTCATAGGCTTAAGATTTATTAAGGTCCACTTGCAACTATTGTCTAGTTCTGGATCCAAGGTACTGAACCCAGTCCCCTAGGTTCCAGAATACATCAGCGTATCTAGGTCCTACATTTTGATTTACAAATGTTTTATAGTTTATTTTTACCCAATGATTTTGTAGCACATATGGATAAATGTAATTCATACATCTTATACCGTATGCTACATTGTTCTAAGATTTTCGTCCATAGAATATAATTTATTTCATATTACACTAATTCTTCTTAAATTTTTGGTTATTAAAGAAGAGATTTGTTTTGGGTACAAGCCTACAAAGGGTCTGTCTGTCACCACGACTACGGTCGAAGCGAAGCGGTACTTAAATGTTCTCCGGTGAACCTCTATTAGCTGGGACAGTACCCCTACAGCTAACCCAAGATTAATCAACTCTTTATAAAGTAAAGATTTATTGAGATCTAGTTGCAATTGTTATCTGATTGATAATGTTGTTTAATGATTTAACTTTACAAAAGGTAACATATATTGATTTTCATAGGTTAATTTTGTCATCTTTTGATATATTTATTTTTTTGTCACTCTATTCTATATTTAAACTTGATTTGATATTGTGACTACTCATTGAATATTATGGTCTTGTGATTTCATATTTAACTTGTGTAATATTCAATGATTTTGAGCTTTATATTATTATATTCTTATTCAAGTTACTTACTTTCTACAACAGTAATTCTTTGCGGGAGAGAAGGCAGGCAAATTGAATCTCTCTCTCAAAGCGTTTCTTTTCTTTAACCTCACGGTTGTCAGGTGGACACCGTGCTAAGGCTTTAAAAGGAAAGAAATAAACTTTGATAATAAGACCTAATATTTTTGAATTAGTTTCCTACTTCCGAAAATATGTCTCTGAATTTTATTTTTAAATTTTTTGTTTATATTATAATTTTTGGATATAACCATGTAAAGGTGGAGCAGTTAATTATTTCAAATCAATTATCCCCTTGACATGCCATATATCTAGAATACACTTTTCTTTGGACATTTATCTAGTTATGTTTATTTGTTTAAATGGATTTATTTATGATTTATGGATTCTTTTATTGAAATTGTTTCCGTGATTCGAATCTCCAGCTTTCAGTCTGAGGACTTAATGGACGCATTCGAACATTTATTAAGACAGTTTTTTTGTAATAAATTCCACATTTTTGAAAAGTATTTTTGATTTATTGAATCTGTCTTGTACTCAAATGTTATTATTAAAGACAGTTTTCAAAATCTTTTAATGTCTTGAAATATTTCTTATATATATATATATATTGGAGATATATTTTGTTTGTTCATCTTTAAGCATTTATTCATTGGATATTTCTTTTTTTTTGCCTAAAAGATGATATTTGTTTTGAGTTTGGAATTTTATATGCATTTGATCAAAGGAAAGAAAAGATGCATATCTCGGATATTCCTTAGATCTTGTGATTATTTATTTTATCTATTCTTGCATATAAATTACTTCGAAACTAGATACTTATATTTTAAGGGGGAGCAAATTAATTGTTTTAATTATTTTATGCCCTTAATGTGTGATATACCTAGTTCATCATGGACATATATTCTTTTACTTAAAATATCTCATTAAGTTGTTCATGATATTTGGATTTGTATTAGATGAGAGAATATATGATTATTGATATTTATTTTTAATTCTCTCATTTTTGAGTTTCTAAAAGTTATCTTGTAAAATTTAATTTAATTTATTTTGAGTTTAAACTGATTTGCATTTCTTAATAAGATTTTATCTCAAAGTTCATGATTATCTATATTTAGACTGATCATACTTTGCGGGGGAGCATTCAAGTCGACTGAATTTCTTCTTCTCAAGTATTTTGTCTTCATTACCTTTATGTTTATCTGATGGATATACATATATCATGCTAAGGTAATTGAATTCAAATGCATGAACTTTGGTATAGATTTTGCATAGATTCTAGTACACGTATTTTGATTTCTTTTCGATGATTATACTCTTATGGAATTAATTTACTAATTTGTATGGGCAAATTATGAATCATATTCTTTTGTGATCATTGTTAAAAGTCTCATTATATTTTTTATTTTTTTTATATATACTAGATCTGCGAATTTTTATTCCTCATGATTTATTTATGACCAATGATTGATTCCTACTATATTGATATTTTTTTGGGTCTATTTCAAAACACAATATGATGAACAAAATGTGTTTTGAATGTCATTTTTGGATTTCTAGTTGGTAAACTATGTATTGATTGATTTTAATGTTTTTAAGTTCAACCAACTATTTTTGACAAGTTTTTCTACTATAGTCATGCAATTTTCTACACTTGATGTTACACTGTTCTCCTAATCCTTGATCATGATTATTTTTGCTTTTCTCCTTTACTTATGCTTGAGTTCATTTTAGCTCTAATTACGGGGGAGCTTATTTTTGATCATGTCAAAGGGGGAGAAATAAGTTTAAGTTAGCACACAATATTCTAGTATTATGTGTTTATTAGTGATACATGCATCTATTGTATATATATTAAACTTAACCGATTTGCCATAATAAAAAAGGGAAAGATTGTTAGACTAAAGATTATATCATGTTTTTGAATATGGCTAATCAATTGAGTTTAACATAATGACGTCACTAATATTCATGTAATCACTATCATGTTGCTACTTAAACTTAGAATTGTCATAATATTCTATATCATACGTTTGTATCATAATGCATCATACTGCTTTGTTCTTCTAACATGTATTTACAAACATGTAGTAAGCATGATCAAACATGATTAAACCAAGACATATGCAATAGAGAATTATTGATGGGCCAAAGACGGCGTTATACAAGAAGTTTTCTCTGAACCGCCCAACGACCTATCCGGGGCCTCGCATCGGGGGTTCCGCTGCCCGGTCAGCGGACAGGGGTCGAGGGCGCAGCGCCCCCGTGCGGGTTCGGGGGCGAAGCCCCCGAAAGGTATTCAGATTTTTGGATCTATTTATCTTTGGACGACTGCCGTCAAGGAAAAAGACGTCTTCATGTCTGCTCAAATTTCAGAAGAAAGGCGTCATCAAAGGGCTCTTGGCTTTCCTATTTGATCAATGTATTTTTCATATTTATTGAGTCTAGGAATACGATGTACACTGCATCTTACTGGTAAATAGGCTACCCAAGAAACGTTTTTAAAATATCTTTTTATTTTGAAAACAAGCCCACTTACAAAAGCCCAAACTACTTTCTAACTGTTTGACTTTTCAAAAAGCCCAAAAAATAATTTGCAAAAATCCTGACAGAACTCCAGGCGAATTCGGCCCGAATTCGGCCAGAGTTCGGTTAGTGAACATTACTTTTTGAACTTGGTCTTCCCGCAGTTACAGATCCCAACAAGATTTTCTTATAGAGTTCTGCCCAAATTCTGTCCGAATTTTGTCAGAATTCTGCTTTTAGAAAAACTATAAATAAAGAAGGATTTCGATCATTTCAATACACCAGTTCACTTTCATATCTCTTCTCTATAAGCCTACTACTTCTTCCAAAGTGTTCTGAGCTATTAATTTTCAAATCCCAAGCCAGTTACAATCCTCTAGTCAATTTGCCAGTGCGGTACGGTCTAGAAGTTTCAGAGTGATTGTAATCATAGGCTTGATTGAAGAAAGACTCTTCACAATTGAAGTTGGTCGAGTACTTCGGATCAAAGCTCGCGTTATAGAAGTTGTAAGAACTTCGGATGAAAACTTATGGTGATTTTCCATAGTAGATTCAACTAGAAGCTAGAGTTCTTCCGACTGGACTAGTCCTCACAAGAGGGAAACCAGTATACATCCTTGTGTTTGCGTTTGCTCTCTGCTCTCTATTTTTCATTTACATATCTGTGATATATATTCTGTGAACTTGCTGCTAACATTTTTGATTAGCTAAATTCTGTTGGCTACTCTATTCACCCCCTCTAGAGTATTGCGCTTTACAACTCGTTCCTACAATCGGTCCTATACCGCCGAGCGTCCCTCTCCTCCGCCGAGGCTCGATTTCGCCGTCAACTCCTCCTGGCCGACCGCTGTCGGTGAGAGTCTTTTTTCCCTTTTCTTTAGTTTGTCATTGCATCCTTCCTTTCTAAATTTGTCCAGGAGTGAGGGACTTAAGTATCTAAGGGCTTGGGCTTGGGCTTAAGCCTGAGCCCATGTCAATACCTTTATTTTATTTTATTTAGTTGGGGCTGTTGTCTTGGGCTACTTAGCTATTGCCCTCTTATTAAGTGACTTTGAGTTTAAATAATTATTGAGGGATTTTATTGTTAGGCTTAATGAATGGTCAGATCTTGGGCTTAGGCCTATAATTAATTATTTGGTAACTGTTAGGTTTTTTGTAAATACCAATAATGCTGGACCTTGAATAAAAATATATTATGGGCTATAAGTATAAATATCTTTTGGGCTGAAGAGAAGGGAATTTAGTTGTATATAAACTTGTATGCATATACGTATATACTGGTATATTAATAATTATTATTTATATTATTATTAGAGTTATTTTACCTTTATCATTATTTTTATGAAATAAATATTATATATTATTTTCTAGTATTTTTTTTAGCGTATGGACCCAAAACTATTATATTTTCTTCCTAGACTTATGGTCTGACTTTAAAATGATTTATCTATAGTTTTTCCAAGATAGTTATTTAAGATATTTTGACTAATAGTTTCAATATCAAAACTGTTTTCTAAAGGAATAGACACAAAATATTATTAGTAGTTTTCTAAAAAGATGATAATTTCTAGATAGTTTATAAATACCTTATATATATATGGTTGACTATAAAATCAAATTCTCTCATCTACTATTCTTGACCCTGACTAATCGCATTCTTATTTTCCTACGAATTCGTAGACATGTAGTTTGACGACTTTAGAGACCATTGACTCTAGCACATTTTTTCGGTGCAAAGCGGGTCCAACGGCGGACATCGTTTTGAACCAAAATTACTGTTTTGCCCTTGTGTCCAGAATTGGACTTAAGGACAGGTAATTCTAGGTAATTTGACTATTCTAAAAACGTTGATAATATTTATTTCAGCATCCGGAGACTTCTGCATGTGTTGACTATTGTGGCTTATTGAGTGGTATAGTATTATCGGTTTCACCAGCACATGAACTCAGGCGAGTACTTCTCTGATAGTTTTTATATCTGATTATCTCTATGAAGCATGTACGTAGTAGTGTTTTATATTGATATCTCATTTATTCTTGACACGATGTTACACGAGATAGTATTTATGGATTCTTGACATGTTGTTCGTGACCAATCTATTACCGTGTTCGTGACCTGTTTGGATCTATGATTTCTGGTCGGACGGAGAAATACTCTGGACATGTAAACAAACCCAAAATTATACTTGCCTAATAGCAGCCTCACACTTCACGTGCGGGTGCCAGATCTTATTCTTGTCTAATAGCAGTCGCACATTTCATGTGTGGGGTGCCGGATTTAGCCTTAGCCGTTTACATGTCGAAGTACTATTTTAACTCGCTAGATAGGTACAGTTTTCTGTTTCTATAGTATACATTGCTAGTTACATGTCTACTCTGTTTAGTACTCGTTTGCCATGTTCACCATGCTCAGTTTTGCCATGATTCCATGTTTATCTTTTCGTCGTATATTCCATTACTATTTACAGATTTATGAATTTTGTCATTTATTGAATCTGTTGTGAGATTGTACTCGTTCCATTCCTGACTGAAAACCAACATTTTTTAGGTTTAGCCGCGATCACTCTTAGCACTGGGAAGGCATGGGTATGCTGAGGTCAACCTAGATAGTGGAACTATCTGTCTTTACTATTTTGTGAGACATTTTATTTTCTTTCAAATATAAATATTATAAATGTTGTAGTAAATTTAGAAATGTGAATGAACAATAAAGTTTATTTTGAGTATTTATTTCTTGCGGGCTTGACAGCGTTCTACCACCGATTCTGCAGCGTAGGCTGGCTTGAACACGTCTCGTATCCGAAAAAGCGGGTGCGGGTCGTGACAATACTTATGATTTTCGAATATCCTAGAGGCTATATCTTTTATTGGCATACGACTATTAATTTTTCTAAATTAATTTGATGTCTTACTTCTTGTTACCACTTTCTCAACAATTGGTACTTCTCTCTTTCTATCATATTTCGATTCTATCCTTAACCAAGCCTAGATTTTTACTAACCCTTTTACTATAATTTGTGGATAATATTTTTAGTCATGCCTAGGCGTATCCTTTGAAATTTCGAGGACAAAATTTTCCAAGGTGGGTAGATTTGTAAGCCCACTTTCCGATTTTTTATTTTTTTTATTTTTATTTGATTATGATTTACTTTTATGTTCATTAGGAGTCGTACCTAAGCTCATAAGGGAGCTATAATCATATTATGGTCATTTGGACCTTAGTAAGCATTGTTTAGCTATTTTATAGCTTACTATAATTTTCAGATATTTTTAGATAATTTTTAGATATTTATTCTATTTAGTTTTATATATTTTAAAGGCTTCCATTATTTATTATGAGGCCATTTGGGGATAATTTTAGGTAATGTATTTTTAATTACATTTTAGACGGTTAAATATATTTTTATAATTTTTATAATATTTCTGGAATTATTTTGATAATTTTAATATTGGAAAACCTATTTTTCAAGACCTCTAGAATTTATTGTGCTAGCATATGAGCAAATGTTTACCCCAAATATTTTTCTAGGGTTCAATATGTTATTTTATATTTTCAAGAACTTTTTCATATTTTTTTGGCTATTTTTAATATTTATTATGAGTTTCTGTAATTAAAACTACTTTAAAAACTAATTTCTGGTTAATTAATTACACAGTCATTACACAGTCAGCGCTGCAGGCCCACATGTCAGCCGCACAGCACTGACAGTGGGGCCCGCCTGCTAGTCAGTGGGTGCTGACTGTACCCGCTACTGTGTGTATATATATATATATATATATATATATATATATATATATATATATATATATATATATATATATAATATCTCAGACTTCGAAAACCCTACTTTTCATGGCCGACTTTGAGGTGTTTGATTCCGAGGAGACCCCCGACTTCACGAGGCGATTGCGGACAGCCCAGACCTCAGATTTGTACGCCATTTTTTTGGATTCGTATTGAGGTAAACTTTCTGAATATGTAATTTATTTTCGTATACTTTCTTCCCAAATTTTTGGAGAATTCGTAGAGTGTCGGTTGTCCGAAACTTGACACGTTTTGGTGCTTTCGAGATTTCGGGAGGACCGAAAATCGAAATCATGAACCGTCTGAAGTTTCGGAAAGCTAACATAGAGCTCTACGACATATATTTTTCCCAGAAACTAATTCATTCATCTAGTATTTTAGTTATTCTATTGAACTCAGAATTGATCGGTAAATTACCGTTTTGGTCTCGATTAGCCATAACGGCGATATCTTTTGACCAAAAAGTGATTTTGCGGCACGGTTGATTCCATCGCACTCATGGTGCTGAAATATACCAAGTTACACTTTTCAATTCTCGAATTCATGATGTTTGACTAGGTAGTCAACGATATGCCTCGATTTGCGTGCCGTGGTTTCCAAAATTAGAAACATGACTTTTGATAGCCAAACTTCCATGTTTAGATTATATTTAGATTATTATTAGGTTAAATGATATTTTTAAGTAATTTATTTCAGAATTAACAATTAATAGATTAGTAACCCAATTAGCCACTTATTCCATGATTTTAGAATTAGAATCTTAGAATTGACTTGTGGTTTTCGTACACGGTTCGTGGTACGATGTACGATATGGGTCGATAGCTTCTATATCGACGTTCCTCGCATCCTAGACTTGTGACTATGGTTTATGAAAGAATTCAGGCAAGTACATTATTGCATTTATGTTTTAGTTCATTATAACGTTTTCTCTATCGTTTCCTTGTTCGATATCCCGTTGAGACATTGCTTGATATTTCGTTGAGATATGATTGTGACACCATAGTTATTGTATCCTTCTTAGTGTATCATTGACCATAATTGATTGTTAGAGAGTCGGAAAAGGAAATACTCGGTAAGTACGTGTACAAATCCAACTATTTCGATTGTGGATAACTAAGTCATACACCCCACGTATGAGTTAGCCGTACCATATTATTGTGTATAGCCATCGTATGATGTGCCGTATTAGCCCAGCCGTTCACGTACTAAAAGGTATTTCACACACACATAGTGGTTCCTATTTTTCTTTTATCTAGTCCATTATCTTGTTAGTTCATATCTTGCTAGTTTATATCTTGCCAGTTCATATCTTGTTAGATCACATCTCGTTAGTTTAGACCTTTCTAGTTACATTCTGCTAGTTCATATCTTGCTAGTGCTAGTTTATATCATGTTAGTTCATCTCTTGCTAGTTCTTTATATACATTTTGCCATCATGGTTTCTCGTTGTTCTAACTTATTTTGGACTAACAACATTAGTTGTAATATGGTTGTACTCTGCTCCTTTCTTGACTGGATCGTTGTTATAGGTAAAGTTGACGTGCCTACTTTTGCGTTATGGACCATACGAGGGGGAGATAGAGACTCGAAGGCCAAACCATAGAAGACTAGTTAGATGTGTGGTAGTTTTCTATAATTGTAAAAGCTTACATTCTGCTTCAAATGTAAAACTTCTAAATTTTATAAAGTTGATTTAGTTGTTGTGAATGAGCAGTAGTATTTATGAGCATTTTGTTTATTGCATACTAGACAGCATACTACCACCGACATTGGGGCGTAGGCTAGGCTTAGACACGTCTCGTATCCGAAAGTGGGTGCGGGTCGTGACCAAACCTGACATATTCTAGTTGGATCTCTCGTCGTCGTCGTGAATCAACAGTTTCGGTGAGCTCGACCATGTCGTACTAGATGCAGCTACATCTCTCGGATCGAGTGCTGCTGTGCTCGCCAGACCCCTTCGTCGTTGCTCGTCCGTGTCGGTATTGTAGTCAGGTGAACCTCCTTCTTTTCTGACCCTGTCTCCTTCTTCTTCTCTACTTCTCTCTCCCGTTTATTTTCTGTCGGCCGTTCCCCCTCTCTTCAGAATGAGAGAAGTTAGGGTTTAAAATCCAAATAAATGTGGGTTGGGATTTCAAGCCCGGTCAGTGGGCTTTTAGGTTATTGTTTAAATGTTTTAATTTGTTTAGGTGCAGCTGGGCTGGGCCAGTGGGCCGACCCAGTAGTAGTTGCTTATTTGTGTAGTAATTAATTTTGGGCCAAGCCGTATAATATAATTAAGTATACTATATTAATACAAAAACAAGTATTTTATACTATTATTTTATCATATTTTGATTAATATTTCTATAAATTTTACAAATAGACTTTAACCCTATTTAGCTTTGATTTTAATTAGAGAACTTAAAATGTTTGTATATTATAATTTACCTATAAATATTAATATGGTGTTTCGTTTAATTAAAACACATTTTAAGATATAAATTATGTTTACAAAAATTTATGTTTTAGTCTAAATATATATTTCCAAATTGTTTTGTAACAAGGTTTCTAATTAGATTATCTTCAAAATATTATTTTCAAAATACTATTTTGACTAATACGACTAATTTCAAAATTTTATAAAATAATTTCCTAATAAATTTCTTAACAATGCATTCTTAATTTATCACCTAAATATTGTTCTAATTGTGTGTTTCCTAATTGGTAGCTTGCTCAATCTTCCAAATCTGTCAATAGGATTATTATTGCTATTGGGACTTTTGGATGACGGTTTCGATCTTGGATTATTATTAGACGTTATGATATGAATTCTATTATATGATTGTCTTATTTCCTGTTGTTGAGTTTATCTTGTACATGTTTTCTGATGAGATGAATCCATGATTACTAGTTGGACGCAAAATACCTTAGTATATATATGATCAAAGTCGATATTTCTTGTTCCCTGTTGATAGCTAATCATACATGACACATATGATTAGCCGGACCAAGTAGACCCCTCAGCCGATCACAAATAGTACGTGGTATTTCAAATACATTTAGTATAGATATGATTTATGCATTTCATACTGTGCTTGTCACATACTTTGCTTTCCTACTATGACTATCTTTCCGTTTACATACTTGTCAGTTGATGTTTACATTATTTACTTCCATGTTACATATGCTACTTTATGCTATATAGTTTCTATCATGTTATAAATAGTAGATCATGTATTATACTTGCTCCCATCCTGACTGGATAAATATTTTTAGGTGATGACTTAGAGCATTGGTGTTCCACTTACTATGGTACACCTGAGGCAGATCATGGCTTAATTGAGGATGCATGAGATGATATAGCAGATGTGCTACTGGAGGATGCTTAGCTTATCTTAGTCTTTGCTTTCTATTGATTAGATTTCTATATTTGATGAGTTGTACTCTATTCTGAGTATTACTGTACTTGACTTTCTGTGTTAAACTCTGTAGATTTGTCATTTCTATTTCATATCTACCTGTTAGCACTTATGATTGAGTTAGAATCTAGATATCATGATTTACATTATATTTCTAGATTGGATATACTTGAGGATTTGGCAGCTTACTACCGTCGACTCTTTGGCGTAGGCTGGAAGTATTTTCATATATTCAAGCCCGAACTTTCGGTTGCGAATCGTGATACATTTTTATAGTGGCTCATGCAGGCCAGTCTTCACAATTAGTACGATGTCATAGTGGTACTTAAGATTAGAGTATCACTATGAGCCTGCAATAGAAGTGATAGGAACATGGATAAATAGGAATACTCAATCACAAAATAGGAATTCCGTTCTGATTCAAATTTGATTAATCTAATCTATTCTGATTAATTTTTATCTCAAATTGATGTCCTTCTTGAATAATCTTATCTGTGTCGTATTAGGATTTTTGTTAACTCTGTCATATCCTATTTTTCCATAATGCCTTCGAAAACCCAATCTCATGGCTTAGGAGCAGCTGCAGCTTCTGAGCAATCGGCATCGTCATTCTCTCGATCTTTGAAGAAGAGAGCGACTGAGACTCTCTCTCTCTACCTCTTGCTTTTTCTGTAGTTCAGAAGGTGACGTCAGCTGCATCAGAGAGTCTTCCTTCTCCCATATCTCAGCGAGGGACACATATTCTTTATCTTCCAAGAATGTGCCTCCCGATGGTGCACAGATATTTGGCTTCCTTCATGAGATGATAGAGTCTCAGCATATTCAGGCCGAGTCCTAGCAGATGCAAGCTGAGGCTCAGAGGGAGCAGAATGTTGCTATATGAAAGAGTGTCAAAAAGGCACATCAGTTGGCCCTTGCTGCTCTTGAGTGGGCTAATCCTCTACCATAGTTCCAGTAGATGCAACAACAACAACAACAACAATCCTCTATCCCCAAGGAGGAAGATATTATGGATTTTAAAAAGATGGCTCATCAGGTTTTCAAGGGCACTGAGGGAATCCTTTATGCTGATGAGTGGCTCGAGGACATCGAGCGTAAAATTGAGAGTTGTTAGGATTCCTAAGGATCTATAGATTGTGGCTGTTGGCCTACAGCTCCACGACATTGCACGTACTTGGTTCCAGAATGAGCCTCAACTAGCAGTTCCAGATCTTACTTGGGACCAGTTCAAAGACCTCTTCAAGAAGAAGTTATATTCAGAGATTGCAGAAAGAGTTCTGGAGATGCATTTCCAAAAATTAGGGTAGGGCAGGATTTTGGTTGATGAATATTGTGAAACCCGTAAATTCGGTTTTGTTATTAATTATTAAATTTTGTGTTGCCAAATAAATATTATACCAGATTAGTATTAATAGCTAAATAGAAAATTTCTAATTTCAAAATAAACATGGATTTTTGTTTGGCTGACCCAGACCAGAACTTGTTCCCAAGTCCCGAACCCGTCTAGAACCCTTAAAATTTTCAGTTAATTAACTTATTAATTAGCTAATTATTAATATAAATTATTTATTTAGGAAAATGGTATTATTAATAAATTCCTGGATTTTAGTTTGGTCTGACCCGTCCCGAACTTGTTCCGGACTCATCTCGATCCATTTTGAAAATCAAATCCAAATTCGATTTTAATCTTAAAATCCATTAGTTATAATAATTAATTCTAATCCTATTGTTTAAAGAAATAATTATTTAAAAGAATAAACTCTTTTCATTAAAAACTTTAACTCTCTCTCTCTCTTTCGTTCTTCTTCTGGAACAGAACCCGTCCCTTCCCATCCCGAACGCCCGCCGCCACTGGCGACCGTCGGCCTCCCCGAACCGTCGTGCCCCTTCATTTTCCGGTAACCCCCATCCCCTCACTCCTATATAATCCCCTTTTCCTTCACCAACCCCATCACCCTCTTCTTTTCCTTATTTTTGCCCTAATCCCGAGCCCTAACCGAAGTTCCCGACGCCGAAGACCCCCGCGCCCGTGCCCTATATCCCTGGCGACCGATCCCTTACAGCCTCGCACCCCGACCAGGCCTTTCCCGGCTTTCCGCGCCCCACCGCGGCTCCGCCCGCGAGTCCCCAGGCCGATCCCGACCTGGGCCACCCTCCACGCAGTTTTTTCGGCGCTGTCCCTCCGGGCCAGAGCTTCCCAAGCTCCGCGACGCTTCTCCGAGTTCCCGACCCCGATCCCGCTGTCTAGAATTTCCGATTTCATTCCCAAGATTTATCCCGCGGCTCCCCGACCAAAGGATTTGGGTAATCTCTGATAATCACAGTAGTTCGTCCCTCCCGTCATAGTCAATGATGAGTTTTGGTCCACGAATTTTCTTCGGAAATTCGGATTTTGTTACGTTTTTGGTTTCGGAATTTCGGAACCATTTGATATGTTCTGTGGATACTTTGATATTTTGGTTCTGTGAATGATTTGTTGGTTTCGGATTTCCGAAAACTCTTCAGAAAGAGTTCTGTGGGTTCGGATTTGAAATTGTTGGCTTTGGAAATTAGGATCCGCGGTTTTCTTAGTTCTGTCGGTTGGTTTGGATTTTTCCGAGAAACTTTCAGAAAAGTTTCTGTTGGATTCTGTGAGGCTTTCCGGGATGGTTTCGGGATTTCTGAATTCGTTTCGGGTTTTCCAAATAAATACTGGGAAGTGATTTGTGATTATTTATTTATATAATATTTGGGTTTCCCTGGTTTGGGATAATTGCAGGAATATTGGCACATTTTCCCAGTTTTTAGGTTGACCGAAAATAGAGGAAGTGCTGTCGGATTTTCTATGAAATTTAATTATTATTTTAAAAATGTTTTTTCGGGAAATATTGTATTTATGAAATTTTGGGCGACGACCGTAATTGGTCAATGGGCCCTGGCTAAGTGCAAACGAAACCGGTTTCGCCCGGACGTTGAGGCATTAGCCTATTTGATAATCGGACCAAAAATCTGAGACCTATTATTTAATTTATTATTAGTTTTGTAGGATTTTTAGAGACTAACAATTGTTTTCTTCTTATTTTAATTTATGTAATAAAGGTCTGTAAAAGGACATAAGCCCAATTGTTTATTCCTGTGAGAAAGTGTAATAGCTTAGGTTTTATTTTGTTTTCTTTTATTTTCTGGATGATTTTTGGTCATGAGAACGTAAGTATAAAATAATAATTATTTTTTTTATTTTAAAAAGAAATAATAATAAATGTTTTATCACTTAGCAGTTAAGTTATAATTTTTAAATAGAAATTCATGTATTTCTCATTAAAAAGGAAAATCTTAGTTTTATATTTATATAATTATAAAATATCGAGTTTTTCCAAATAAACCGATAAATACAATTTTTTCGAAGTTAAATATAAACTGATGTTTCTTAATTGCAACGCACTAATAATCATGTTTTGGTTGTTAGCTAAATAAAGACTAAAATTGACTAGGACACAACTAGAGATTGCAACTAGTATAGTAACATTGGCGATTTCGGTTTTCTGAGACAAGTTTCCCGAATGTAGGATTTCAAGGAAGAACCTGATTTCCCATCCCGACGTATCGACCCGTCCAGTTCAATCAATTTGAGGCAAGTACATTTTGTGGTAGATTACAATTATTTAATAATTGTTTTAATGCAAGTTTAAACCATGATACAAACACGAAACTCTCTTTGAGAGCATTGACTGTAACTACTATAACTATTGGGGACTGGGGGAGTAGTGTAATAAGTATGACCACATCCAAGTAGTATAATGACTGTGTTAGCTTACCCCTCATACACACGGGGATAAGCCATACCGTATAAATTGGATACAACTGTACAACCCAATCCGGTCATATTTTATTGCCTATTCATATCACACTGTTTTTAACTGTTGAAAAACTATTTACTTCAAATTGTTTAAAAGTGCTTAATTCTATTATTATTTTAATTGTTAAAATATCATGAATTGTACTTTGCTCCCTCCTGACTGGAGACTATATTTTTAGGTCCTATTGAGGATGCAGAGCTACTGATTAGTAGCTACTATGACCCTGAGCTATACCCTGCTGTGCTTCCTGAGGATGGCGTACTTGATGATGATGTTGCTTCTCTTTAGATGCTATTTTCTAGTTTGATAGTTTTCTCTAAAAACAATGTTATTTCAGTTGGTGGTTTTATGATTGTACTTTGTACTGAACAAGTTTTAATTTATCGAATAATAAAGATTGTGGCAAATTAGATTGAGTTGTTGATAACCTGCATATGAAAGATACAGCTTACTGTCGCCGTCTCATCAACGGTGTAGGCTGGGCATGATCCGATTCGACCCAAGTAATTGGGACCGGGTCGTGACAAATATGCTGTAGAATTCGGCAGAATGAGCCGATTGTAGAGCAAATGGTCAAGGAGCCGAAGGACAAGGCACGCAAATTCTATCGCAGTTTGGCCAGAGGGATCCGAGTTCACATCTTCTCGAGTACTACTACTTTACCTGGGATATTAGCTGAGGCACATAGGATTGATTTTGATCTTGATCTTACGACCAAGAGGGACCGAGACACATTTGGGGGTAACCATAACTCTGGGCTGGTGAAGCGTTTCAGTAGAGGACATTCCAGTCCCAGCCGCCAGCCAGAGCCCCTATGCAGTAGCAACCTCAGTGACAGAATCAACTGGCGCAGCCTTGTGGTTTTTGCCAGAGGTCCAAACACATCAGGTAGCATTGCAGAAAGAGGCCGGGGATGTGATTTTATTATGGATCGGATGCACACCAGCTGAGGGAGTTTCCACTAGCTCATCCGATTCTAGGGATGGCTCCTATCCAGCCAGCTAGGCCACCAGTGGCGTAGCAGCAGAGAGGATCTCTTCCCACTCAGCAGCAGCGTTTTGGCCAGCATCAACATGGAGGAGCACCTAAGAAGGGCAAGGTCTTCACCATGAGTAATATCGAGGAGACTGAGGCACCTGGTGATGTGATTGCAGGTTCTATTATTCTTGGTTCATTTCCAGCTATTGTATTATTTGATTTAGGAGCCATAAATAGTTTCATATCTCTAGCATTTGTGTTCAAAAATAGTATTGTAGCATAACCTTTAGGTAGAAACTGCAATATCATGACAAGGAGGAATTCTTTTAGAAAAAAATCTCTACGTCCAGCGTCGCATAACCTTGGGTGGAAGGGAATTACACGCTGATCTACTCGTAATGCCACTTTTAAGTTTCAACATCGTGCTCGTGATGGATTGGTTGAGTAGCAAATATGCTTCTATTGATTATCAACGTGGACGTATAGTATTCAGTCCCCCGGGGAAGCCTATGTTTGAATTTGCTAGGGGAACTGTGGAACAGAATCATGATATTCTATGTGGAGCTATGATAGAAGACAATGGGTTGCCTCATCCTATTATTGTGAATTTTTTTGACATTTTCTAGAAGAATTATCTGGATTGCCGTCTGATAAGGATGTTGAATTATCTATAGACTTAGTTCCGGGAGCTGAACCAGTAGCTAAGAATGTTTATAGAGTTAATAATCGTGAGACGGTAGAGCTGAAGAAGCAAGTTGATGAATTATTTTATAATGGATTCATCAGATCGAGTTCATCACCCTGGGGTATTGCGATATTATTTGTGCCAAAAAAGGATAGGTCCGTGCATATGTGCATTGATTACATGGTTTTGAACAACCTCACCATAAAAAATAAATGCCCACTGCCGAGGATCGATGACTTATTTGATTAGTCAAGCGGCGCCAGGGTATTCTCAAAGATAGATTTGAGGTTTGGCTATCATCAGGTGAAAGTAAAGAAGGAAGATATTTCGAAGACTGCTTTTCGGATAAGATATGGCTAGTACGAGTTCTTGGTGATGCCATTTGGGTTGACCAATGCACCTGCAGTTTTTATGAACTTGATAAATAAGGTATTCCACCAATACCTCGACAAGTTCGTAGTGATGTTTATTGACGACATCCTTATATACTCGAAGACCCCTGAGGAGCATGAAGAGCATTTGAGGATCGTATTAGAGACTCTCCAGAAGGAACAACTTTATGGAAAACTCTCAAAATTGTAGGAACGAAATCGTAAAGCACAATACTCTAGAGGGGGATGAATAGAGTTGGCTGCGGAATATTGCTAATTAAAAAAATGTTAGCAGCAAGATCACAGAATAATATTCACATCTAAGTAAAATAAAGGCAGAGATAAGAAAGCAAACGCAAAGACAGCGATGTATACTGGTTTTCCTCTGTTGAGGACTAATCCAGTCGGTAGAACTCTTGCTACCAGTTGAATCCACTATTGGAAAAACTGTAAGTTTTCTTACGAAGTCCTTGTAACTTCTACAACGCGAGCTTTGATACGAAGAACTCGTCCAACTTCAAATGTGAAGAGGTATTCTTCAATTAAGCCTTCTGATTACAATCTCTCAGAAACTTCTAGACCGCACCGCACTGGCAAATCGACTAGAGGATTGTAATTGGCTTGGGATCTGAAATTTAAAGCTTAAGAAAACTCTTTGGAAGACTGAAAGCTTTAGATAGAGAGAAGATTGAAAGTGAATGAGTGAATTGAAATGATCGAAATCCTTCTCTATTTATAGGAATTCCAAAGACAGAATTCTGACAGAATTCGGGCAGAACTCGATGAGGAAATCTCGGTCAAATCCGCAACTGCAGGAGGACCAAGTTCAGAAGAATTCAAAAATCAAACGGCCACCAACCGAACTCTGGCCGAGTTCTGTCAGGGTTAGGTTAGGTTTTAAAAAATAGTTTTTGATGATTTTTGAAAACCTTTTTGAAAAACTTTTTAAAGCTTTTGTTTAAAAGAATGTTTTTTAAAACAAAGGACATTTTAAAAGTATTTTGAAAACATTTTAGAATAGCCTATTTGCCAGTACGACTCGGTGTACAACGTATTCCTAGACTCAATAAAATGAAAATACATTGCTTAAAGGAAATACAGACTCGAACAGGAAAACGTCGCTTCGGTCTTGAACTGTGTAGATAGCTGTTCTTGATCATGTACAAGAGTCCGATACATCCTGACTAGCTTCATATATCCAGACAGAGTTTGATCAATTATTAAAATCAGGTTGACCATATGACCAATGGGCCAACAATCTCGTCCATTTTGATAATTGACAAACTATGAATGATATAACATTTAAGCTTGAAATAAAATCAAAAATAGTTCATGTCCTGCATTTTCTCAAAAGAAATGTTAGATCTTTATTTTTCTCAAAAGAAATGTTAGATCTTTATTTTTCTCCCCCGTTGTCATTTAGCAAAATAATTGCAAAAGAGAAAAAAAAACTCCCCCGCAATCAATGCATAAATAACAAACAGTGGAAAAACATAAAAAAATAAACAAAATAAATGATAGTAAAGAAAATTTGAATGACATCACAGGCATGTATTTGTATGCAGGCAGTTTATAATAAACAAAGAATAATATCACAGGCAATTTATAGTAGAGAAGCAGATAAAGAAATGCTAAGTAAATAAACTAATGTGAATCATAAAGTACGAATCTCATAAAGATAAAGATAAAACAAATCTAGTACAAGTCCTCAAAAAAATACAGATAATAAAGTCTGAAAATAGAAAAACTTGGAATGTCGGAGCATTTCCAAGTATACAGGAGATAATGTCTAAGTCTCATATCAACTAACATATCACAACTCCTCCTCATCATCATCATCATCAGTATGATGACCAGCATGTCCAGAAGGACCAACTCCAGAGGTACTCGCGCTAGAAGGGTGAGGAGGAGCGCCCTTCAACCGAACTCGGGCCGAATTCGATCCGAAGTCTGGCCGAATTCGCCTGGGTTTGGTTTGGAACACTTTCTTTTTCATTGGCTCATTTCAAATATTCAATTCAAAGATTAGTAATTTCAACCTCCAATTAATATAATTAATATTATTTTATAGATTAAATATCATTACACAGCGACTGTTTCAGATTAGCTGTAGGAGTACTGTCCCAGCTGGCGGAGGTTCACCGGGGAACTCTTAAGTTCGGCTTCGCTTCAACCGTAGTTGTGATGACAGACAGACTCTTTATTGGCTTGTCTCTAACACAGTTTTTGCATATTGAAATAAAATTATAAAATAAAATCAATTAATATTATTGACGTCCAAAATTCCTAATTTTCGACGTAAATAATTGAAACAATCTTCTGCTAGAGGTTTTGTGAAAATGCCAGCTAATTGATTCTCAGTATCTATGTATACAAGGTCAATATCTCCATTTTGATGATGATCTCTAAGAAAATGATGTCGAATCTCGATATGTTTTGTACGAGAATGACATACAGGATTCATAGTCAAATTAATAGTGCTCGTGTTATCACAAAAAAGGGGAATATGTGTATATAATAAATCATACTCTTTCGAGGTTTGTTTCATCCACAAAATCTGAGCACAACATCGTCCTGCAGCGATATACTCAGCCTCTGTTGTTGATAGGGCTACAAAATTTTGCTTTTTACTAAACCATGAGACTAAAGCTTTGTCTAAGAAATGACATGTGCCACTGGTACTTTTTCTATCAACTTTGCATCCGGCAAAATCTGCATCCGAATAACCAATAAGGTCAAAGGACTTAGTTTTGGGATACCATAGGCCAACAGAAGAAGTGCCCTTAAGGTATCGAAAGATACGCTTAACTGCGCACAGATGTGATTCCTTTGGATTTGCTTGAAAACGTGCACATAGGCAAATACTAAACATTATATCTGGACGACTAGCAGTTAAATAAAGTAAACTACCGATCATACCTCGATACTTACGTGTGTCGACTGGCTTGCCTTGTTCATCAATATCAAGCTTTGTTGAAGTTGCCATCGGAGTTCCAATAGGTTTGACATTGTCCAGATCAAACTTCTTTAGCAAATCTTTTGTGTATTTGGCTTGATTTATGAACGTCCCATTGTCAGTTTGTTTGATTTGCAGTCCGAAAAAGAATTTCAGCTCTTCCATCATGCTCATCTCAAACTCATTCTGCATACACTTAGAAAATTCTTGACACAGAGATTCATCAGTAGATCCAAATATGATATCATCTACATAGACTTGTATTAAAAGAAGTTTACCATTAAAGGACTTAATAAAAAGTGTAGTGTCAACCTTGCCTTTTGAAAAACCGTTGTCAAGTAGAAAAGAGCTTAGACGATCATACCAAGCACGAGGGACTTGTTTCAAACCGTATAAAGCTTTCTTCAACTTGAAAACATGATCAGGGTTTTTAAAATCTGTAAAACCTGGAGGTTGTGCTACAAAAACTTCTTCTTTTATAAAACCATTTAAAAATGCACTCTTGACATCCATTTGAAATAATTTAAAATATGAAAACATGCAAATGCACATAACATGCGAATGGATTCTAATCTCGCAACTGGGGCATAAGTCTCATCGTAGTCGATACCTTCTTCCTGATTGTATCCTTAAGCTATGAGTCGAGCCTTATTACGAGTCACTAAACCATTCTCGTTCAGTTTATTTCGGAATACCCAACGGGTGCCAATGACCGGACGATCAATAGGCTTGGGAACAAGTTCCCAAACTTGATTCCGTTCAAATTGGTTTAATTCCTCTTGTATAGCATCTATCCAAAAACTATCACTACATGCTTCATCAATAGTTTTGGGTTCTAGCTGTGAAATAAAAGCAACACTAGAAACAATATCTCTACTGGATGTACGAGTACTTACACCTTTGGTAATATCACCAATTACCAAATTCTTTGGATGATCAGCCGTAAATTTTAATCTTTTCGGCAGACTCTGAAGGTAGCTGGTTCCTGGATCTTCTCTAGAAGGATCAACTAGTGCCGAGCTTGGTTGAGAATCAGCTGTTGTTGAGCTTGGTACAGTTGGATCTTCGTCATTGTCATCGATAGTCATTTGATTCAGTTCATCAAAAGTGACGTTGATTGACTCTTCGATGATCATGGTTCATTTGTTGAAGACTCTGTATCCTTTGCTCTTGGCCGCATAACCTAAAAATATACCTTCATCGGCCTTTTTGTCAAACTTTCCCAAATTGTCTTTTGTATTAAGAATAAAGCATTTACAACCAAATATTCTAAAATATGAAACAGATAGAATTCTATCAAACCATAACTCAAATGGAGTCTTCTTCGATTTGGGTCGAATTAGAACTCTATTGAGAACAAAACAAGCTGTATTGACAGCTTCAGCCCAGAAATATTTGGGTAGACTAAACTGGTTTAACATTACTCTGGCCATTTCGGATAGAGTTCTGTTCTTACGTTCCACAACTCCATTTTGTTGTGGAGTCCTAGGGCAGGAGAACTCGTGTACAAAACCGTGTGTGTCACAAAAATGCTCAAACTCTGCATTCTCGAATTCGCCTCCATGGTCGCTTCTTATACGAGGGATCATGTAACCTTTTTCATTCTGAACTTTCTTACAAAAGGCGACAAATTTGGATAATGCATCATTCTTGCGTGTCAAGAAGTATACCCACGTATATCTAGAGAAATCATCTACAATTACGAAAACATAAAGCTTACCTCCGAGGCTAGCAACTCTGCTAGGACCAAATAAGTCCTTATGAAGTAATTATAGAGGTCTAGTAGTACATACTGCGTTTACTGAGCTTTGTTCTTTTCACATTGGCTGCATATCGAATCCTTCTTGAATGTAATGTCCGGTAAACCGCGTACTAGCTTCTTTGTAGATAATCTTGATATTGTGTCCATACTTGTGTGACCGAGTCTCATATGCCACAGATGCCTCTCATCGCTTTTAGCCATTAAGCATCTACCTGAAATGTTAGTTTCTTCCAACAAATAGAAAATATATATGTTGTCTTCCCTGATACCTTCAAAGATAGTACTACCAGTTGAGCTATCAACTATAATACATTTGTCTTTGCCAAAGTTGATTCCATAACCATGATCAGCTAGATGACTTACGCTGAGTAGATTATGTTTCAACTCGGTAACCAGACAGACATCCTTAATCACAGGATAGGGAGACTTACCAACATCACCGATACCAATAATATACCCTTTCAAGTTATTACCGAAGGAGACATAGCCTTCCTTCTTTTTCTTCGACAGTGTTGCAAATAGTGTAGCGTCACCGGTCATATGCCGTGAACAACCGCTGTCGAGGATCCATTTGCTTCTAGCATGTGAAAGGTGTTCCACCTACAAAACAGTTTGCAGATAAAACTTTTGGTACCCATTTCTTGTAGGGTCCTGAAATGTTAGCCTTTGGTATCCAAGCATAAATATTTAAATCAACAAGCTTTCTGATTCTACATGCAGATGAAATATGACCAATGTGGCCACAATAATGACATTGTGCATGTCGAGTGTTGAAAGCTGAGTGGTGTGCATGGTTGGTAGGTTTAGGTTTTCTAGTATAGAAGAAAGCATACCTATAATCATGTTTGGGCTTAACCTTTTGGGGTAAAGGTTTGATAGGGTTAGGTCTGACAGTATTTGGCTTGGGAATGTTCCAATTTTTTGGTAACTGACACATGTAAGGGTAGGAAACAGCAGTCTCAGGCTGTTTTCCTAACCTAATTTCCAATCTTTTGGAAGTGTCATACAACTTAGTATAATCAGAAGTGAGTGCTTCCATTCTGATTTGTGCACATCGAAGACTTTTTTTCTCAATAGAAAGTTCTTCTTTGAGTTGGTCAATAATATTGTCTTTCTCTTCAGATGACTTGGTAGTCTCGTATAATAAGAGCTTGATAGAGGAAAGCTCACCAGACTCACTAATATTATTTCTAACCTCAGCTAGTTGGTCGGTAAGTCTTCCTATTTCTCCTTTGTACTCTTTGAGTACCTTCTTAGAGGTCTGATATTTGCTACGCAGTTTCCTGTAATCAGTCATCAGTTCACTGAAGGCATCTCCTAATTGCTCAAAGGTGAAATCATCATATGTATCAACTACAGGTTCAGTAGGTACCTGATCGGATGCCATAAAGCATACGTTTGCAGCGTCTTCTGATTGTTTGTCTTCTGAGTTGCTGGCTTCACTTTTATGCCATATGCTGGTATTGGCATATCTCCTAGATGTTGATCTCTTCAGGTTCCCTTTTTTATACCTGTTGCTCTTCTTGCTTGATGATGAGTTTGTAGGACAATCTTTCTTCATGTGTCCCTTCTTCTTGCAGCCATAGCAGACAGCATCATCTTGATACCAGTTGTTGCTGTTGTTGTTTTCTTTGGCTCTCTTCTCATGTCTCATGAATCTCTTGAATTTACTTGCTAGGAGTGCTTGATCTTCAGCATCAGATTCACTGCTGTCTGAGTCACCTTCAGTAGCTTTTCTGTGCTGAGCCTTGAAAGCGATCGTCTTCTCCTTTGGTGCAGGTTCTTCAAAATCTTGTAGCTCCAGTTCATGAGTGAGTAGCTTACCCATGAGTACTTCGAGGGACATAGTTGTGAGGTCGTTCCCTTCAATGATAGTAGTAGCCTTTGGAATCCAGTTCTTGGTAAGTGCTCGCAGGAGTTTGCGAATCTTTTCATGGTTACTGTACTCTTTGCCTAGGGAGGACAAAGGATTTATAATATCCAAGAATCTTTCGAACATTTGAGTAACTGTTTCGTTGGGCTTCATCTTGAATACCTCATACTCTTGAGTAAGTCTGCTGACTTTAGATTCTTTGACTTGAGTCGTGCCTTCATGTGTGACTTCAAGTAGCTTCCACACTTCATTAGCCGTTGTGCAGATAGACACCCTGTTAAATTCAGTTCTGTCTAAAGCACAAAATAGAGCGTTAATAGCACGTGCGTCAAGACTGGCCTTTTTTTTTTCCTCCTCTGTATATCTGCTATGGGGTTTTTCAACTAAAACTCCATCAACATTTATACGAGGTGGCTTTTGATAGCCATCAATAACAATAGACCATAAATCAAGGTCAAGAGATTTCAAAAAGAAACTCATCCGTGTTTTCTAATAGGTATAGTTCGTACCATCAAACAGTGGAGGTCTGTTTGTGGCCTGGCCTTCACATATAAATTTTACAGTTGCCATGTGTTGTGCTATGATCTATATAACAATTAATAAAAAGAATAAATAATTACAATGTTACCTTGCTTTACCTGTAACACCCGCTCTGATACCAATTGTAGTAACGAAATCGTAAAGCACAATACTCTAGAGGGGGGGTGAATAGAGTTGGCAGCGGAAAGGCAGAGATAAGAAAGCAAACGCAAAGACAGCGATGTATACTAGTTTCCCTCTGTTGAGGACTAATCCAGTCGATAGAACTCTTGCTACCAGTTGAATCCACTATTGGAAAAACTGCAAGTTTTCTTACGAAGTCCTTGCAACTTCTACAACGCGAGCTTTGATACGAAGAACTCGTCCAACTTCAAATGTGAAGAGGTATTCTTCAATCAAGCCTTCTGATTACAATCTCTCAGAAACTTCTAGACCGCACCACACTGGCAAATCGACTAGAGGATTGTAATTAGCTTGGGATCTGAAATTTAAAGCTCAAGAAAACTCTTTGGAAGACTGAAAGCTTTAGATAGAGAGAAGATTGAAAGTGAATGAGTGAATTGAAATGATCAAAATCCTTCTCTATTTATAGGAATTCCAAAGACAGAATTCTGACAGAATTCGGGCAGAATTCGGGCAGAACTCGATGAGAAAATCTCGGTCAAATCCGTAACTGTAGGAGGACCAAGTTCAGAAGAATTCAAAAATCAAACGGCCACCAACCGAACTCTGGTCGAACTCTGGCCGAGTTCTGTCAGGGTTAGGTTAGGTTTTAAAAAATAGTTTTTGATGATTTTTGAAAACCTTTTTGAAAAACTTTTTAAAGCTTTTGTTTAAAAGAATGTTTTTCAAAACAAAGGACATTTTAAAAGTATTTTGAAAACATTTTAGAATAGCCTATTTGCCAGTACGACTCGGTGTACAACGTATTCCTAGACTCAATAAAATGAAAAATACATTGCTTAAAGGAAATACAGACTCGAACAGGGAAACGTCGCTTCGGTCTTGAACTGTGTAGATAGCTGTTCTTGATCATGTCCAAGAGTCCGATACATCCTGACTAGCTTCATATATCCAGATAGAGTTTGATCAATTATTAAAATCAGGTTGACCATATGACCAATGGGCCAACAAAAATGTGAATTTTTCTTAAACAAAGTAGAGTTTCTCGGATATGTGCTAACTGACGAGGGTATTTCAGTAGATCCAAAAAAATTGCTGTCGTAGAGTCTTGGACCACTCCGAGTTCAATAGCAGAGATTCGGAGCATCTTGGGATTAGCTGGATACTACAGGAAGTTTGTAAAGGACTTCTCCCGTATCGCAGAGCCGATGACTAGGCTTACATGGAAGGATGTGGAGTTTGTATGGACTGATGAGTGCCAAGTTGCATTTGTTGAACTAAAGAAGAGATTGACCTCAGCACCTATTCTAGATTTGCCATCTGGGACTGTAGATTTTACTATATATAGTCATGCCTCAGGAAAGGGGTTATGTTCTGTACTGGAGCTGAATAAGAAAGTTATTGCTTATGCTTCAAGACAACTATGACCCATGAGCAGAATTATCCCAATCATGACTTAGAGATTGTAGCAGTGATCTTTTCTCTAAAGTTATGGAAACACTACCTCTATGGTGAACGGGTGGAAATATTTACAGATCACAAAAGTCTGAAGTATATATTCGCCTAGAAGGAGTTGAATATGGGACAACATAGATGGCTGGAGCTGATGAAAGCTGATGAATGATTTTGATATCTCATTGCAGTACCATCATGGAAAGGCTAATATGGTAGCGGATACACTTAGCCGTTATCCCGTAACAATGTTCCTGACCAAGGATCGACATTTGTTCGAAGATCTGGAGAGCCTGGGTATTGGGGTTTTGATTCCTGGGATGGAGATGCAGATGATGGGCTTGCAGATTCAGTCAGGGATGATAGATAGAATCAGAGTGGCTTAGTACCAGGTTATAGGCTTGAAAAGTCTTCGATCTCAGGTGTAGGCTGGATTGCTTGATGATTTCTCTATTGCTGAAGATGGTTCTTTGAGGCATGGGTATAGGCTCTTTGTGCCGAGTGGTGATCTACAAGAAAAAATGATGCATAAAGCACATCGCTCTCAATATTGTATACATCCTGGAGCTACCAAGATGTATAAGGATTTGAAATATCATATACGGTGGTATGGAATGAAACGGGAAGTGGCACACTTTTGTTCTAGATATTTAGTATGCCGGCAGGTCAAAGACGAAAGGCTAAGACCAGGTGGTTTACTTCAACCATTACCAATTTCGGAGTGAAAGTGGAAACATATCACTATGGATTTTGTTTTCGGGTTTTCGTGAACCCTTGGAGGGTAGGATGCGATTTGGGTCATCGTTGCTAGATTGACCAAATCGGTCTACTTTATACCATTCAAAGTGGGACTGTCTACAGATAGGCTTGCAGAGCTATATATGAGACAAATTGATCGATTGCATGGGGTACCTGTGAGCATCGTATTTGACCGAGATAGTAGATTCACTTCTCACTTCTGGAGGAGCTTACAGGCTAGTTTGGGCACTCAGCTCAAATTTGGTACGGCTTATCATCCTCAGACTGATGGATAGTCAGAAAGGAGTATTCAGACTCTGGATGACATGCTTTGGACTTGTATTCTAGATTTTGGAGGCTCTTGAGAGGATTATCTTCACTTGGTAGAGTTTTCATACGATAACAGCTACTAAGCCAGTATTAAGATGGCTCTTTTCGAAGCTTTATATGGACGCAGGTGTTGCAGTCCATTATCTTGGGATGATATGGGAGAGCGAGCCTTATTGGTGCCCGAGATGGTTATAGATGCTGCGAGAAAGTAAAGCAAATCAGATAGAGACTTCGTTTGGCTCAGGACAGGCAGAGACACTGGGCTGATAGCTACCGAAGACCGTTAGAGTTTGAGGTAATAAGTCTAGATTTTAAATTTGTTTTAATGATTGATTAAGGTTTATATTCTAAGTTTTGTTTAATTATAGGTGGAAGATTTGGTTTTCCTGTGGATTTCTTCGACACATGGCACTATCCGTTTTGGGCGAGGATGGAAGCTTATACAGAGATTTATTGGGCCTTTCAGCATTCTTGAGAGGATCAGGATTGTCGCCTACCGTCTTGACCTACCAGCTACTTTGGAGGGTATACCCAATGCGTGTCATGTGTAGTAGCTGAGGCGTTACATTTCTGACCTGACTCATGTGATCGACCATTCAGAGGTCAGAATGGATCCTAGCCTCACTTATCAGGAGGAGCCTGTCGAGATTGTCGATCGTCGGGAGAAGGTGCTGCGCAACCAGACGATTCATCTCGTCTGAGTAGCTTGGAGTCACCACACGTTGGACGAATCGACTTGGGAGCGCGAAGACGAGATGAGAGAGCATTTTCCTAGTCTTTTTGTTTGAGTGGTTGTATGCTTGTTATTTTTGAATAAATGTTCAAATTTTAAGGGCAAAAGGTGTGTAGACTTGTAACTACCTAAATTTGAAATTCTATTTTTGAAAACAATGTTAAAATTTTAGGAACTTATAAAATAAATTTTAGATTTACTGTGAATTTATTTCAAATTTTGATTATTATTATACAATTAGTTAATTTCATTTTAGAATTATTTTATTATTAATTAATTATTTTTGAGCCAACCAAGCCTTGGGCATGGATAGTGGGCTAGCTATTCTAATTGTCTACCAAGTCTTGGGCTTGGATTATGGGCCTATGAGTTTGGGTTAGAGAGTAATTAATTGTTTAGTTAGCTTGATGGATGGTTAGTTAGTCCTAATTCAGAATTAGTTGTTAACTAACAGATTAGTTATTAATTAGTTAGTGGTTAGTTAGGATCTGTTAATGGGTTTTACTAGTGCCCCTAAATCTATTATAAATTATAAGTATGCCACTTGGACTTGGAGAGCACTCTACTAATCTCTATTAAAATATTAGAAACTTTCTAATATTTTATTACAGAATAGTCCTACTCTCTCTCCCTCTCTTGCTACTCTTTCTCTTTCCAGTCACTTCACCACCCATGTCCGTCGCCGAGCTTCGGCGAATGCCGTTGCCCAAATTCTTGTCCTTCTCCTTCCTAGCTCTGTCCCCTACATCACCACCTGCCGCCTCCTCTACAACTGACCGACCTAGCCACCGTACAGCACCTCCAATACTGCCACATCCCATCGACTACGCCCCGACCACCACTTCACAAGCCGCACCACTGTGAACCACCATAACTACTAGCACCACTCCAACTCCATCACTAGCACTACCGACCCTAGACCTAACACCAGCCACCGCCTTGCCGCCTAAACCCAAATCCGCACGACTCCGCCTTCCTCGACCCACCAAAACTACCTAACTCTGTCGCCTACCTCCACCACTCACCTAACGCCAACGCTATCACAACTTTTGACCATCGTTTTTACCCCACCGTCTCCGACGAACATCGGGTCCGCCGATCTGTCAGATTTGACATACCCGAGTTGATCTCTCGTCGCCGCTTCCTCTTTGGACCCAGCGCCGTCGTGAATCAACAGCTCCGTTGAGCTCAACCGTACTGCACTAGATGTAGCTACATCTTTCGGATCGGGTGTTGTTGTTCTCGCCAGACCCCCTCGCCATTGCTCTTCTGTGCCGGTGTCGCAGTCAGGTGTACCTCTTCCTTTCCCGACCCTGTCTTATTCTTCTTCTCTACTTCTCTCTTTCATTTATTTTCTGTTGGTCGTTCCCTTCTCTCTCCAGAATGAGAGACGTTAGGGTTTAAAACCATAACGAATGTGGCTGGGATTTCAAGCTCGGTTAGTGGCTTTTAGGTTATTGCTTAAATGTTTTATTTTATTTAGGTGCAGCTGGACTAGGCCAGTGGGCCAGCCCAGTAGTAGTTGCTTATTTGTGTAGTGATTGATTTTGGGCCAGGCCATATAATATAATTAAGTATACTATATTAATGCAAATACATGTATTTTGTACTATTATTTTATCGTATTTTGATTAATATTTCTATAAAATTTACAAATAGGCTTAACCCTATTTAGCTTTGATTTTAATTAGAGAACATAAAATGTTTGTATATTATAATTTGACTATAAATATTAATATGGTGTTTTGTTTAATTAAAACACATTTTAAGATATAAATTGCGTTTACCAAAATTTATGTTTTAGTCTAAATATATATTTCCAAATTGTTTTGTAACAAGGTTTCTAATTAGATTATCTTCAAAATATTCTTTTCAAAATACTATTTGGACTAATACGACTAGTTTCAAAATGTTATAAAATAATTTCCTAGTAAGTACTTTCTGTGTCGACACGTTCTTGTCGTGCATGTCGACTTCAGACGCCCAAGGCAAGTACTTACAATGATCGCTTTTATTTTCTGATAGATACTCTATTCATGATTTAGTTATGCATTTCCTGATTATTGATACGACTATCTCACGAGATTAGTGTTATGGATTCTATTATATGATTGTCTTGTTTCCTGTTTTTGAGCTTATCATGTACATGTTTTCTGATGAGATGAATCCATGACTACTAGTTGGACGCAAAATACCTTAGTATATATGTGATCAAAGCCTATATTACATGTTCCATGTTGATAGCTAATCATACACGACACGTATGATTAGCCGAAACTAGTAGATCTCTCATCCGATCACATATAGAACGTGGTATTTCAAACACACTTAGTCTAGATATACCTTATGCATTTCATACTATTTTTGTCGCATACTTTGATTTCCTGCTATGACTGTCTTTCCTGTTTACATACTTGTCAGTTCATGTTTATAGTATTTACTTCCATGTTAGATATGCTACTTCATGCTATATAGTTTCTATAATGATGAATAATAGATTATGTATTGTACTTGCTCCCATCCTGACTGGATAAATATTTTTAGGCGATGACTGAGCGTATTAGTGTTCCACTTACTATGGCACACTTGATGGAGATCATAGCTTAGCTGAGGATGTAGGAGACGATATAGCAGATGTGCCACCGGAGGATGCTTAGCTTAGCTTAGTCTTTGCTTTCTATTGATTAGATTTCTATATTTGATGAGTTGTACTCTATTCTAAGGATTACTTTACTTGACTTTCTGTGTTGAACTCTGTGGATTTGTTATTTCTATTTCATATATACCTGTTATCACTTGTGATTGAGTTAGAATATGGATATCATGATTTACATTATATTGCTGGATTGGATATACCTAAGGATTTGACATCTTACTACCGCCGACTCAGCGATGTAGGCTGGACGTATTTTTATGTATTCATTCCTGAACTTCTGGGTGTGGGTCATAATAGGTTTAAGAAAAGTCGAGCCGTCGATCCAAAAAATCGATGCGAAGTTCGAAGAAAACTATTTCGAGAACAGTCTTTAGGTAGCCCAAGTGTCCTATTTGGAAGGCCAATTTGTGTTGACATACTAACAGTTTAAAAATTCTATTTGAACTCAGTTTTAGACAACAAATAGGGCTTCAAAACCTTTTTTGTAGATTTTGATTTCATCTACTGTGCGTTGAGAAAACAGATATCCAGTTTTCAAAATAGTAAAACTTTTGGAAAAATTCTCGATACGGCATTTGCCCCGACAAACTGTGCGACGTGGTCGCAAACCGAAAGCATCAAAAGGTGCGTATCGACTTCTCCGACGTGTGGGATTTGAGAGAACTCAATTTGGTTGTGAGATACCCCGTATCGGGACTTTTAAAAACTAGCCCACAAGTTCGTGCACGTTCGTCATATGGAGACGAAAATTGCATCACTGGACTCGTATCATTTTTCTAATATTGTGAGCCAAGTCTGGTGTAGTGCCCCGTCCCTATATCGTACCCCGTTTCCTGTCCATGGGGTGCACGATAAAGGAACATTGTCACTATCGATTTTGTCAGAACCGATTGATCGGGATCGATTGAATTGATTGAATTGGACCGATTGAATTAAGATCATTTCCTCATTATGGAATGGCTTCTCCTGAATCAAGTCTCATATTCAGCGGGTTGTGATTCAAGGATGGACTCTGCGGCTGAGTCGAAAGAGACCTCTCGTTGCTCTATTTTTCATGTCGTGCTTGCTTTTTTGGCTTTGGTTTTCTGAATTGCATTTTCGTGAATGTTTTCGATGCTTTTCATGGCTTGCGTTCTTCAAACTTCGCATTTCCTATCGAAATCATTAAATAGCATAGTGTTCTGACCAGTTGCTTATGCGATTTCAAGTGATCGTGTAGGCACCGTCTAAGCACAATCAACCGATCTCTCGCTTCAAGCAAAATCAAAGTGAGTAGTCGACCCTTGTCTCCCTCGAACCTCTTGTGTTCAAATCAATCGATAACGTCATTATGAAGGAAATGGTAGATGTAAATGCACGGACACAACTGCCTATGCTATAGAACTGTGCATGCTTTACTTTATTACTCCTGCTATAGAACTGTTACATGTTTTACCTTACGTATATGCCATAGATCTGCAAAGATTGATGCTATGAATGAATGTTGCTACGATAAGGTCGAACACATTGAAACTGGCTAACTCTCAAAGATTTTGTAGACCATGCTTGAGTAATTAGTTTTAGTCTAGCACGGTCATGGACAACTTGTGCATAAGGTTTCGCTTCCTCGAACGGCAACCCGGGGCTACGGGATCGATTCGGGCTTGGAGGAATGCAAGATAGCTGTGCTAGATGCTAGCAAGGGTCATTTGGAACTTTCAATGGGGCCAGCTACCTGTGCTGAAAGGGTCGCCGTCTCGACCATGCTATACGTCCATGATGGCTTGAATTGCTAGTGACCCTCACCTAAATACTATTTACAAGCTTTTGATATAAATCTGACAGGAAAGAACATGATAAGCTATATATTGTACGATACGCTCTACTGTGGGTAAGTTCTAGCATAAATTATCTTGTTTATGTTTCGTCAAACTGCTTGCATGAAACTGACTAGGAATGGCTAGAAAGGTCACTAAAATATGATGCATGTTTCACCTAAATTTGTAAACCAAATGAGTGCACAAAAATTAATTAGCCACGCACCAGTACACGTGAACGTACTGATCCTCGCTCTCCACAGGTGATCTGACCCCAGATAGCATACCAAGGGACTAAAGGCGACGCTGTAACATTTTGAAGCATTGTTAGTGTGCGAAGGCAAATCTCCCACCTTTTGAAGTTTTTGATCAAGACCCATGTCACACCAACTCTCTCCAGTTCCTGGTCTAAGTGAGTGTTTTGTTGCTTATGTATAAAGGGATATAAATGTATGGAATGGCTATCTCATCAGCGTTCATTTTGCAATGAAGTCAGTTTGTAAGCCCGCGCGACACCTTTGTAATCGAGTTTATAATATGATGTTCATTATTAATAAAGCAAAGTTTCTTCTATACAAATGTGTTCAATTTACGTTGCGTACTCTTTTTGGTGTTGTGTTTCAGATAACCTTAGAAAGTGCCTTGTAAGAGCACAAACTAGGCTCGTACGACATCACGCCCGGGAGACGACTATCAATTCTTCAGAATCGGGGCATGACATAATGGTATTAGAGCACGACTTTACGTCCTTTAGCCTTCCGTTTGAGTCTCGTATCCTTGATCCCTTGTCAATGAGATGAGTTGTTCCATACAGTGAGTCCGTAATATTTTATGAGACTAAAATGAGTTGCCTTTAAATTTCAGAAGCCGGAGAAGCTGCGACCGTGAACGAGGAGAGTGCCTCGAGCGGCTCGAGTAGCTCAAGGGCTGAACCCTCAAATGCCCCCATGGAACGGATAATGTGCATGCTAGAGGTGCTACAATGTCAGACCGAAGCTAACTAGCGCCAGAATGTGCTCCATCGACGACAGACTAAGGCACCAGAGGTTCAATTTGAAAACCAATTTGAGGCCTAATTCAAGCTGCAGCAGAAGCAGCTTGATACTCTTCAGCAGATTGTCCTGACAGTTGTTGTAGGATCGATGGCACCTCTAGAGGGGGGGTGAATAGAGTGCAGTGGAATAACTAAGCAGGTGCAGCAAGTATGTAAATAAACTTTAATGCAATGAAGTGAAGCAATAAGTAAGTAGAGCAAAGAAAAGAATACGCAGACACGAAGGTTTATACTGATTTCTTTCTGAGAGGACTAGTCCAGTTCGCGAGAACTCTTGCTCACTATAATCCACTATTTGAATAGAGATTGCACCGCGTGCTTTGCTCCAAAGAACATGCCAACTTCAACACCATCGTGTTTTTATCCGAAGCCAATGATCAAACTTCAAACACCTTTCTGAGGAAAGCTTTTATATGCCAAGGTTGTACAAATTGAATACTCCTAATCGAAAACCACCGACACTTAGAAGAATATGAGTTGACTTGGAGATTTGAAGATTGAACCTCTTTAAGTAGATAGAAAGTTTTGGAATAGATAGAGAAGATGAAGAATGAATGAGTGAATAGAAATAAGAAATTCTTCTCTTTTATAGGATTTTCTAGAACAGAGTTCGAGCAGAACTCGGGAGGGCTAACGTTCATATTTTTGAACGTTGTAGATCCAAAGGAGTAGAAAAATACAGCTGACCAGGAGTGATTTGACTTGATCGAGTTTGGACCGAGTTCAGACAGAACTCTGGCCGAGTTCGGTTAGTGTAATGTTCCAGTCCCAAAATACATAGGATTAGGAACGTAGACATGCTAGCCGTATAATAAATATACGTAAGCTATAAAAAGTAGTATAACCACGACAACTAATCTCATCCACAAAAATAAAGAATAAAAGATATCATGAAATCAACTATGAATTGTCTTTGTACAAGATGTTGGACAGAGACAAATCCACTACCAACTATTTAAATGAAAAGAAATAAATATAAATGAGAGAAAACGTCAAGCGAAGCGAATGACGATCCAAGAGCACGTCATCTACAAAAGAATGGAGAAGATCATGGCCATGGCTAGAAAACCTGCGAAAGACAATAGCACACACCTGTAGAGATCACCAGGTCCTCAGAGAGATGTAATAAGACACATAATATCATGCCATAAAACTGAATATACATTGCTCAATAATAAGTCAAATCAGATTAGAACATGGTCTAACACCCACCTTTGAATTAGCGTACCATCCCCCCAACCAAGCAAGGACAGGAGATGGCACACTAACCCACGATGAAGTATCTTCCCAAGTCATGAATCCAATATGGTATCCGGACCACAACAAGGTTCAGTACCTTCTCATCGGAATAGTGAGCCATACCTACAACCAAACAAGGACAAGATGTGGTAAACTAGTCCGCGACAAGTTACTGTTCCAAGTCACGATCAGATATAAGTACTCAAACCAAAAGTACCCATACCTAACGGATAAGGGAGTCTAACCGTTCTAAGTGAATGCAGTTTAAGAACACACCTCCAACGCATGGGCTCTTTGGATAAAGTGGGATCGGCATGGTTCCACCTTGGGGCACCAGAGGTCCAGTAAGAGCATAACATTTCGCAGAACGTTAGTGGTCGTCAGTATCTATGGATAATCTCACCCGCGTCTCCGATGGAGCTCACGGGTTATAAAAGGTAAAGTGTATAGTAGCCCATACGCTAAGGTATTGTCCTCCTCGCCCAATGCCTACTATGTTATATCCACAACACACATACCCTCTATTAACTGCTAAGTCAAACTAATCACGTAATACTATTAGCGGTTAATCCTATCGCACGACTTATACGTACTGGTAGCCAGCTAGTCATGCATGTCCGAGTTCTATATGCGACACGCAACTCCATGGTACAAATATGTCAAGGCCTATGAATGCAACACACAAAGGGTGGTCCCTTAAATCTAACTTCAATGTGTATAAAATAGTATATAGCAGGAAATAGAACTGAACAGTCAAATTCTATCTAATTATGCCATGTATCATAGTTTATTTTGCAAAAGTAAATAATAAGTAAATGCATGAAAATGAGCTAAAATAAATAGATAGCAAATGGCAAGGTATCTTGCCTGAGGTTGTGAGCAGAAAGGGCGACGTCTAATAGCTCGAATCGACAGATTAGTGAAGCATAAAAAGTCAAATCTCACAAGCTTCCTCGGATGCTGAAATAAACATCATGAACACTTCTCAATAAGGAAAATAGCTAAAATAGACTACCCATAAGTCTAATTCTGGACACAGGGGCAAAATCATAATTTTGGGTCAAAACGATTTCTGCCGTTGGACACGTTTTGTACCGAAAAGCATGCCAGCGCCTACAGTTTCTAAAGCCGTCAAACTACGTGTCTACGAATCTGGTTTGACAAGACAAACCCAACTGTATGTCCAAAGTTAGATTCCGGTGGGCCGTGCCCAATTTCGTCCGTTAGATCGGGTCACGGGCCCACCAAAAAGCGTTCATGTCGACCTTCTCAGAATTGGACCAAAATTAGCACACAGGACCAAAAAAATGCCAGGGTCCTGTTGGCATAAGTTTCGTCTCGAGATGACAAACATACTGTCATGCCCCAGTACCAAAATACGGAGACGGACGTAGGCCAGCTACACCGTATAAGGTACGAATACGCTATACGGCGATGACGACTGTCAAGTCTTGCTGGGTATCCTAGCATGCAATCAATCTATGGCCTAAATCCGATCTCATGTCCACAAGCAAATCACAATGAAACAACATCAAGAGAGATAATCATATGGAAAGCAGGGTCAAATGATAATCAAAAAATCTACAGTACAGAATAATAATGTAGACTAGTATACCTTCCCACAGTTCCTAGCATGGTCGGGAACTGAAGCACATCCTCCAAGTCGAGTCTGGAAGATCCACAGGGTCGGTCTCAGGCAATCTGGGAACAATCCAGGGTTGGTCAGGCCAACCGCAGCAAGGACCAGAAAGGAAGGCTCAAGGACGGGCGAAGAAAACCAACATGATAAATTGTGACAGAAATAGCATCTAAAAATAGTAAATAAGGTAAGGGATGGTGCGGAACCAACGCACGATTACAGAATATAAGGCAGCAATCCAATTACTAATACGTAAGTAACCAACAATCATCACTGTCATCCTAACATCCACTAATGCTTGCATCGCCAACTGGAACTCGTAGTCTGTCATCGGAACAGTAACTCACCCCTACATCAAACAAGAACAAGAGAATGAATTACCGTACCGGGACAACGTTACGTACCAGCCAGCTTAGTAAGCAACAAGCCATACAATTTAGGAGAATAAGCGGCCACTCAAAATGCCTACGGCTCTCTATGTGGAGGTTGGGTTACCCCAACAATGCAAGTATGGGAATCCTCAGATCGTGCCGTCCCAGCAGGGCTAGCGAGGCCAATTATAGCATGTAAGAAGAGCACCGATCCCTCGTAAGGCCACCGGGCTTTGCATGTCACCACCGATCCCTCGTAAGGCCACCGTGCCGAGCAAGCCATGTATATAATGTATAGTACATAAGTAGCCGAATATTGTAATCCACTAGTACGAATGGTAACAATATCCGTGGTGGCCAGCCTGCAGGTCATGACTAATGTCTGGGATAAGGCTGGTAATGCACGATCTCGGAATTCCGTTCTCCCCCAATGCTTCTACCAGTTTAAGTTGCCTAGATTAAACATGTATTTATCCGGAATCACATGCCGTGGTCACATGATCATCCTCCTAGATGTCGTACCTCAGTACGAGAACGCTAAGTAAGAATCAACCTCGGCACCTATAGTCCCAGTTGTGATCCGTCCTTTGTGTTATGCAACAAGCAAGCAAGCAATCCTAACCACGCTAAGACTATAGGCCAACTACCAGATACCCGTGCAGGTAATCATATAATATTGCTAGAATATCAAGATGGCGTCGCAATGCCATAAAATCATGGAAGTAGCACCATAAAGTGCCAATAGACAAAGGGCACCGCAGTGCAAGGTCAGGGCCAGTACCTCAAAGGGTAAGCTGGACTTATAGGACGGATACAGGTAGTCAGGTCTGGGACAAGGAAAAATCTGTCAATCACAAGAAGTCATCTGCCCACATCGTGGCATGGATATCAGGTCAAGTACAAGACCAGAACCTCTACTATAATAACATCTCAAGCATATATGGGAGCCTACAGCTCCAATCATCAAGTCGATCAATCCACCAGATCAATCTAGCAAGAGTCTCCCATCCATGATGGAGTGAATATCACGTCAATAAAGACAACCACCAAATACCAAGCTCATCCCCCTAACAATGCTAGGCCCTCTGACTCACAAGAATCCTCCAAGTCAATGATCACAAGCCACTAGAAAACAAGCCCCTCAACTACCAAGACACAGCAATCAAACCAGGTTCTCCAACTACCGGAATACACAAAGGTACCACATTTTGGGCGTTTAGGAAGTCGAGTAAAAATCATATAATAATACCCTCGATATTCTCCTCGTTCTGCGAGACACTCGCACCAGTATCCAAAATCCAAAAGTCCTCGAAGACATATCTGATCAAATTAGAATATCACCAAAGAACTAGCAACACTATCTAAGAATCCACTTAGTCTACCATTATCACATCTCAATATCATATCCCCTCGTAGCCAATCCTCGAATCAGATCATAATCCCAACACATGGTTCAACACTAATCAACGCCGTCGGAAGATGGCAAGGAATGTGTGAACCACTCTGGATCAGATCCAGAACCCTTAAACCGAACAAGGACCATGGTTGCAGACCTTCACCCTAGTAGAATCGCTCTCCTTACACAATCCGGCGGACAGGACAGATAATGGGATAACAACTAAACTAGAACACCATCTAAAAAGAAGGGTCACAGGTCAAGAGTCCAATGGGTGATACCGTCGAAAAGGCAAGGATTGCGTGAACCACTCTGGATCAGATCCACAACCCTTAAACCAAACGAGGACCAGGGTTGCAGACCTGCACCCGAGTAGAACAGCTCGTCTTACACAATCCGGCAGACAAGGCAGGTCAAGATGCTAGGCGACTAATCTAGTCGGGAGTCTAACTAGCAGGCAATGAGATCAGGGATGCAATACGAAGAAGAACATGCATGAGTTCAGTCCTGCAAACCAAAGGAATGGTTCTGCCCAATCTTTCGAACCAAATTACCAACCGGGAATTCTGGAAAAATTCGGCAGCGTCTCCTTTATAATCTGGATGGGAGCACCCTACGAATAGGGGCTAAAACCACTCGGCGCAACCCGCTGCAGAATTGCAGAATCGCAGGCTGAGAACACTAAGTCTCAGCTACCAGCAGCACTACGATGCATACTGGGAACAAATCGATAGCCGAGAACACTATGTCTCGGCCTCCAGTAGCACTACGATGTGTACTGGAAACCACTCGAACCCGAGACCACTAAGTCCCGGACTCCAGCAGCGCTACAATGCGTACTAGGCGCCAAGCCAACATGCATAATAATAAAATAACTGCCTCGCAGGGTGCACCACAACACATGTTCATAAATCCCGAACCCAAGCACAATTATCGCCACAAGTAAAGTTAGCGAAAGCCATTACCCGACCGCGAGTCGGACATGGGGCATATGGGGATAATCCGTACAAGTGAGTCGTGCTCGTGTCCTCGGAGGTGTGGATGACCCATCCGAGTCGTCCGATACGGTCTATCCCAGTATCGGACCAAGCTAATCTAGGTTATCATGGCAGTTCTACTGCTAAGCTACACTACTCATGGTTATACAATTTACAATAAATTAAATACAATAAAATACAGGAGAGATGGCAAGAGCCGCCGATGAGCAAGGGATACTTGCCTAGGGGGCTCGGCTAGGTAAGCAAGTCTTCGGCAGTCGCGATCCAAGCTAGCACGCCAATCGAGATCCTTAGAACACACAATAAATAGTCATCAGTACCAAATAATAAAATAATAGAATAATCACAAGAGATGGTAGAAGGCTATACCGTGTGGGTCCCGCAAGCAGTGCAGGGATCGGGCACGAAAACCGAGGTACGCGGATCGATACGGACACATAAACCGAGATGTGCAAGCATATCGAGACGCGTACGAGAATCAAGATGGCACGGATATCGAGATGAACGGGAAATACGTGCACATAAATCGAGATATGCACATAGATCAAGAAAATCACGAATATCAGAATGGTCCACGAATCACGCGACACGCAAATCGAGGCGAGCACGTAAATCAAAACGACCTAAAGTCCAAGGAGCACGTAAATCGATTCGACACACAAATCGAGGTGCGTATGCAAATCGATGCGGTGCGGAGTCCAACGCGGCACGCAAACCGAGATGGTACGTTGCTCGAGGCAGCACGGGGCTCGAGGCATCCCGCTGCCCTAGGCAGCACGTAGACTGAGGTACACATAAAACGAGGTGACACGTACACCGAGGTACACACGACCCGAAAACACGAGGAACGAGGAAGCGCACCAACCGAGGGTGCGCTGCCCGAGGTGACACGCTGCACAAGACAGCGTACTGCACGAGGCAGCACGCTGCCCGAGGCACGTCGATCGAGGGCTCGCTCACCGAGGAGCTCACAGCTCGAAAAGGGGAGAGAGGAGGGTGGCGGAGCTCACCGAGAAAGCTCGGCCAGGCGAGGCTGGCTTACCGGCGGAGGAGGGAGGATGGCAGCAGCAGGGGCTGCGGCTCCCGACGGCGAAGGTTGCAACGGCAGACCGCGCGGCCGCGAGAGAAGACCGGGAGAGAGGGAAGTCGGAGGCGACGAAGATGATGGTGGTCGCGGTAGCTGAAGGGGGCGGCCACGGGGTGGCACCGGAGATGGAGGCGGTGGCGGCGGCTAAGGGTAGAGGCGACCATGGTTAAAGTGGGGGCAGTGGCGGAGGCGATGGTGGCGATGATGGAGGTGGTCGCGGGGGTGACGTGCGGCCGAGCTGGAGGTCGGTGGCGGAGGTGATGAAGTCGTGGTGGTGGAGGTGCCGACCGATGGCGGTGGCAGCAGTGGAAGATGGTGGCACAGGCGGTAGCAGTGGTGGGGGAGAGGGAGCTCGGGTGAGGGGGCTGCTCTCCAGGGTGGGAAAGAGAGCAGTGAGGGGGAGAGGGAACTGGTGGTGAGGGTGGTGGCCGAAACTGGCAGTGAGGGTGGCGGCCGGATCTAGGGGAGAGGGAGATCGGGCTGGAGGAGAGAAAGTATAGGTGAGAGGAGGAGGAGAAGCTTCTCCTGGAAGGAGAGTGAGGAAGAGAGAGAATGAGAGAGGGTTAGGTAGATATTTGTGAAAAGGGGTAGATTAGAATCAAGAAATTAATTAATAACAAATAATTAATGAGGGCAAAATCACCTCCAATAAAATAATAAAATTTCAATTATAGCCCAAAATTAAAATCCTCTAAAATACGAAATACAGTCGAAATACAGTCATATACCTATTTTCAAAAATAGAGATATGACATCCTACCCACCTTACAAAAATTTTGTCTTCGAAATTTCAGAATTATCAAAATAAGGTTTTCAAAACTAGTACATATATATCTGCCATGAAAACTCTACCCACCTTACAGAAATCAAGTAATACAATAAGAAACGAACAAAATCTCAATATGAAAACATCAAAGAGAACAGGGTCTAGATAAATCAACTCGCAAGGTAAATCGAAAACATCGAAAGAATCTCGAAAATCAAAGTCTCGCATATACGAAATAACCCCATAAATCAAAACAAGTATAGAATGTCGAAAATAATGTCAGAAAACGTAAAATCCCAACTGCATAAAAATCCTCACAAATCATAAAATACAGGATATCTGTCTCGAACCGATGACCAGAGTTCCTAATATCCGAAAATGTGTGTCATGATTATTGCTTGCTGCGCCATCCGGAATGGCTGCAAAAGATGCATCAGGGCACTATAATCGAGCGGATGCAACTTCCGTTACCACGCCGTCAAGGTATACTAGGGTCATCCGGTACTCTTAACAAATACCCAAAACGAATCAAATCCATAACCCAAACATTCGAATCACTAAAATCACAAAATCTCTAACAATATAACGAGTCCTAGAAAACCATCAAAATCCAAAATCCAGGTGAATCGTAACACACATCCAAAAATATTTTCAATAATAACCACAAGATAGCTTTTCTAGGAAAATACTCCATATCCGTAGGAAAATACTCCAAATCAAGAATCCATATCAAAACATAATGTATAGAAGGTATATCTATAATCAAAATAATATCTGAAATATATAATCATGAGTGCGGAACTGTCCGGAATCAAGAAAGCCGAATCGATACAAGAATATCCCTTGGATACTCAACAAATGTTAAAATATCGAATCTCAGAGTCCTGATGAAATCTTTATTCTGCAGCAATCCAGTCAATGCTCGAAGAGGGCGATAATGATACTAAGTCAACACGAAGTCAACGCACGAAATGGATAACAGGAAATCAAACAAAGTGAAACACCGGTAGAGAGTACAGAACCCAAGATAAATAATCATGTAACCCAAATAATGGAGACAAGATAACATCTCATCAAATAAGGTGATCGACATGACCAACTATAGGATCATATCTATCAAACAAGGATCAGAGGTAGATAACATGACTAAGACATGGCCAAGCAAGATAGGTCCAAGTAGAGATGAGGACCAGTTCACAGGTTCAAGGGAGTGAAGGGCAAGTGTATAGCAAGTTAGAATCCCAAGGAATAGTGGACTGAGATCAATAATCATGTGATACCCAACAAAATCGTAAAACGAGACCTGCATGGGCCACCACTAAAATCATGTCACACCCAGTATCGAAATACGGGGATGGACGTAGGCCAGCTACACCGTATAAGGTACGAATACGCTATACGGCGATGACGGCTGTCAAGTCTTGCAGGGTATCCTAGCATGCAATCAATCTATGGCCTAAATCCGATCTCATGTCCACAGGTAAATCACAATGAAACAACGTCAAGAGAGATAATCATATGGAAAGCAGGGAATACTCATATGATAATCAGAAAATCCACAGTACAGAATAATAATGTAGACTAGTATACCTTCCCACAGTTTCTAGCATGGTCGGAAACTGAAGCACATCCTCCAAGTCGAGTCTGAAAGATCCACAGGGTCGGTCTCAAGAAATCTGGGAACAATCCAGGGTTGGTCAGGCTAACCGCAGCAAGTACCAGAAAGGAAGGCTCAAGGACGGGCGAAGAAAACCAGCATGATAAAATGTGACATAAATAGCATCTAAAAATAGTAAATAAGGTAAGGGATCGCGTGGTACCAACGCACGATTACAGAATATAAGGCAGCAATCCAACTACTAATACGTAAGTAACCAACAATCATCACAGTCATCCTAACATCCACTAATGCTTGCATCGCCAACTGGAACTCATAGTCTGTCATCGGAACAGTAACCCACCATACATCAAACAAGAACAAGAGAATGAATTACCGCACCGGGACAGCGTTACGTACCAGCCAGTTTAGCAAGCAACAAGCCATACAATTTAGGAGAATAAGCGGCCACTCAAAATGCCTACGGCTCTCTATGTGGAGGTTGGGTTACCCCAATAATGCAAGTATGAGAATCCTCAGATCGTGCCGTCTCAGTAGAGCTAGCGAGGCCAAGTATAGCATATAAGAAAAATACCGATCCCTCGTAACAATATCCGTGGCGGCCAGCCTACAGGTCATGACTAATGTCAGGGATAAGGCTGGTAATGCACGATCTCGGGATTCCGTTTCCCCCTCCAATGCTTCTACCAGTTTAAGTTGCCTAGATTAAACACACATTTATCCGGAATCACATGCCGTGGTCACATGATCATCCTCCTAGATGTCGTACCTCAGTACGAGAACGCTAAGTAAGAATCAACCTCGGCACCTATAGTCCCAGTTGTGATCCATCCTTAGTGTTATGCAATAAGCAAGTAAGCAATCCTAACCACGCTAAGACTATAGGCCAACTACCAGATACCCGTGCAGGTAATCATATAATATAGCTAGAATATCAAGATGGCATCACAATGCCATATAATCATAGAAGTAGCACCTCAAAGTGCCAACAGACAAAGGGCACCACAGTGCAAGGTCAGGGCCAGTACCTCAAAGGGTAAGCTGGACTTATAGCACGAATACAGGTGTCAGGTCTGGGATAAGGAAAAATTTGTCAGTCACAAGAAGTCATCTGCCCACATCGTGGCATGGATATCAGGTCAAGTACAAGACCAGAACCTCTACTATAATAACATCTCAAGCATATATGGGAGCCTACAGCTCCAATCATCAAGTCAGTCCATCCACCAGATCAATCTAACAAAAGTCTCCCATCCATGATGGAGTGAATATCACGTCAATAAAGACAACCACCAAATACCAAGCTCATCCCCCTAACAATGCTAGGCCCTCTGACTCACAAGAATCCTCCAAGTCAATGATCACAAGCCACTAGAAAACAAGCCCCTCAACTACCAAGACACAGCAATCAAACCAGGTTCTCCAACTACCGGAATACACAAAGGTACCAGATTTTAGGCATTTGGGAAGTCGAGTAAAAATCATATAATAATACCCTCGATATTCTTCTCGTTCCACGAGACACTCGTACCAGTATCCAAAATCCAAAAGTCCTCGAAGATATATCTGATCAAATTAAAACATCACCAAAGAACTAGCAATACTATCTAAGAATCCACTTAGTCTACCATTATCACTATCTCAATATTATAACCCCTCATAGTCAATCCTCGAATCAGATCATAATCTCAACACATGGGTCAACACTAATCAATACCGTCGAAAGATGGCAAGGATTGTGTGAACCACTCTGGATCAGATCCAGAACCCTTAAACCGAACAAGGACCATGGTTGCAGACCTTCACCCGAGTAGAACCACTCTCCTTACACAATCCGGCGGACAGGACAGATAATGGGATAACAACTAAACTAAAACACCATCTAAAAAGAAGGGTCACAGGTCAAGAGTCCAATAGGTGATACCGTCGAAAAGGCAAGGATTGTGTGAACCACTCTGGATCAGATCCACAACCCTTAAACCAAACGAAGACCAGGGTTGCAGACCTTCACCCAAGTAGAACCGCTCTCCTTACACAATCCGGCAGACAAGACAGGTCAAGACGCTAGGTGACTAATCTAGTCGAGAGTCTACTTAGCAGGCAATGGGATCAGGGATGCTATACGAAGAAGAACATGCATGAGTTCAATCCTGCAAACCAAAGGAATGGTTCTGCCCAATCCTTTGAACCAAATTCCCAACCGAGAATTCTGGAAAAATCCGGCAGAGTCTCCTTTGTAATCTGGATGGAAGCACCCTACGAATAGGGACTAAAACCACTCGGCACAACCCACCGCAGAATCGCAGAATCGCAGGCTGAGAACACTTAGTCTCAGCTACCAGTAGCACTACGATGCAAACTGGAAACAAATCGATAGCCGAGAACACTAAGTCTCGGCCTCCAGTAGCACTACGATGCGTACTGGAAACCATTCGAATCCGAGACCACTAAGTCCCGGCCTCCAGTAGCGCTACAATGCGTACTGGGCGCTAAACCAACATACATAATAATAAAATAACCGCCTCGCAGGGTGCACCACAACACATGTTCATAAATCCCTAACCCAAGCACAATCACCGCCACAAGTAAAGTTAGCCAAAGCCGTTATCCGACCGCGAGTCAGACACGGGGCATATGGGGACAATCCGTATAAGTGAGTCGTGCTCGTGTCCTCGGAGGTGTAGATGACCCATCCGAGTCGTCCGATACGGTCTATCCCAGTATCGGACCAAGCTAATCTAGGTTATCATGGTTGTTCCACTACTAAGCCACAGTACTCATGGTTACACAATTTACAATAAATTAAATACAATAAAATCTAGGAGAGATGGCAAGAGCCGCCGATGAGCAAGGGATACTTGCCTAGGGGGCTCGGCTAGGTAAGCAAGTCTTCGGCAGTCGCGATCCAAGTTAGCACGCCAATCGAGATCCTCAGAACACAAAATAAATAGTCATCAGCACCAAATAATAAAATGATAGAATAATCATAAGAGTTGGCAGAAGGCTATACCGTGTGGGTCCCGCAAGCAGTACAGGGATCGGGCACGGAAACCGAGGTACACGGATCGATACGGACACGTAAACCGAGACGTGCAAGATGAACGAGAAACACGTACACGTAAATCGAGACATGCACATAGATCGAGAAAATCACAAATATCAGAATGGTCCACGAATCACGCGATACGCAAATCGAGGCAACCACGTAAATCGAAACGACCTAAAGTCCAAGGAGCACGTAAATCGATTCGACACACAAATCGAGGTGCGTACGCAAATCAATGCGATGCGGAGTCCAATGCGGTATGCAAAACGAGATGGCACGTTGCCCGAGGCAGCGTAGGGCTCGAGGCGTCCCGCTGCCCTAGGCAGCACATAGACCGAGGTACACGCAAAATGAGATGACACGTACACCGAGGTGCACACGACCCGAAACACATGAGGAATGAGGAAGCGCACCAACCGAGGGTGCGCTGCCCGAGGTGACACGGCACAAGGCAGTGCACTGCTCGAGGCAGCACGCTGCCCGAGGCGCGCCGATCGAGGGGCTCACTCCCCGGGGAGCTCACAGCCCAAAAAGGGGAGAGAGGAGGGTGGCAGAGCTCACGAGGAAAGCTCGGCCAGACGGGGCTGGCTTACCGGCGAAGGAGAGAGGATGGCAGCAGCAGGGGCTACGGCTCCCGGCGGTGAAGGCTGCGACGGCAAACCGCGCGGCCGCGAGAGAAGACCAGAAGAGAGGGAAGTCGGAGACGGCAAAGATGATGGTGGTCACGGTGGCTGAAGGGGGCAGCCACGGGGTAGCGTCGGAGATGGAGGCGGTGGTGGCAGCCAAGGGTAGAGGCGACCACGGTTAAAGTGGGGGCAGTGGCGGAGGCGTTGGTGGCGATGATGGAGGTGGTCGCGGGGGTGACGGGCGGCCGAGCTGGAGGTCGGTGGCGGAGGTGATGAAGTCGTGGTGGTGGAGGTGCCGGCCGATGGCGGTGGCAGCGGTGGAAGATGGTGGTGCAAGCGGTGGCAGTGGTGGGGGAGAGGGAGCTCGGGTGAGGGGGCTGCTCTCCAGGGAGGGGAAGAGAGCAGTGAGGGGGAGAGGGAACTGGTGGTGAGGGTGGTGGCCGGAGCTGGCGGTGAGGGTGGCGGCCGGAGCTAGGGGAGAGGGAGATCGGGCTGGAGGAGAGAGAGAGAGTGTAACGCCCCAGTCCCAAAATACGTAGGACTAGAAACATAGACATGCCAGCTATAAACATACGAAGTACACTCCAATATATGGAAACCTCGTATGAATACATAAGCTGTAAAATGCAGTAGAACCATAACGTATCTCATCCACACAAAATAAATGAATAAATGATGTCATATAATGAGAATAAATTGTCTTGATACAATATGTTAGGCGGAGACAAATCCACTACCAACAAGTAAAGGAAAATACATGAGAAAAGAAATGATTTTGGCGAGCGAAGCGAAGACGATCCAAGTGCAATCATTCTCGAAGAAATAACGATGAACACAGCTAGAGGTAGAACACCTACGAAAGATAATAGCACACACCTGGAGAGATAACCAGGTCCTCAGAGGGACGTAACAAGACACATAATATCATACCATATAAACTGAATAAATATTGCTCAAATAAATAAGTCAATTGAATTATAACATGGTCCAATACACACCTATTGAACGAGCTTACCATCCCCCCAACCAAACAAGGACAGGAGATGGTAAACTAATTCACGGTGACGTATCTTTCCATGCTATGAATCTAATATGGTATCCGGACCCCAACAAGGTTCAATACCTTCTCATCGAAGTAGTAAGTCACACCTACAACCAAACAAGGACAATATGTGACGAACTAATCCACGACAAGTTATTGTCCCATGCCACGGTCAGATACAAGTACCCAAACCAAATTTACTCGTACCTAACGGATAAAGGTACCTAACCATTCTAAGTGAAATGTAGTTAAGAACAATCCTTTCTACGCATGGGCCCTGGCTGAATAGGATCAGCATAGTCCCCCTTGGGCATCAGAGGCCCCATCAGTAAGAGCATAACGTTCTGCAGAACGTCAGTGGCCGTCAGTAATAATGGGTAATCTGACCCGCGTCTCCGGCGGAGCTCACGGGTTACAAAAGAGAAAGTTCATCGAAGCCCATACGCTAAGGAATTGTCCTCTCCGCCTAATGCCTACTATGTTGTATCCACAACAGTAAACCTCTATAACCGCTAAGTCAAACTAGCATGCAACCTCTATTAGCGGTTATTCCTATCGCACGGCTTATACGCACCGGTGGCCAGCCAGTCACGCATGTCCGTGTTCTACATGCGACACACAACTTCATGTTACAACGTGTCAAGGCCAATGAATACAACACACAAGGTGGTCCCTTAAATTTAGGTTTAATGTGTAAGAAAAATAATACATAGCAGAAAATATAAATGAACAGTAAGTTCTAACATGTTACGCCATGTATCACAGTTTATTTTGCATAAAGAAAATAAATAATGCATGAAATATGAGCTAAAATAAATAAACAGCAAATGACAAGGTATTTTTCCTGATAGTATGCCTGGTGTGCTGCAATGATCAATGTGGCACGAACTGTCACTTCGGATAACAACTACACAAGGTGATCTCTGATGGTGGCACGGACAGTTCCATTGGGTCCAGAAGGGTCAAATTGGTTAGGGTGGACATAAGGTAGGCTTGAATTGGCGAGGGAACATGAATAATAGGATTTAGTCATGGACGGAAGGATAGTCGAAGGAAATTTAGATAAATAAAATATATGGTTTTAGAAATTATTTTATAATACTTGAAATATAATTTATTAGCCAAAATATACTTTCAAATAAATATCCGGAAAATCAAAAGTCGTTTGAAGGCAAAACTGTAAGTTTTGTCAACATACTATTCTATGCTGAAACCTATGTCTTATAAATCAAAATATTTTAAGCGAAACAAAATACTATTAGAAAATTTATTTAAAGCTAAGAAACATGTTTTGTAAAAATAATATCTTGATAAAATCTATACTTTACTGGCTATTCAAAAAAAATTGAAAAATATTTATAACTATATTAGAAATAATTTATATATATCACAATTTGGTAACTACATTTTATTAGTCCAAAAATATTTTTAGGCTGAATACTTGAAAATATAGAATCGTTTTTACGGTTAAAACAACTTTGTTTATATATATATATATATGGTAAAATTATATTTATAATAGTTCTTCAGAGATATTTTACTGTATAGATACTAATAACAAAATTAATACTAGTAAAGTTAAAATACCAATCATAACTATAGTATGCATATACTGGTATACATTGATCTTTAGATACAAATAAACAAATATTAACACAATTAATATAATGGAAGGAAAAATCATAAAATAAATAACAAAATTTAAGGAGATCCGAAACAACAACAGTTACTGTTGTTGTTCTTATATTTTATAAAAACAAATATTAATATTTCTTATATTTTGTAAAAACAAATATTAATAATAAATAAAAATAATAGATACTCAAAAATAATTATTTAAACAAAACAGATGAAACAAAATAAAAAAACAAACAAAAAATACAAATAAAAAATAAAATTGACTGCTCTTTACAGAGAGGAGGAGAGAGTGAGAGAAAGAAAAAGGAAAGGAAAAAAGAATTTCGAGGGGGAGAGAGAGAGGTGATCGGGAGAGCCGAAGATCGGCGGAAAAGAGTGGCGACGAGCGGCGAAGGGGAGGCGGCTGTGGGCGACCGGCGGGAGAGGGCGCGGTGGAGGAAAGGCACGGCGGCTACGGCCGCGACGGATCGGAGGGTTTCGGTGGTGATGAGCACGGCACTCAGGCGGAGAGGCGAGAATGGGAGCGGAGGGGACTGAAAGAGGGGCTCGGAGGGAGGCCCTCTCCTCCAGGCCGTGCGGCGCCAGAGGCGAGGGATCCCGCGGCGGCGGCGAGGCTTCAATGGTGGCGTCAACGGCCGGGGCTCCGGGCGGGGTCGCTCAGATCTGGCGGACCAGATCTCGAGCTTTGGGTCTCACCGCTTGGTGGCTCGTACGGTGGATCAGGGCGCACGAGGAGAGGCTCCGGTCGTTGGGGCGAGGCCATGGTTTCAGCGGCTCATGGAGAGGATCGCCGGGCGCTCAGCTATGGAGGGCGCCGGCGGAGCTCTCCGCGACAGGGTCGGCGTGGTCGGACGGCGTCGGATAATCGAGCGCGAAGGGCGCTCGCCACGGTGGACGCGTCGGGCGAGACGCGAAGTTCGGCTCGACGCAGCGGTCAACGCCGGAGTGACGAGGCGGGGGACAGGTGAGAGTCTTGATTCTTTTTCTTTTGCGTTTTGCTGTGGTGGTTGGGGTTTCCGGCCGGTGGCCGTGGTGGTTGTGCGTGTGTGGTGGCGGTGATGGAGGCAAGATCGCCGAAGGCTGTTGGTGTAACGGCAGGTGCCGAGGTGTGTGGCGGTGGCGTAAAATTGGGTCAGTACGGGGTCATCGTCGGTACAGAACCGAAGAGGAAGACTGTGGTGTCTATGACTGTAAACTCTCGACTAGGATGGGGATGGTCCTTGTGTGGCTGGATCGGGCGAGCAAGAGGGGTCGATGAAGTCGAGGACAAGGGGGTGCGGTAGCCGGTGAGGCCGCATACTGGTGGAAGGATCAGATCTAAGGGCTGGGAGAGATGGTTGTTGGTGATGAAGATGGTTGGGTGGCCGGACACAGGCGGTGGGACAGAGGCTGCGGCAAATTTTGGTTTAGGGTTAGGTTTAGATTAGGAACTAGGAATTTGGAAATTAGGTTAAAGATTTGGGGATTAGGGTTAGGTATTTGGAGATCGAAAATTGGAAATTTGTATTGTGTCGGGGTTGTCGACACGAGAGAGAATAATGTATATGTAAAAAATGATGGAATAAGAATTGCACGGGGAACACGGACAGATGCACGCACGTTTGTGGTAGAAATATTTATGGCTTGTGGAATTTGGAGAATAGAAATACATGGATGAGTACCTGCCTATTTATAGGATGTGGAAATTTCTATTTGGATAGGATTAGAAAAAGATTTAAATCCCTAATAGATAATTGCTGTTAATTTAAAATCAATCAAATCCAAATCCAAATCCAATTCAAATCTAATTAAATCTTATCTTTTATTTTAAAATCAAATAAGATAACTCAAATTTTAATTATGGATATTAATTTAATCTATTTAAATAAATCCAAAAATCAAATCAAGATTTAAATGGCCACAATAACTTCCAAATATATTTTTCAAAATAACAATAATAATAATTTCGAAAATAATAAATATTTTTAAATATCTTTTTGAATAATAAAATATTAATATTAATAAATCTCGAAAATTATATTTTTATTTAAAATAGACTAATAAATAATTATGAAATATATGTATGAACAAATAATGCATACATGATTATGCTTTTCCTAGTATACAATAAAATATTATTTACGATTAATAACTGCTAAAAACAAAAGGCTTTTTATAGCAAGAATAATAATTATATAATATTTTGAAAGTGTATAATAAAATAGAAAAAATTATTTTTCTAAAATATGTACGCTCGCACATATTCGCACTCGACGAGCAACTACAAAAAATAAAATTTTGTGCGCGACGTATAATATGACTATGCGACGTACAATACAAAATTTTAAATCAGTACTAACTTTAATAAAAAAAATAGTAGAAATTTAGGAGTTTTATAGAGAGTATAGGTGAGAGGGGGAGGAGAAGCTTCTCTTGGAAGGAGAGTGAGGAAGAGAGAGAATGAGAGAGGGTTAGGTAGATATTTGTGAAAAGGGGTAGATTAGAATCAAGAAATTAATTAATAACAAATAATTAATGAGGGCAAAATCACCTCCAATAAAATAATAAAATTTCAAATATATTCCAAAATTAAAATCCTCCAAAATATGAAATATAGTCGAAATACCGTCATATACCTATTTTCAAAAATAGGGATCTGACACATACACGAAGCTATGGGCTAGTTTGCAAAGGGGCTGATACGGGGTATCTCGACGGATACGCTTTGATTTCGTCACGCATGCACAACGAAATCGAGTTCTGTCGATTCCCACACGTCGACAACATCCATATGTGCCTTTAGATTCTGATGGGTTGCAACCACGTCGTCCGGTTTGTCGGATCGCATGCCGTATCGGGGAGATTTACCAATTTTTACTATTTTTGAAAACTGTTTTTGCTGAATTTTGAAATCAAATTTCTTTGCACATGCTGAATGAAATCAGGAACTAATAGATGGGTTTTAATCACCTATAGGTTTTGTTTAAATCTATTCAATTAGATTCTCAACTCGGTCGATGAATTGGCTAGAAATGGTCTTCCAAAACAGCACTTTGGACATGTTTGCTTATGTTCTGTTTTTCAAAAAAATTAGGTTTTGTCTCGATTTCATTTTGAATTCTAATCAAATACCTATCAGCTATATATAAACTAATTGGCAGAGTTTCTAGACGGTTATATAGACTGTTCGTACGAGTTTATGGAGTCGAAAATGATCGAGCGAGAAGAAAGAAAATGGTGTTCCAAGTGGAGTACCTGGGGGTCGGTCTACTGTGTTGCCAGCGCCCTCTTTGCGCGTGCACGACAATGTTGGTCGTAAGCCAGCGACCGTGCGGGGAATGTAGGTTGCTCAGGGGGTGGGACCAAGACTGGGGTTCACCTGGGATTGGTCGCGTGAACTCCCGATAGGGTTTTGAAGATTTTTAATGAAAATCAAAGGTTATATAGATACCGATTACCTTGAGATTTAAATCTGATTTCTTTTCAAATTTAAATACGATTTGAACTGGATTTAGGATGATCTAGTGGAGAATAGGATTGGGCTTATGTAGAAGAAATTTTGATTCGATTTGATCAAGATTTACTCGATTTTCTAAATCGAGAAGAATCAGAACATCCTATATACTCACTGTCGGGTTCTAGGGAGGGTATTCATCTTGCGAGAAATTGAGTTTTTTTAACGTATATATATATATATATATATATATATATATATATATATATATAGACACACACACACAAACACACAATATATATATATATATATATATATATATATATATATATATATATATATATATATATATATATAGACACACACACACACACACACACATAAATATATACACACACATAAATTATAGAATATTTATAAAATCACTCTAAAAATTTTAAGAGTATCATAATACATGTAACAATATAGTTTGTTTTTTCTTCTATTAATGTAGAAATACAAACTTATTTATTATAAACTCTTATATAATATGATAATAAAATCCACTCCCATGATAATAAATAAAATAATAAAACAAATGAACAAATATAATTTCAATAATTTAAATAAAAATATATTTAAAAATTATGTTAATTATGAATACAATAACATCATTTTATACATTTATTTATAATGAGTAAAAGTTCTAAAGTAAAATACTAAATATTTATATATAGCTCTAAAATCCAAAGAATAAAATCCTAAAATATTTTAAAATGTTCCTAAAAATCTAAAATATCAAAACATTTTGTTTTGTAGCAATAATTCATTTTATAGCTTAAGAATAATCTTATACTTATATTAAATTAATATATCAGACTTATATTTTATACACAATAAATTCTAACAAATTATCCAACTAAGTAAGATGATTTAATATACAATTATAAATATAAAATAAATCTCTAAAAAAAGGAGTTTACAGTTAGGTCAATTCTAGGTCATTTTGGTTTGTGGAGTTTTTTAGTAAACAAAAGTTCTATGTTTTTGTTATGGGTCAGGAATACGAATTTTGTGAGTAGGGTCTTCTAAATTTGCCAGTGATCCCTACGCATAATTTTCTAGACTCAATAAAAAGAAAAATAGAGAATAAAATATAAAAAATCAGTTGAGATGAAATATGTGGTCTTCTGTTTCTTTTCATATCGAGCTCGGAGTTTTAACTCAATTATCGAAATCGGTTCGACCATGGCTGAATGGGCCAACAACCTCTTCTATTTTGATAATTTGACAAAACTACAATTGATACTTAAGAAGTTGTTCAGCTCGGTTTGGAAGAAGACTTGTTTCGGTATGGAAGGTACAGAAGTAGCTTGGCTTTGAACATTAGTACAATGTATTTGCTCTTCCGTAATATGCGGTCAAGTCTTGTTACTCCCCCGTAACAAAACATACAGGCTGAACATCTGAAAAGTCTAGAAAATAGAATCTCTAAAAATTTTTAGAGCTTACTTCAAACTTGTTAGTCATATAGCATAATAATCAATAAGATGATAAAGTATCATATTACTCTCCCGTTTTGTCACATAAGCAAAATGACATAACGATCTAATAACATTACTTAGCACAATAGAGATTAGAGTAGAATTTGAACAATAGACATAAAATAAGGCAAAGTGCTAAAAATAGGAAATTGTGATATAAACCGAAATAGTAGAAAGTGCATACAAGTCTAGCCAAATAAACTAAAAATGATAATGCTAGAAAGAAGGATTTATCACTAATACATATCAAAGATAACAAAAAAAACTAAAACATAACTAGTGATGCTCTATCACGAGGAAACACATCCTCAATCGTCATCCTCCTCCTCATTATCGTCAGCACCTGCCGTTGTAGAAGGATCGGTCTCAACAGAACGGTTGGGATCATAACGGGCAACAGTAGGGTCAAAGTATCGTTGAGCCTCTGGATCATCAATGCGATACCCAAGCATTATGGGATCACGAACCATGGAAATAGGACCACCAGGGTTGTGAGAAAAGCTATAGGAAACATCCCGCACAGTGTTGGATATGGTCGGAAGTTGGAGTATGGTACGGAAGCCATGGACCGTAGCTGATCCATCATGAGAGCCTGAAGTGACTCAAGAGTAACACCACCAGGAGGATGGGAGTCAACAACTGATGGGTCAACTGGAGGTGGAGGAGGAGCCTGAACTACAGGAATATGAGTAATACGACGATGCTCATGAAGATAAGCAGGTGTAGCATCCTGCGAACAATCCTCAAGGATGACCTCAAAGAACTGAAAGATGTAAGGCAGATACATCGCATAGAGAAGTCGTCACGATATCTTGCGATACTTTTCCATAGCGACGATGATGGTCTTAGGCAGACTAAAGGGGACATGGAAGTGAAGATGATAGATAGCAGAAAGTTTCAATTATAAAATCTCATTAGTGGCGGTATTCTTCGGAATAATGGTAGAAAATACCATTATATGAAGGTCATAAAAGTAGTTGTTCTAGTGTCTAGGACGAAGAGTGCCTTGAGGTCGAGGGTTTGGTGAACATAACAAATCACAAAAAGAATCAAAAGTTGTACCAACTAAAAATTACACTGAGGTGATATCAACTAATATTAGCTTTCCCAACATTGGGAATGTGAAGCATGATTGCTAAATCATCAGCATCAAACTCGATGTCAATTTTGCCAAATTTTGATTTAATCGTGCCCTTTGTGACAGAAAGATTGCAATAAAACATGAGGATTGCATTTGAATAAATTGGAAAACTAGATTAAACTAAATCTAGTAACTTAAAGTGTTAAAAAATGTTTAAGTGATTGGGAAATAATGTAAAGCTTATAGGACTTCCAGAACAAATCTTTCTTTGATGGAAATCACTAAACCATTTATTAGATGCATCTTGTGACACAAAAATAAAATCATCAAAGAAATCACCATCCAGTTTAGAGGGACTGAACAATGTAAAAGAGGCTACCTCTTGAGCAGTAGAGGACAAACCTTCATCAACTTTCCTCTTCTTTTTGGAAGAGTGAGAAGTTTTGGGAGCCATTGGAGGACCCTGATTTTTATAGAATTATTTTTTTATCTATTTTATATGTTATCTATTTATTAAAATAGATTTTTATTTTTAATTATGACTATAGATATACTTTTTCGTAGTTTTGATTTTTGAAGCACAGTAATTATCAATTTCACAAATCTATCTCCATTATTGTATTCTAGACGAGTCCACCGTCAGTTTGATATATCATGTCCTATCCAAACGTGTTCCTTTGTGCTATATTTTTTCATGTACAATTTTAGGGGTAAAATAGCCATTTTAGTCTCTATCGTAAAATTTGACTAGCTTTCCAATTAGCAATTAAGGCCCAACTTCGATCCAAATCATTTGATCCAATATATAATTTTGACCCATTTCGAGCCTACTATGCACGTCATTGGTGTGCCACTCAATTGAGTTTCCATGTGCTAGTTTATCTTAAGTGGCACACAAGTCGAAACTATAGACATATTGGACTCAAATCGATCACAAAAATTCTACCGACCCAAAACTAGTCCAAGTAGGGTTCGTAGAGCCTATTCTAGGGTGCCCTAACCTCTTAAAAATATTTTAGATTAATTTTGTGGATTAATATGCAGACACATTAATTAAATCTAATTTAAATTAAATTCTATAACCACTTTCCTATTTTGGACCCAATTTAAATCCTATGAGATAGAATTGGTGTATCTTTTAAAATAGGCAACCAAATTCCACCGAATAAAATTCTACTCCACCCTCACTTCTTTCTCTCAAGTGAATCCCTCCCATCTATGACTTCCGAATAATTTTTTTCTATTAAAACCGAGCCCCCTCCAACTTCTTCTCTATTTTCCCACTTTTTATTTCAACCACCAGAAATCCATCTTCCCGACCACCTCCATTCCTTCTATCACCTCAACACCTTCCCAACACCTTCCTATAACACCCTGATACCTTTTCGAGGAGCCTCAGTGCCTAATTTGGTCGATATGAGGCACGGAAGGTACCCGACATCGATCAAACTTGTGCTGAATTTATCACAGCAGGTTAGTTGACTTGTAGACTAGGTTTCATTTACTTTTTCTCATCCGTTTCTCCTCACACAAAAACAGAGAGTTAGATTTATGTGTCTACTCCAACCTCTGATTGTCGGATCCCCCAGTTCCAACCGGTTTGCCCGTGGCATTGATTCTACGACAAGGTGTCCAGAATCGATGAATTCTGTTGCGGTCTATTTTTCACCTATCTAAGGTCAGTTTCTAACCTTCTTATATTTTTATTCAGAATCTAGACGTCGATATCTTTCCGATGCATATCTGAAAGTTAGGTTTCGCGTTCGTTTACTATTTTTAAAAATTCCTGACATTTGCCGTAACATAGTAACTCTGAAAATCCTTTGTTTTTTGTGTCCAAAAGTCCCAATACTTCATAAAACTCTACTAAACTATTTGTTGTGCAATATTTAATGTTGAAACCTTTATTTTAACTAATTTATATAATTTTCAGAATTTAATATTTTAATTACTTATTGTTTTGGGTCTCAAATCGTATATCAAGTATAGGAATAATATTGTAGAATCAATACAAGAATTATACACATATTTTTCTATGTATAAGATATATTGTTTATTATTATAGAATATTTATAAATACTTTTTTTCAGAATTAAAACTAATATTTTTATGTTAATTATGTATTACTTTTATATGTAGATTTAATACTATATATGTTACATTAAGTAGAGTAGTCAATATGACTAGTTTTGGTATAAATAATATTATTAAGGTCTATATATGGTAAGTCCATATAGAGTAAGTTATTAATGTATATTATGTTCGTATTTCGAAAATCCATGCATCGAAACTGAGATTAGTCGATTCCAGTGATCTTATATTGCTGAAATTGACATGGTGACCGTATGGATCGACAAGATAAGATTGTTAATCTTGTGGTTGATCATCTTATCTCGATTCGCGCATCGTAGGTTTTGTTGAACAAATTACGAGATATAAACTTAATATTTAACCTAGAGTTTGTAATCCATATTATTAACAAATAGTGATCATAGAGATTAGTATAACCTAGCTCTAGGTGGTATGATTAATAAAATGGTTTATGTAACATAGGTATTACATGACTTGAAACGACCCAAGCTTTCTAGGTAGGAGTGGTTATTCATAATTGTATTTACTAAATAATGCATATTTGTTTATGATTTAGGTTGGTAGATATTGTACGGAGTATGATTCATTAGTTCATGGATAGTCCGTGTAGACTTTGGTACTGCAGTCTCAGCACAGATTGGACAAAACTCTAGGCAAGTATACCTTGCCTACTTGTACAGTTTATTTTATGCATTTCTATACTGTTATTTCTTTTCAGTCATATTTCATTACCTACTTCATGATACTGCTATTTTCTTATTTTACGTGCACGTTTCCTATTTGTTCTCTATCTGTCATTCTATATTTTTTATGAATATCATGACCATACTTGCTAGTCCTTAGTCTTCATTCCATTTGAGTTATATTGACCTGTAGCCAAGATCACTTGCTAGTCATTGACCCATGTTATCTCTCGATCGGGAGCGTCCTATGGCGTTACGGTATAGAGACTCATTATCGACCTGTTACTCGACCTCTAGATCGGGAGCGTCCCATTGCGTTACGGTACTAGAGACTTGTTATTGACTTATTATTCCCCGTCTCTAGGACCGGGAGTGTCCCATGGCATTACGGTAGTAGAGGTTTATCTTTTATCTCGAGATCGGGAGCATCCCATGGCGTTACGGGATTGAGACGTCCTTGTTGATTTTTTTATGTCTTACTTTTCTCTCTTTCTATGCATGTTATTTACTATTACATTAGGCTTGTATATTATGTATCTTGCTACATCTCTCTGAGGACCTGGTGATCTCTCCAGGTTATTGCTGGTTTTTCTTCCAGGTATTATTTGAGACTGCTAGAATAGAAGGATAGATTTGTGGGCGATGATATCTCCCGTATTCAGGTATCGATAGTGGTATGTTTATCATTCTTTCGTCTTTTATATTTCATGATGACATCTTCAGCTGTATAACCTAGTTTTACGAGCTTACTTTCTGTTATGAGCTTGTTCAGATGATTGTATTAAGGTCTGACCAACCTTACTACGAATTATCTATTCTTATATTTATATTCAAGTAGCACTAGTGTATTATTGTTTGATCAGAATTAATGTACTAGTTCCTACTTGAGATTATTATCTGTGGATTGAGATATAGTTGACTTGCCATTTTATACCCAATATAGACAGCTTATACGTATTCGAGCTGGACTGGAGTCCACTTGATACGTAGCTGGCATGTATACGTATTCTAGCCCTACGTATTTTGGGACTGGGGCATTACAGAGGTATCAAGAGGAGTAAGTACTCGTTCATCTGTTAGAGATTCTATAGCTAGCACTACTTTTATATCTCAAATAGAACCTAAAAATATTTTAGAAGCTTTTTTGATGAATTTTGGATATCTGCAATGCAAGAAGAACTCAACCAATTCGAAAGAAATCAGGTTTGGGAACTTGTTCCTAAACCTGTTGACCATTCGATCATTGGTACTCGATGGGTCTTTCATAATAAAGTTAATGACGACGGTTAAGTCACACATAACAAAGTATGTCTCGTAGCTCAAGGATACAACCAGGAGGAAGGTATCCTACGATGAGACTTACGCTCCTATTGCATGGCTTGAATCAATCTGCATGCTTTGTGCCTTTGCAAATTTCCAAAACTTCAAACTCTTTCAAAAGGATATCAAAAGTGCTTTTCTCAATGGTTTTATTAAAGAAAAAGTTTTCGTAAAACAACCACCTAGTTTTGAAAACTATAAATTTCTTGATCATATTTTCAAGCTTAAGAAAGCTTTTTATGGCCTCAAATAAGCCCCTCGCTCTTGGTATGAATGCCTAAAAATATTCTTACTTGAAAAAGGTTTTTCCAAAGGGAAGATTGACATGATGCTTTTTATAAAATCAATTGATGACACAATTCTATTTGTGCAAATTTATGTAGATAACATTATCTTTGGGTCTACTAATGAGGCATTATGCCATGATTTTTCTAAATGTATGCAGAATGAGTTTGAGATGAGCATGATGGGGGAACTTAACTACTTTCTTGGATTGCAAGTCAAACAAAACTCACAAGGGGTTTTCATCAGTCAATCAAAGTATACAAAGGACATGCTGAAGAAATTTGATCTTGACAACATCAAACCAATCAGCACTCCAATGGCTACAGCAATAAAATTAGAACTTGATGAAAGCGACAAACCAGTCGACCAACATAAGTATCAAGGTATGATTGATAGTTTACTCTATCTAACTGCTAGTCGCCCTGATATAATGTTTAGTGTTTGCCTATGTGCTCTTTATCAAGCCAATCCTAAAGAATCACACATAAGCGCAGTTAAGCGTATCTTTCGATACCTTAAAGGCACTGTTATAGTGGGCTTGTGGTATCCCAAAACCACATCCTTTGACCTAATTGGTTATCCGGATGCTGATTTTGTTGGATGCAAAGTTGACCATAAAAGTACCAGCGGTACGTGTCACTTATTAGCAAAGCTTTAGTCTCTTGGTTTAGTAAGAAGCAAAACTCTGTCGCACTATCTACAACCGAAGCTGAATACATAGTTGCAGGACGTTGTTGTGCTCAGATTTTGTGGATGAAGCAAACCATAGCAGACTATAATCTATCTTTTCAGTACATTCCCATATTCTGTGATAATACTAGTGCCATTAACTTGACTAATAATCCATTATATCACTCACGCACTAAGCATATAGAAATACGACACCACTTTTTAAAAGATCATCAATTACAAAAAGATATTAATATAGAATTCAATGACACTGATCATCAGATAGCAGACTTTTTTACTAAATCACTTGCCGAAGAGCGTTTTAACTTTCTTCGTCGAGAATTGGAAATCTTGGATGAAAATGCCATACAATAAATCTTACCTACGCAAATACTTGTTAAATCAAAATTCACATATGTTGTATTATTTTTGGTACAAGCCGAAAGGGTCCTTCTATCAACCAAGCGTAAAAGCCTCAGCGACACTGTGCCAAGTGTGTTCGGACTACCGCTAGTTGGAAATCGATATATCCCTACAGCTAACCTGAGACGATTTACATATACTGAATAATGATTCACAAGTATGTCGCATGTTCTACTTATTTTGTGGCCAATAAAAACTACTATTTTTTCAATTCTAGACTATCTTTCTTACTGTTATTATCATTGTTTCCTCATGGCTTAAACTGTCTGGAGTTCTGGATCCACATGGACCGAACTCGGGCCGAATTCGGTCTATGATCGAACTCGGTTTGGTCGATTCCAGAACCTTCGGCCATTGAAGGTCGTCATATCTACTTGATCAACACCCTCATTTTTTTTAGTACAGCGGGCCCTACTTGACATATAACCGAATTGTCATGACCCGCACCTGGTTTAGGGTCATGAGTACGTGGGTACGTCCAGCTACGTCGTATTATCGACGGTAGAATGCTGTATAGGTCATCTGTAATATCTAACATCTAACAGATATGGAATAACCTGTCATCTTCGCACGGAGGAATAATATAACATCTAGAACATAAATGTAAACAGAGACATCTAAGGAAGATGATAGCACGAATAGAAAGAAGATGGAATGATAAAACAAAGTCTAATGTCATAATTCAAATACAACAGAGTCTAAAAGTCTACAAGTAAGTACATAACCCAAACAATATAACAAGTCTCAAAAATATCAAAACTGGAGATATGTCTACAATAGTGATACCATCTAACTAATACCCACCTAGGAAGGCTATGCTACTCTGTCGGAGATCAACTCCTTGGGTCTCCGGAGCACAGTAATAAGTAGGACATGTATCTGCGAGCTCTTCAACTGAAAAATATATCCAATCAGGATGGAACGAGCATACCTCCTCAAGCAATCCCAAATAAATAACAAAGACTATAAAACAATTATACTTGATGAATCATGGAAGTTGAGGCAGGTAATCAAATAAATAGTTTAGAGCAAGGTAAGTAAGTACAGTAAATCAGGAGAGCATGGCAATGAAGACTGTAAATGGAACTAGCTAACTATAACATAGTGATACGAGTCCAATCTTTAAAACATGAGACAATGTGATTATAGTACAAGACACTAATCCAGTATGTTTTAAAATATTGTTCTTATCATGTAAATGGGTAGCGAGTAAATACGGCACACCGCATGCTTGGCAAGTATACAACGGCTATCTTTCTTGTTTAGACGAGTAATATAACACATCGCATGCTCGGCCAAGCGGCGACGGCTATCTTTCTTGTTTAGACGAGTAATAAGGCAAATCACACGCTCAGCCAAGCGGCGACGGCTATCTTTCTTGTTTAGACGAGTAATACGGAACACCGTACGTTCGATCAAGCGGTGACGGCTATCTTTCTTGTTTAGCCGAGTAATACAACACATCGCACGCTCGGCCAAGCCGCGACAGCTATCTTTCTTGTAGTGATGGTTCTTGTATGATTTGAATAATTTATACTTATAGGTGTTTTGAGAAGGTGGTTCTTGTGAGTGGTTCGAGTAATAGAGGTTAGTCGAGTCAAATACATGTGTTGTGAATGAATGAATCCAGAATACCAATACGTGTTGTGACAGAGAATCAAATAGAACTATACTAGAACTGAATCACAGTAATCATCAAATAAATGAAAAAAAACTATCAGAGAATGTACTCTCATGATATCATGAGCAACAACTGAGGATCAATATCCGAACCGATGTCACAAAGACCTAATATGAATTTACAGAGTTATTTGGTGTTCTAGAGTAAATAATACATTTAAATACATTAATTATATATTTCTAGGCCCTTTCTACGTCATGGAAGATAAACTAGGTCAAAGCTAGTCAAACTAGGTCATACCAGTCTCTATAATCATTATTCCTAATAATATGATTTACAAGTTGTAAGACATTAAAATATCAAGTTTGCACCTCGTTATTCGTATATCGAAATCTACGACACGCAAATCGAGACAAGACGATCAACCGTAAGGTTAACAATTATCTTAGCGATCCATATGGTCATCTTGCCAATTCCAGCGATATAAGATCACTGGGATCGACTGATCTTAATTTAGACGCACGGATTTTAAAATAAAAACATAATAAGACTTAATTATAATTATTGGTGATACGTAAAGAAAAAATCTACGAATATATCGTCGGATGATAAAATAAACATCACCAACGTGTCCAGAATGGTCAAATTAGCTAGAATAGCATACCCATAAGTCCAATTTATAATTTTGGGTCAAAATGGTAATTTTGGGTCAAAATGATGTCCGTCGTTGGACCCACTTTGCACCGAAAAGTGTGCAAGGATAAAAGTCTACTAAACCTAGCAAATTATTGTAGACACTTACAAAAAAGAGAAGAATCACTATCTTTTCTTACTAGCGCAAGGCACTACAAATCGAGTACATCTGAGAGATCCTAGACTGAGAATCCTCCAATACAAAAAAAATTCTGGAAAATGGGACGATGGAGATCGAACGGCAATTGCTCCTTTACTCCGTTGACACTCCGATTTACAAAAGTGAAAGAAACTAAGAAAATTGCTAACTCTCGACTTACTGGCAAGAAAGGCAGCAATTTGGCTCCGAAATGCTCTCTGTTCTCTCCTTTTGAAGAGGCACATGCCCTCTATTTATAGTCATTTTACACTGAAATGGCTGTTATGTGCACACAAGTGGAAAATATACTGATTCCACTGTAGGCGTATAGTGTCCCTTTGGGCGCATAGGACATAGGCGCATAAAGACTGCATGATCGTGGGTAGATCGTGGCTGCATGCTTCAATGCACGACTGCTCGTGGAGACTGACGTGGCCGCATGCCTCGGCCCATGAATAATCGTGGGTAGATCGTGGCTGCATGCTTCAATGCACGACTGCTCGTAGAGACTGACGTGGCCGCATGCCTCGGCCTATGAATGATTGTGGGTGTTGACCGAGTTGTAGGGTTGTCTCTGCCTTGGGCGAATAGTGCTGGGAGCAGACTATGCGCCCATACTTGGGCACATGATTTAGTATATGAAGCAGTTTTCTGTGGGCGCATAGCCCCCTTTATTATGTGGGCGCATAACAGCTCCTTCATGTGGGCGCATAGTCCTTCATTTTCATATTTCTACAATACCCCCTTCAAAGTTTTTGATACTCGAACGAGTTCAGAATACTTTGAAAGAAGCATGGGAGACTTTCTACAGCTTTATGGGCGCATGACGGATCATCTTCTTGGGCACATGATGGATCATCATCTTGGGCGCATAAATGTTGCCAGGCTGTCAAATATGGTTGTTAAAAAAATATCTGAATCGACAGATTCGTTGGAACAGAATTAGAAGAGGTCTACTCTTTGTGTGATGTCTATACGTAGCCCACGTCAGCAGAATGTGGGTGTATAATGCCCAATATTTGAATTTGTATGGGCGCATAGCTATGTGGGCGCATAGCCATGTGGGCGCATAATTCCTTTCTTTGCCTTTAAATAGGCCCGAGGAGAGAGAAAAATCATTCTCTCCTTTTTTCAGAAATTTCCAAGAGTTTTTTTTTCTTTTTCTCTTTCTCGTGAAATCATGTCTCCCAAGGCTGCTTCGACTCCCAAGACGTCCGCGAAGGGTAAGGAGGCTGCAGTGAGTGGTTCTCCTCCTTTGGCAACGTCTTCACTAGTCCAAGACCCCATTCTGGGTGAGGCGATGTCCTTAAAACAAAGTCCAGAGCGTTAATTTGCGACGCACGGACTGATCTCTGCTTGGGCGCATAGCTATTGATATGCGCCTAAAGCAACCTTCCTCTGTCTAGCATTTTTATGCGCCCACAGAGTCATGCGCAAACATACTTGTTGCTTTTGTCTGTAACATGTTATGCGTCCATACAGAAACTTTCTGTGTTCAAGAAGGAATTCTATGCGCCCAAAGCCACTGTGGGCGCATAACTCATAGGCACATAGAAAGTTTTTCCATGACTTAGTCATTTTCTGACTTTTTGTTCTGTTTTTGCAGTTGACATAGTTGTCCCAGCTATTGGTGGGATTCCTCTCAGCTCTGCCCGTCAGTGTAATGCTACAGTCCCAAAATACTTAGGATTAAGTACGTATCCATGCCAGCTGTACACATACGAAGTATACTCCAATATATGGAAACCTCGCACGTGTACATAAGTTGTGAAATACAGTAAACTATGATAACTAAATCTCATCCACAAAAATTAAAAGAATAGTAATATGAATCAACTCAATAAATTGCCATTCATACATGCAGTTGGGCGGAGACAAATCTACTACCAACTATTTTAAATGAAATAAAATGTACAAAGGAATGATCGAAAAAAATGGCAAGACAAACCAAGATTAATCATTTTCGAAGGAATGAAGAAGATCACGGCCATGGCAAGAACACCTGCGAAAAGTCACAAAGCACACACCTGGAAAGATCACCAGGTCCTCAGAGGGACGTAACAAGATACATAAAGAATATGTCACATAACTGAATATATATAACATGTCGTCAATCATAAGTAAAGTAAAATAGTCCCAATTGTAACAAGATCCAATATCTCATCATCGAAACAGTAGACTACCCCTACAACCAAACAAGGACAAGGGGTAGTACACTATACCGTGATGCGATATTGTCCCAAGCTACTAATGGAACGGGGGTGATATGACATTGACGAGGGTTACCTAACCATTCTAATGTGTTTATGCAGTTAAGAACAAACCTTCAACGCACGGACACTCTGGCTTAGGTGCAAAAAACTCAGGTATGGTCCTATCAGGATACCAGGGACCTCAAAACATAACATTCCTCGAATGTCAGAGGCCAGCAGGAAATCAGGTATCAGGATCCAGGACCGTATCTCCAGCGGAGATAACTGGCAATAATAGGAAAGTGCATATGTGGCCCATAGGTTAAGAAACTGTTCTTCCCATCCAATGCTTAGTAGAGTCACATCCATGACTCATATACCTCTACTAATTGCCAAGTCTCCTAACATGTCTCTATTAGCAGTTAGCCCTAACGCATGCGCACCGGTGATCAGCCATCACGCAAGTACCTCTACATACTACACATCTCACACATACCTCATGGTACCACTGTGTCAAGGTTTATGTTATACACTACAAATGGTAGTCCCTTAACTCTAGGTCCATATGCAATCAAAGGATAATATATATAAGTAAAGCTAATATCACTGAGCAAGCAATAAATCAGGAACTGTAATAATGGTACAGCTACAAGAACTGGAAATAAGTAAACAGTGATATGCAATAATAAAATACAGACTAAATATAAGCAGTAAATATGGCAAGGTATCTTGCCTGATGTCCGAATGAGGTAAGATGACGTCCTGGCGTCGAATCAACAACAGCGCACAAAGGGAAAGGTGTAGGAACAACTTCGGATGCTGAAAATAGTCTATTATCTAATTATAATTAATACTGCACCTATTATATTTATTTAATAGATTCTAAAATTAGGGTATGGCATTGGTTTTCGTATCAGCTTTCCAAAAAACTAAACGGATCGCATTTTCGTTTCCGAAATCTCCCGAAATCGCAAAAATACTGAAACACATTTATTTTTTGGAAACTAGACAAATTTTGTCTATTACAATATGTTTCTGGAAAGCTTACCTCGATACGCTTCTTTTAAAAAAAAATTGGAGGCGAAACGGAGTTTGGAGCTAGGAGATATTGTCGTTCCAAGTTGCTCTTGCTACTAAAAAGCGGGGCTGAATTCTGATGACGAATTTTTTAGTTTCTATTAGACTAAAAATAATTTTGAATTATGGTTGATAGGAAGGGAATGTATAGGGTATATATAGGTACTTATTTCATATTTACCTTCTAAACTAGATAGGATTTGATTTAAATTGATAGGAGTTACTTTGTTATGATATAATATAGATAGAGATGCTTTTCTATTAGACTTAGGATTATGATTAACTTAAAATATAGTTCATATTTATCTAAATTATCTATAACATTATTTAAAATTACTATAGATAATAAATAGAGTTAATATTTATTTAAACAACCTTTATCTAATCTCATTTATACAAGCTGAAATATTTAATAATAAATTGACATTTATTCTATATTACGTAAATAGTGTACAATATAAGTAACATGTAAAAAGTAATAAAAGTTATGAAATAAATCCTAAAATTTTGCAAAAAATTTTATAATATAGTTTAAATCCTTAATGTACTAGAAAAATAGCCTTATATATTTTTATACTAAATTCACTAATAAGAACTATACTAAATATATGTAAAATAATACAAATTATATAATAAGTCAATAAATAGTTATTTAAAAATCCAAAAATTCTATAAATATTTATTTTGAAAAATCAGGGAGTTTACAAAAGTTTTATCTAGATAAGGACTAAGAAGAGTTTTAATTCCCCTTAGATTTTCCATTATTTAATTCAAATTGATTTAAAAGTAACTCAATCAAATATAATCCAATGTAGATAGATTCTATCTTTAATTCAAACTGTATTTAAATAACTTAATAATTTTTTTCAACTTAAATCACCATAATTAATTACATATTAAATCAACCCATATTTAATATACCTTTTTCGAAATAATATATTAATGATAATAATTAATTTCAAAAATACAAATATATATACACTTGCATGCAAAAATAATACTTACATAAAACACAGTTTTTCTAAATTACTAGTTATACTTGTACAATAAAATAAAATGGCCTTTTTTAAATAAAAATAAAGTTTGGCAATTCTCGACGCGACGCATTTATAACTTCGAGCAATATAAAATATTTATCGTATATTATTTTGAATTTTTTTACATCTATATGATTAAAACGTTTTATAAAAATATGTACTTCGTACTTATTCGCACTTGACGAGAAATTTACGAAACGCAAACTCGTACGCGACGTACAAATACGAAGTACAAAAATCAATACCATATTTATTAAAAAAAATCGTAGTAGAAATTTAGGGGTTTTACATCCTATCCAACTTACAAGAATTTTGTCCTCGATATTTAGGAATAGCTAGGGTAGGGGAGATAGAAAGAGTTCATCAATTCCAAAATATGATTAAATTTTTGGATGAGGCGAACAAACAACGTTCGACACAAACATGCATTGGAAGATCGTGATTTTGATATCTACAAAAATACATCTTGGTTATGGAATTGAAGAAGGGTCGCTAGTTAAGGTAATAAAATTATGATAACACGAATTAGAGAATAGAAAGGAATTAAGTAGGCCAAAGAGAATAATTTAGACATTTACGAGAGATGGTTTCTTGAGCGAATATAGTCGTCTAGGCTTAAGGTATGGTTAAGGAAATGTTTTGAAACATTTTCAAGTTTCAAGAACGATTAGAAGGTTGTGATAATGAATCTAGGGTAGAGGAAAAAGGTAACTCAAGACGGGGATATAGTCACATTGGTTGGTCAGTGGTTAACTATCTTGGCAATAGATGGTGGGCAACTAAGGGGATATCAAGTACGAGTGTTTATCTTTCTAATATAGGCGAAAGACAAAAATAATAAAGAGTTCAAAGAAGATATTATCGAATACGAATAAGTGGTTCAAAGACGACTGAAAATTTTCAAAAAAAATTGCCAAGGTAGTCGCGGATGGAATTCTAGAGGCCAAGTTTAACTATGTCTCCATCCACGTCGAACAATATATAAAAAGCGAACCAAAGTGCACTAGGTTGATCAGACCATCATGCACCGGTTCTGATTAGACAATATATTATTGGGCATCCCCGATAACACATATGTCATGAACAAGCTCGATAAAAGAATAAGCTTGCAAAACTAAGGCTAAATTAGCATCATAAGATAGTCAAAATATAAGTAAGGAATACTAATGAAGGAAATTAAATAGTCGAAGATCCATTAAAATCTAAGTCTTGCCCGAAGTTTGGGCTTATGCAGTCGTCCTAGTGTTTTCTTATCTATGGCTTGGTTGACTAGATAAGTTATGGTCCTCTGAATTCTATAGTCCAAGTAAACTTATCAAGCAATCAAGATAAAGCACAAAGTTAAGCATTTAAGGAATTAAGTAGAACAAAATCACATATCGGATCGAAAGAATTGAGTCGAGGTTGAGTCCCTATCCTTGGTCGAAAAAATATATCGGTATCATGGTAAAGGTTATAGTCTAATCCTTATGACCCGAAAGTCATATCATAAAAATAGAGTACCAAGGGACGTGTTTGAGTGGGACATGATATACCTACATGAAGGTGAGCTCGTCTACGTCTTACATATGAAATTTTTTGGAAGGTAACAGCTAGTATTACACTCCAAATATCAAAGTCACGGTAAAGGACACAAAAGGATCTAAAATAGAAAGTAGGAGTTCATGAAGTGACAATTAATGCACAAACATTAAAGAAGATCAAGTTAAAGCATGAAATAAAATTAATTAAGGAATCTAGTAAAATAATTTAGGGACACAGTTTCCAGAGAGAAGATAGTCTCCTAGGTGGATACAGTCAAGGAACGATTAAATCATTTCTCAAATTTCAAACGGTTAGAATGTCACAATAAAAGATCTGAATTTGGAGAAAGGTCGAGTAAGTCAAAATTGAGATATAGTCACGTGGTTTGGTCGAAGAATAACTATACTTGTGTATATACAACTATCTTGGTCATGGATGGAATGTAGAGTACCTCTATCTCATTTGGGTGACCTTGTCTGCTTCTTGGTTCTCTATCAATATAAGATTTAATCCCAAAATTTGAGTTCCCAATATGTATTTCCAAGCTTGACATAAACTATGATATTCAAGCATAATCATAAAAATAATTCAAGTCTTTAATAACCCTAAGATAACCCTTTGTGTGACAAAAAATATATATATATTTTCCCTCCAATATGCACAAACTAAACTTTCTTATTCTCTAGTCTGTTGAGGTCATCCATCATAACTTTAAAAAAAATAGATTCCTCTTATCAATCTCAAAATAAGCTTTATCATATCTCTTAATAAATTTTCCACAAAATCGTAATAGTATAAATCCAAACTTTAAACTCAAGATTTAGATAATCTTATCAATCGTGAATTATGCGACAAAATTTGAAGATTTTTTTTTCACAATTGAAATATTAAACTCAAAATCTAAATAAATTTATCAATCATAGATCGTATGACACAGTTCAAAATTTAAAATTTTCCTAAAATCAATTTATATCCTCAAAAGATATGAATAGCTATAACCCAAAAATCATAAATATTTTCTAAATCTTCAAAATCAAATATTTTACTCAATCTTCTATCAATCCTTTGGTGAATACTCCTAGTAGTCTCAAGATAAAATTCTCTCTGTCCTCAAAGTTGGTAATATTGCTACTACCCAACTTAGAATTAACTAATCCTTAAGAACATACTTTTAGAAAAATAAATGCCTCTATATCTTAAATAAGACCTCAATGTATACAAATCGTGAATGTAATCCTTCTAGTCACGTGTTTGACCTATGAGCATATACTAGTGTAGTCATCTTCCTAACCGACATTAAGCACGAGAAAGTAAGTATTCACGGTAGAAAGGGGTCAAACTAGATACAATCAAAGGAGGCAAACGAGAGTTCGAAGTTTGGAGTCAAGAAAGAATGTCACGTATATGGATGAGATCCTAGACTCTAATCCTATCTGCAGGCTCACATCGGTACAATAACGTAACCGAAGTGATAAACTTGACCTGCATGGGCCACCACAAAAATATGTAATGCTCCAGTCCTAAAATACTTAGGACTAAGTATGTATCCATGCCAATTGTACACATACGAAGCATACTCTAATATATGGAAACCTCGTATGTGTACATAAGCTGTGAAATGCAGTAACCCATGATAACTAAATCTCATCCACAAAAATAAAAAAAATAGTAATATGAATCAACTCAATAAATTATCATCCATACATGTAGTTGGGCGGAGACAAATCCAATACCAACTATTTTAAATAAAATAAAATGTACAAGGAAATGATCGATAAAAATGGCAAGACAAACCAAGAGCAATCATCTTCGAAGGAATGGAGAAGATCACGGCCATGGCTAGAACACCTGCAAAAAATCATAAAGCACACTCCTGGAGAGATCACCAGGTCCTCAGAGGGACGTAACAAGATACATAAAGAATATGCCACATAACTGAATATATATAATATGTCATCAATCATAAGTAAAATAAAATAGTCCCAATTGTAACAAGATCTAATATCTCATCATCGAAATAGTAGACTACCCCTACAACCAAACAAGGACAAGGGATAGTACACTATACCATGATGCGACATCGTCCCAAGCTACTAATGGAATGGGGGTGATATGACATTGACGAGGGTTACCTAACCATTCTAATGTGTTTATGCAGTTAAGAACAAACCTTCAACGCATGGACACTCTGGCTCAGGTGTAGGAAACTCAGGTTTGGTCCCATTAGGATACCAGGGACCTCAAAGCATAACATTCCTCAAATGTCAGAGGCCAGCAGGAAATCAAGTATCATGATCCAGGACCGTATCTCCAGCGGAGATAACCGGCAACAATAGGAAAGTGCATACGTGGTCCATACGTTAAGAAACTGTTCTTCCCACCCAACGCCTAGTAGAGTCACATCCATGACTCATATACCTCTACTAATTGCCAAGTCTCCTAACATGCCTTTATTAGCAGTTAGCCCTAACGCATGCGCACCGGTGATCAGCCATCACGCAAGTACCTCTACATGCTACTCATCTCACATATACCTCGTGGTACCACTGTGTCAAGGTTTATGTTATATACTACAAATGGTAGTCCCTTAACTCTAGGTCCATATGCAATCAAAGGATAATAAGTAAAGTAAAGCTAATATCACTGAGCAAACAATAAATCAGGAACTGTAATAATGGTACAGCTAAAAGAACTGGAAGTAAGTAAAAAGTGATATACAATAATAAAAATACAGACTAAATATATGCAGTAAATATGGCAAGTTATCTTGTCTGATGTCCGAGTGAGGTAAGATGATATCCTGGCGACGAATCAACAACAGCGCACAAAGGGAAAGACGTAGGAACAACTTCGGATGCTAAAAATAGTATATTATCTAATTATAATTAGTACTGCACCTATTAAATTTATTTAATAGATTCTAAAATTAGGGTACGACATAGGTTTTCGTATCAGCTTTTCGAAAAACTAAACGGATCGCATTTTCGTTTCCGAAATCTCCCGAAATCGTAAAAATACTGAAACACGATTATTTTTGGGACACTAGATAATCAAACAGTTTTGCAGAAATCTACAAAATGAATTTTGTCTATTGAAATATGTTTCTGGAAAGCTTACCTCGATACGCTTCTTTTAAAAAACTGGAGGCAAAACGGAGTTCGAAACTAGGAGATATCGTCGTTCCAAGTTGCTCTTGCTACTAAAAAGCGGGACTGAATTCTGATGATGAATTTTTTAGTTCCTATTGGACTAAAAATAATCTTGAATTATGGTTGATAGGAAGGGAATGTATTGGGTATATATAGGTACTTATTTCAGATTTACCTCCTAAATTAGATAGGATTTGATTTAAATTGATAGTAGTTACTTTGTTATGATATAATATAGATAGGGATGCTTTCCTATTAGACTTAGGATTATGATTAACTTAAAATATAGTTCATATTTATCTAAATTATCTATAACATTTTTTAAAATTACTATAGATAATAAATAGAGTTAATATTTATTTAAACAACCTTTATCTAATCTCATTTATACAAGCTGAAATATTTAATACTAAATTGAGATTTATTCTATATTACGTAAATAGTGTACAATATAAGTAACATGTAAAAAGTAATAAAAGTTATGAAATAAATCCTAAAATTTTTTGAAAAATTGTATAATGTAGTTTAAATCCTTAATGTACTAGAAAAATAGCCTTATATATTTTTATACTAAATTCACTAATGAGCACTATACTAAATATATGTAAAATAATACAAATTATATAATAAGTAAATAAATAGTTAATTAAAAATCCAAAAATTTCATAAATATTTATTTTGAAAAATCAGGCGGTTTATAAAAGTCTTATCTAGATAAGGACTAAGAAGAGTTTTAATTCTCTTTAGATTTTCTACTATTTAATTCAAATTGATTTAAAAGTAACTCAATCAAATATAATCCAATGTAGATAGATTCTATCTCTAATTCAAACTGTATTTAAATAACTTAATTATTTTTTTCCAACTTAAATCACCATAATTAATTACATATTAAATCAACCCATATTTAATATACCTTTTTCGAAATAATATATTAATGATAATAATTAATTTCAAAAAATACAAATATATATACACTCGCATGCAAAAATAATACTTACATAAAACATAGTTTTTCTAAATTACTAGTTATATTTGTACCATAAAATAAAATGGATTTTTTTTAAAGAAAAATAAAGTTTGGCAATCCTCGGCACGACGCATTTACAACTTCAAGCAATATAAAATATTTATCGTCTATTATTTTGAAAAAAAATTTACATCTACATAATTAAAATATTTTATAAAAATATGTACTTCGCACTTATTTGCACTTGACGAGAAATTTACGAAACGCAAACTCGTACGCGACGTACAAATACGAAGTACAAAAATCAATACCATACTTATTAAAAAAATTGTAGTAGAAATTTAGGAGTTTTATAGCCAGGCTCTGGATTCAAGCCTCGTCACCGCCATGAACAGGAACGTTCAAGCTAAGATCAGCCAAAACCAGCCTTCGGTGAGGATGATCGCTATGCTTGAACAGGACAAGACGTTCTTGAAGCAGATGATGAACAATAAGAAGTTCGTGCTCGGAGGGGCACGGAGCTTCAAGAGATCGTACTTTCTGTTCGGTGACACCTGGAGTTTGAGGATGACGAGCCGAAACGTCTAAGGGACCCTCTGGTGGTCAAATTGAACGACCTAAGGATATGGTTGCCGACTATGGAACGCCAATACCCTCTGTCGGCGTTTACCGATTTAGCTGTCCGGAGACAGATAAAATAGGATATGACCCATGAACTTCATGGAGTCGTCTTTGGCAAGATCCAATTTAACTCCGGTAACCGGAAGAAAGACACCTTCAAGTGTGTCAAGGGCTCCACATCCTATTCCACGAGGGGGCTGCACCCTAGGGCCATAATAAACGACATTTCGACTGATCTTCATCCTTATGCTGCCGAGAACCTCTCCAATCTGATGATGTCGAAGAATAGGTCGTATCACGTAGGGAAGCTGCGGATGGAAGGTTGGAGGTACCCTATTCCGTTTTGGAGTGACCTTACTGAATGGGTGCTTTCAACCTGTGAAGCAACCCTGAAGGCTATCGGCCTTTTTCATGCCAGTAAAGCCACTCAATATGGCATAAAAGTGAATTGTCCTATGTTTATAGCGTTGGTGGAGTTGTACAATCATTACACCTGTACTTTTTTTACTCCGGGCGGGGAGATGAGTTTGGCTCAACATGAGATACAGGCAATATCAAAGCTGTCCTGGGGAACGGAGCCGTACAAGGAATATGTTCCTTGTGAAGAAGAGCTTTTAGACCTAGAGAAGGAAAACCCCAAGATGGTAGGAGTGTATAAAGAGTTACTCTGTCACTTCCTCATATGTCATAGGATCACAAAGAAGGGCAAGACCGAGGGGGCCATTCCCCATACGAGGTCTTAGACTAACTACGTCTTCATTAAAAAAGAAGAAGAAGACGTCCCGATCTTCTTCTCAACTCGTAAGCCCTCAATGAAATCTGAGATAGAGCAACTGATGACAGATCACGGGGCAGCAGACACCGATGATAGCGATGATCCCGAGGGAAAGTCCCTGATTTATCACTTCTTCCGGCAAGCTGAGTTCAAGTTATCGGAGAAGGCTGTGCTGACCGCTTTACTGATGACGTGGCTCCGCGACTGTGTAGTCCCTGGTAGTTCAGGGTCTATCGAGAGGATGAGCCGGGGTATAATTCTTCCGGCTGTAAGGTTGGTGTTCGGACACCGGCTCGTTCTGCTTCTTGCAATGGTCTGCGCCATCCAACGAGGTTTGTGAAACTTTACTGCAAGCGCGGTGACGCCTGATGGTAGAAGGGACTTTGCCAGGACTGAACTTTCCTTTCAATACTTGATAGGATGGATGGTCCTGCACTTTACCAGGTTAATGAATGCCGGGCTGATGGCAGACTCTTTGGCAGGAGATATCTTTCTTCGGAGGTTCAATGACGCAGACTGGGCCGTCACTGGAGTGCCTGCTTGTAGGAGGGCTTTGATCTTCCTACAGAATTATGAGTTCTTCAGAGTGTCCCCTCCATCTGGCAGTGGCCGCGCAGGCGATACTTTAGTAGATGAGGGAGCACTTACTACGAGCTTGACTCCTGGAGCATTTCGTTGGCTCCAGTCTATCAGGCCTTCTCATCTGGTGCTCAAAGATAGGCACCAGACTTTTTTGGAACCTTATCTGCCAAGTCATTTTGAATGGCAGTTTAGGTATAGTCATCTTCTTCTAGGCAACCCTAGCCCTCATCTTCAGTCGATAGAAAGCCTGATTGATGGGGCACGTGCATGTGGCTATTACAACGTCGGATGCACAGGGGCAATTTTTACTTTGCCAGAAGATAAACCTGAAACTCACCTGCTCTTTGCTGCTGCAAATTTTTATACTCAGGTCAATACCCTTAATCCTCAGTATGACCGCAAGCAGAGTTTAGTATCGGGGACTAAGCTTGCCCCCACTCTTACCGATATAGGACAAGCCCGAGCAATGAGGGGTCATAGAAGGGAAGGTACCGTACCTGCAGCAGAGCCGGCTGCAGCACTACCACGGAAGGTAGCTCTTGAAGAGCCATCTTCTACAGTACTGCAAATGGAAGATATTGAAGAGGACACTTCTCTCCCTGACCTTCCTCAAAAACAAAAAACTTCGACTAAACTGGCTCAACAGTCGACTTTTAAAAGGAAGAATAAACTTGTTGTCAGAGGTGTAAAGAAGGTCAAGGATGTGGGTGTTGGCTCGCCTCCTCCAAGAAAATCTTTCTGGCAAACTCGATGGAGTGAAACGACGTCACGGGCCGTTGCTATCCCGGAGGTAGATCCCTTTCTAGATTCCATAGCCATTTTGGTAAAACAAATACTCGTGCAGTCTTCAAATAACGCTCTCTTACCCTTACGTTTGTCCTTTGCACAGAATGTTAAAGTCGTAACCGAGGCAGGTGCCTCTTCGTCTGAAGAGGTGGACGTGACGACGGTGTCCCCCATTCGTCCTCAACCAACGGATGACCAGTCCCTCTTATGATATCTCTTTAGGAGATACGTCTGAGCTTAGGGCTCTAATAAAGGAGTTGGACGAGAGTCAATTCTAATCAGCTCACCCTCCCGTGGTTACACTATTCTTGCATCTTACTTCGGATGAGATTTTTTGACTTCAATTTTGTGTACTTCTCATGAGGCTGACTTCCGTCGTGTATTCCCTTGTAGATGAAAAGAGGGAACAAAGTACAGAGGCTGTCCCAGACACTAGGGCAAGACAAGAAGTTGCCCCCGGTTCTCCTAGGGTAGTCGGTACAGAAGGTTTTGTCAGTAAACTGGCACTGGTTGTTGAAAAAGTAGTTGAACGACGCATTGAGACGGCCGCTATTGAATCTGCTCTGGGTCCAGCTGGGGCCGTAGAAGACAAGCAACCTGCATCTGTTTCGGCTGAAGTTGACATTGAGCGACCTGGGTCTGCTCTTGTTTCCCTAGCTCAAGTTGACATTGAGCAGGCAGGAGGTATGAAATTACAACTATTTTACACTCTTTAAGTTTTTTTTCCCGTTACTGATATGTATATTACTTTATTGTCAGGTTCGGCTTCTTCCCAAGTATCTCTTCCTGGGGCAGAAGATTCCCATCAAGCTATCTCTCAAACGACTTCCTCTAAAGATGATAAAATGCCTCAGGAAGTCATAAAAGCTTTCTACTCTATCCTGAAAGTGAAGCTTCCTGGAGTCTTGAACCAGAATGCCACCTTCGGGCCTATAAAGGCTATTGCTAAATGCCAGGTGGCGCTCCTTGAAAGCATTCTTGGTTTCGAGGAGCGGGCAAATGCTTTAAAAAAAGTCTTTGCTGACTTGGAAGACCGAGGCCAGATTTCGTGAAGCCAGTCGACGAAGCCCGGCCTCGATGTTTCTTGAAGAAGACGCAGCTTTGGTTGCGGCTATTGAAGATGAGGAGGCTACTTTCCAAGCGAGAAAGGAAGCCTTGGCTAAAGAGATTAGTGAGCTGGCAGATCAATATGAACAGTTCAATGCTGTAAGCCAAGCTCGTATTTCTTCGAAGAACAAGCTGGCCGCCCAGATCACCGAAAAGTACAATCAGATTATGCGGCTTCATAAGAAGACTGCCCAGCTAGAGACCAACTTAAGAGCGGTTGTGTCTGAACAGGAGGACTATACAGCTCAGGATGTTGTGACTGTCATAACTTCAGACCAATTGAAAGAGCAGCTGGTAAAGTTGGAGGAGGAGCATGCAAGACTAGTTCCCTTCAGGGATGAGACTACTCGGCAGGAAGAAGTGCGTCGTCATGTTCTTGTCAAATCACAAGCTGAAGTCACGGCTTTGAGGGATAGCATCAATCAATTATGTATCCTTTAAGTCTTCTTCTTTGTAATTGGCTCATTTAGCCGTAAAACTCTTATATCCTGCTTTTTTTAGAACAATTCAATGAATAATCTTTTGGCTTTCTGAACTCATGAATGTGGTTTGTGAAATATCATAACTAGAGGTAATATAGATGTAGTAGAGATATTTCTGGTAGATATTCCGCTGGGGAATTGGATGTGGACTCATTACCCGTTTTATATTCAAGGTTCTTGAATATAGATAATAAGTTGAAAGAAGCTGCTAATAGAGATAATATGGACGTAATAGCAGAGAATGTTTTAAATCTCGACTAGAGATAATATGGACGTGGACGGGTATAAAACATTTAAGTAGGAGTCACTAAATAATTTAGAGGTCATATAGACGTAATTATTTCTGATGAGTATTTTGCTCAGAGGTTATATGGACGTGGCAAAACATTTCTTAATTATCTTATGGCGGAATAATTATCAAAAAATAGTTCAGAGGTAATACGGACGTAACCGTTTTTTTAAGATCGAGTTTGGACAGAGTTCAAACGAAGATAATGTTTAGAGGATCCATTATCCATAGCATATTCAAGACTCTTGAAATACGGATAATAGTTAGACGATTCTCTGAATCACATAAACATCATACTGTATATTTACATGATTAAAGTAGGATATCTGTGAACGCTGAAGGTTACACATAATATTTCTTCAGGAACTTGCCGTTGATTGGCATCATAAGCAATCAACTTACTGGCTAAGGCTACTCGAAGAGAGAAAATCTGGATTTCTAGGGGAAGAACTGCTTCACTTCCATAGACCAGAGAGAACGATGTACTTCCTGTTGGAGTCCGAACTGTTGTGTGGTAGGCCCAGAGGCATTCATCGAGCTTCTCATGCCAATCGCACTTGTTTGAAGATACGAATTTCTTGAGAAGTTTGATGATAGTCTTGTTGAAGGCTTCTGCTAATCCATTAGCTGCTGGATTGTAAGCGGTAGAAGCTATATTATGAATTCGATTCTTATCGCAGAACCGATAAAATGCATGGCTCACAAATTGAGGTCCATTATCATGGATGATCCTGCAAGGTAGGCCAAAACAATAGATAACGTGATGTTTGACAAAACTAATCACATTCGATGTCTTTACTTCAATGAGCGGTATATATTTCGTCCATTTGGAGAAGTAATCGGTTATAGCCAGGATAAATCGATGTCCTCTGGAGGATGGCGTGCTAATTGGGCCGATGACGTCCATACCCCAGGCTTCAAAAGGCCAAGATGCCACCGTCGGGCATAGAAACTCTGAAGGTTGGTGAATAAAATCAGTGTAGAATTGATAAGCCCTACACTTCTTTTCATATTCAACAACATCTACTATCATTGTGGGCCAATAATAACCTATTCGTCTGAGGTGATCTTGTAATTTGGGGCCTAGTTGGTGTGCACCATAAATTCCGTCGTGAGCCTCACATAGTGCATGTTTGGCTTCTGTGTATGATAAACATCGTAATAGTAACCCATCGTAAGAACGTCGGTACAACATTTTGGTAGCTATATCATAGTAAAATCTGAGGATCACCATTGGATAGACATTGCTTCCTTCGGGTCATCAGGGAGGATTCCGTAGACAGCGTAGTCAATGAAAGGAAATCTCTAGTCTTTGATGTCGACGTTCGTCTCTGCTGCATAGCTGTGATGATTATGCAAGGCATCTTTCGCACAGAATAACTCTCGACCAGATACTGTGATCGAATGCTGAGTATTAATAGGAACGATAAAGGAAGCAGCCAGACCGGCTAAAGCATCTGCTTCTATATTATGTAATCGAGGTACGTGCTTGATGAAGAATCCAGCGAAGGTAGAAGCCAACTCAATCGTCGCTTTGTGATATGGGATGAGATCTTCATGACGAACTTTATATTCCCCTCGAACCTGACTAACTATTAGCTTAGAATCACCATAAGCTTCAAGATAGTCAACTCCCAGTTATTTTGCCAGTTGAAGGCCAATCAGTAGGGTATTATATTCGGCCACATTGTTGGTGCAAGGCTCCACGAGAGAATACGCATGGTGTATAATCAGATGATCGGGTGAAACAAGTACGATCTATACTGCGACCACAATATTTCTTTTAGGTCCTGTTCTTGACGCACCGTTAAAGAACATTCGCCAAATAGGGATTTTCTCAGTTATAGTGTTAGACTCAACCACTTCATCTGGGATTTTATCATAGAGTTTGGAAGATTCTGGCACTGGATGAGCTGCTAAGAAATCAGCTAATGCTTGGCCTTTTACTGCCTTCTGAGGAACGAACAGCATATCGTATGAAGTCAACAGCATTGCCCATGTAGCTAAACGGGAATTAAAAGAACCCGGTTTAGTCATGAGTATTCTAGAGGATTGACTCTAGATATGATATGGATAGTCTGTACAGACACATAGTGACGTGTCTTCTGGATAGCAAATACCAGTGCAAGATATTCTTTTTCAACAGGTGTGTATCTGTGTTCGGCATCAACCATCATGCAACTGAGATAATAGATTGTCTATTCATGATCACCTTTATTCTTCTGAGCTAATAAGGCACCAAACGAATGATCCATAGTATGAACATATAACAAGAAAGGCTTTCCGACTATCGGAGCCACCAATACTGGAGGGCTTGTGAGATACTTTTTGATGTCGTCAAATGCGTGCTGACATTGTACAGTCCAGACGAAAGATACTCCTTTCTTCATAAGCTGAGTAAATGGTTGACACCAGAAAGATTTGAAATAAATCGTCTGATGTAGACTAACAAAACCAAGAAACTTGTCGCTGGAGACTCCCACAAAAGACTTGGTTGGATTCATCTTGAGTTGGTGTGTACGCATCAGTTCGAACACCGTTATTAAATCTTGGAGGTGGTTACCCTTGAGACAACTTTTAACTGCAATTTTATCTATATAGCATTCTACTGTTTTGTGCAAGTGATCACAAAAAATTGTGTTTATAGCTCGCTGGTATGTTACACCGGCATTTTTCAATCTGAAGGGCATCACCGTATAGCAGTATACCCCCAACAGTGTTCGAAAAGATGTGTGTTTCTCATCATCGAGGAACATCTTGATCTGGTTGTAGCCTAAGAACCCATCCATGAAGGACATTCGCTCAAAGCCACAAGTATTGTCGATCATTACGTCGGTGATCGGTAGAGAGAACTCATCTTTTGGGCATACAGAGTTCAAATTATGGTAATCAATACAGACTCAAACTTTACCGTTCTTTTTTATGACCGGAACAATGTTAGCGACCCAATCAGGGTGTTGTTCTTCGCGAATGAAACCACTTGAAATAAGCTTTTTGACTTCACTTTCGATGGCCTCCATAATATTTGGTCAGAACCGCCGTTGCTGCTGCTTCACTGGCTTAGCTTTAGATGAGATATTTAGGCGATGCATAGCAACTTTAGGGTCTAAGCCTGGCATGTCTTCATAGCTCCATGCAAAGAAATTGATATATTCTCTTATAAGCTGTATAAGAGATTGTCGTTCTTCACCAGACAGACTTTTGCTGATAAAGATTGGTTTAGGACATGATTTATCTCCTAAATTAACTTGGATGACTTTGTCTTCAGTAGGTGCTTCACATTGTTTGAAATGCAACTCCCACCTGGTGTCCATCTTTTGAGTGCATTGTTCGAGCTCGATTTATTGGACATCTTCTGCAATTTGGTCAACTAACACCATGTTGACGAATAGAGTTGCTTTGATCATGTCTCCAATGCTGGAGTCTGAATCCCAGAGGCATGAATCAGAAGAAAGAGAACAATGATTAACTTCAACGTCTGATCTTTCAAGAGTTGTTGGAGGAGTAACATAACCCAAGCCAACACTGTTTCATTGATAATAGTTCTCGGGTTTGCCGGGAGAAGCAAAGTTACGTATTTTCAATCGTCGTCCTTTACCGTGGTTTAGTCCCTAGTCACTTTTTATATCATATCTTATGTTCTGGATGATATTTTTAGCCTGCCAACTATATCGGTAAAGCTGTATTGTACCTGAATCATAGTCAGCTTCGGTGTTGTAATTGGGAGTAGTAAAGTCCTGAATGAACTTTTTTCGCCAATTCTTCGACCGAAGATGATTAGTTCTTCACCCTTTTTTCTCACTGGAATGATGAAGTAGTGGATATCCTCTGGCCAGACTATTTCTCGCAGACGGGATATCGTGACCGGCATGCAGAGATGTGGTCTTATGCCATGCTCTAAGGCACCAGAGTAATTCAAAAATAAACCATTACTCAGAAAATATGCAAGTTTTTCTTCAAGGATAACATCATCCACTAAAGGTACATTATTTTGAGTATTCATATACTCATTAAGGGCGTCATCATCCGGGCCAGGAGTCACAGACTTGGTCAAGTTCACTACGTACGGTAACTCATCAAGATTGAGAGGATAGGCTTCAGCAGGTTTCACCCGAGTTGTTTTGTAGAGAGTGATGGTCAATGGTGCGGCAACATCAAGACGCTTCTTTTGACCCAGATTGTGAGAGGCTTTGAAGTACTTTGTGGAGTAGTACGTCCTTTAACTCGGATAACCAGGGAACCGTCACTGGCGGATGAATTAACTTCAGCTTTATCGTCGGTTTCGTTGTCGTCATCCTTGGGAGGTTGAGATTGATAGAGTACCGAATCTCCATAGTAGGCTTTAATACCCTTTAAAGGATCGACATCGACAAATTCTGTCTTCACGATGCCATCACTGTTGACGTACTTAAAGCACTGGTGAAGGGTAGAAGGAACAATCATGTTCTCGTGTATCCACGGACGTCCTAACAAGACGTTATAGGATACATTGGCATCGATTACATAGCAAGCAACCTCTGTCCGAAGATCACCAATCTGGCACTTGAGATGGATCTTGCCCAGCGGGTGACTTCTTCCAGCATTGAAAGCCATGATAGTTGTATTGGTTGCAGACAGCGTGTGCAAAGGGATCCCTAGAATTTGGAGTAAACTTCTAGGGATGATGCTAAAGGAGGAACCTGGATCGATTTGCATCCGATCTACCTTAATCGCCCTGATATACGCTGTATAGTACAAAGGTCTATCATGATGATTATTTTTTAGTAGTGTGTCCTCTTATGAAAAGGTGATGTTGGGAACCACTTCCATAGTGTTGTGGCAATGAGGACAAGAGATCGAATCTTCAGCGGGACCTTTGAGTTCAGCGAGATAAGAGTCAGCATGTAGTAATGCCTCACTTAAAGCTTTACGCGTCTCTTTGGAGAGTCGCGGTAGATCGAATAATGACAATCTGGCAAGTGTATTGGCCAGTTGTGCCAGTATGTTAAAGTTGTAAGGCCGATCCATGCCATGAGGAGCTGGTGACTTCAAAGATTTGCCATATCGAATCTCCTTCTGCTTAGCTTTGTCGGCAGTTGAGGACTTAGACGGACCAGCTTCTTAACTTGTGGGGGCAGCAGGAGCTTGAAAAGGCATTACATCCTCTTGTGCGGGGTCATAAGTCCGCAGGTATGTCTTGTCGGATCGTGTCTCACCAGATAGGACTTCATAAATAGAAGAGGACACCATATGGCATGGCTTGTATTTCTTGCCCCTCTTTGCTTTAGAAGACACTACCCTCTGCTTTATTTCTTGCACAAGGTCGGGATGGACCCACATAATCTTACCACGCACTGTCGTGAGTGGCACCAGAGTTGATGTTGAATCGCGAGCTGGCGGCAGGTTGACGACTTCCATTATTGCCTTGGGAATTGGAACTATGCCGTCTGGAACTTCTGTGTTAGAAAAGTCACCAAATTGAAGAGAGATTATGTTAGAAGACACGACCTTGTCTTCAGCGTCGAGGTTGATAACTTGGCTGTCAATGAGCTGTTGTATCTTCCTCTTCAAGATGATGTAATCCTTGGTAGAATGGTATATGTACTGATGATAGAGACAGTACTTGGGTCGCTGAGTCGGCTTGCCTCTTCAGGACATCGTGGTGGAGGTAATACCAGTTTATTACCCTTCATCAACGTGTTGAAAATTGTAATAATGTCATCCTCATCAAAGGAAAAAGTCTTCTTGGGTCTGTCAGGAGCACTCTGAGAATTGGGAGCTCCCTCGGAAGTGTCAACCTTCAAGACTTTTTTTCCTTTACCCCCACGGATAGGGATAGTTTGGGGGTGCTTACCTTTGTCTTCAAATTTGGGTGTCTTCAACCCAGTAGTTCCAGATTAGGAACGTCATTTTCAGCAGCATCAGCAGCCCCGATGAAAGTGGGCCATGTATCATACTTATGTATACCTAGACAGAACTTCACTGTAGGAAGGAAGTTATGCCGACAAGTATCCATAAGCTCCGAGTCTGGTATACCGAAAGGCATCTTCAAGGCTAGTCGCCTGAAGCGTTCAATAAAAGCAATAACAGTCTCACTTTTTCTCTGCTTGGTCTCGATGAGGGTGGACATACTAACATGCATACCACTCTCGTAAAACCTATTGAAGAATAGCCTCTCCAAGTCTTTGAAGCAGTTAATGCAACTGTCAGGCAGACTGCAGAACCATTCAAAAGCTACTCCCTACAAGGTGTTGATAAATAGCTTTGACAAGAACACATCATCTCTTGCTAAGTGCAGCATCTGTATGTTAAAGTATGTTATGTGTTGGCGAGGAGAAGTCAACCCGTCAAACGAATTTAGTGTCAATGGCTTGTAGTTAGGAGGACAAGTGGCATTAAGAGGATAAGGTTGAGATATCCCCATCTTCTGAAGCTCGTCTTTGTGTGAGATGGTATCGAGATGGGCAACAAGAGAATCAATTACATCCTGCTGATTGAACAGATGTTGAGAAATGACTGATATACGGTTGTCAAGTGTTATCGGCGAAGGACCACCCCAGCATTTATGGGATTTGGAGGAGGTGCAACAGAATGGTACTCCCTTTGTAGTGAAGGAGGGTTGTTGCTACGAACCGGACTAGCGTGTGTTGAGATGTTTAGTTGAAGTAGGGGAGCAACACAAGTAGTTTGGACAGCCATGATGCTGGTAAGCATATCAGTGATCTTGGCAAATGCCACTTCAAGGTTCTCTAGCCGCTGGCTGGTTTGATCACTGGCTTCAGGTCTTTCTTCATCTGCTATATACGCCGATAGCATACGAGGATGAACAGTACAGTTGGTGCTGATACTGTCTATCTCAGAGTTGAGAAGGCCTTCATCTTTAGGCAGGGGAGGTAGATAGTCACCGTCAGACTCGAAGAGACCATCATCATTTAGAAAGTTACCCCCGGCGTAGAGGTCGTCCACTTCAGACTCTGAGGGAATACTACCCCCAGCTTGAAGTTCTGAAGGAACACCACCCCCAGCTTGAGAGTCCTCGCCATCTATAAGGGATCTCGTCCTTGACTGAGTACCCATATAGACTCCTTCAGATGTAACAGCTCGTGGGCTGTTTGCTGGCAGACTTCTTCGTCTTCTGTTCGCAGAACTGGAAAAAAAGGTTGGATTAGTGATCCACCTTCTTTGATTGGGGCTTCCATAGGGAGGACCCCACGAAACCATGTTAGATGAAACACAAAGTGGTGTTTCATCATCAGAACATTGCAGTCGTCGAAATATGGACTGCCTTGGAGAAACTTTCGTTGTTTTGGAGCAACAACAGTTGATGACAATACTAGTGCACGGGTGCTCCGATAGAGGCATCTCATGAGTAGTAATGATCTTCCTCGCTTTACGCTTGTGAGTTATCATGTCACGTAAATCGGCAGAAGGGAGCTTCGCCCTAGAACCCATTTCACATGCATTGCCAAGCTGTATATATGGGTTTGTAAGGGAAGTTGGCACATCCGAACTTAGTTCGTGTGTAGGGGCAACTCCCACACCTAAGTTCCGTGATGATCTTGAAGACAGCCCCGTTTATATGCTTAGGGGTCTGCCTTTTTGTTGTGGACGCATAGGCCCTAGGGCATGCCTTTGGGCGCATGCTTCCCAAGAAATCTGGTAGCACGCTTGGCCTTCCCTAGCTATGGGCGTATAGAAGGGGTCAGTACAGCTTGGGCGCATGGGTGCAGAAAATCTATGAAAGACAGAAGCCTTCTGACCAAAATCATGTGTCCACATACTCCTTTGGGCGCATGGCGCACTGGTCGTGTACTTTGGAAAACATCGACATTTTTCCCCAGTTTTGCCTTCTTCATTTGTAAGCTTCCCTGAGTTTGCCCAGAGTGTCAAGTACTTCGATTCTTGGCATCGTAGTGTTTTCCTTTGCTGAGTCTCAAGTGTTAACACTCTGTTGTTGGCTGTTCAGGAGAGGAGTCGCCGGGCTAGTAGAGCCCTGAACAGCATGCACCTTCTTCGTATCAGGAGCCTCTGTGGCACAGCTATGCACCCACAGGGAAGCTCCATGCACCCACGTGGAAGGCCTATGCGCCCATGTAACAGAGTTCTTCGATTGCACATCTTCTACAACACTGGTAGGATATATGACACGAGCCTTCGGAAGCCAAGTCTTGCGAGACTTGTTCGGCTTCACTAATTTTGAGGGAGTAGAGCCATCCCTCGAGAGCATTTCTTCGAACGCTTGCTATTCCAACTTTACGATCAGCATCTTCTGAGTGCTCCCCACTTTAGCAAAATCGGATTGCGTCACTACCTTCTCGTCGGAGGAAAAGGTAATCCCCAGCAGAGTCGCCATTTTTGTATACACTTACAAAAAAGAGAAGAATCATTATCTTTTCTTATTAGCGCAAGGCACTACAGATCGAGTACACCTGAGAGATCCTGCACTGAGAATCTCTGAGTACAAAAAGAATTCTGGGAAATGGGATGATGGATATCGAGCGATAATTGCTCCTTTACTTCGTTGACACTCCGATTAACAAAAGTAGGAGAAAACCTAAAAAAATTGCTAACTCTCGGCTCACTGGCAAGAAGGGCAACAATTTGGCTCTGAAATGCTCCATGTTCTCTCCTTTTAAAGAGGCACATGCCCTCTATTTATAGTTATTTT